>VMBQ01000211.1:6478-164110 GCA_007657795.1 Dreissena rostriformis
GAAATGACGTCATTTTTTCGACAAAATGACGTCATAAATCCAGCGAAATTATCCAGTTAAACTAATTTTGTTTAAATAAAAAGGTTTACTGAATAAAAAGTGGGATAAATAGAATAATAGGTTAGTGTTGATTATAGATCAGGTTTATCATGCTCGGCACGAAAACGAAAAAGCACTCGCCAAGGCTCGTGCGTTTTGTTTTCTAAGCCTCGCATGATAAACCTGATCTATAATCAACACTAACCTATTATTCTCTTTATGTAAGTGTAAGCTGCGCCACTCATGAAAATATATTTTCTATGATCACTCGTGAAATAACAAACGATCTTACACTGACATAACACATTTTCTGTTTCTTTTATGCCCCTTTTTCGAGAAAATAATTAACAGCTGTTGCCGTTTCGCTGAAAAGTTACCCTCTCTCCCGTGGCGTACCTCAATACATTGAAATGAGGTCATTTTGTTGACGAAATGACGTCATTATTCCAGCGAAATTCTTCAGTTAAACTCTTTTACAATGTAAATAAACGGTAAAGAAGCTTAATATATATATAAAATGTGTTGGATTCGGTGGAATATCAATTTTATTTCACTCGTGGTCATAGAAAAATATAAACAAAGATATAAACAAGGGAAGTAAATCTTGATATGATAATCTAAAAATAGAAAATTTGTTATTTTCACCCGTGAAAATAACAATTTGTTTATTTTCACTGCTGTTATTTCACTGCAGAAATGTCATATTTTATCATTAGGTATAAAAGAAATAGTTTTCTTCCATTTCAACTAATCGTTTAATATTCAAAGTCCTACTAACCAAAATACTATAATAAATCTATATATAACGTACACACGATGTGACATATTGTGACTGATTAAATTAATTTAATTGAGTGCACTTGGCATTTTTAACACTGATTGTCATATGTTTGATAGATTTATTCTTCATTCTTCATCATCATTACCAGGATATTAATTGGTCATTGGAGAGCAATACGAAAATGGATATTATGATCATTACACTACGCAATTTTCAAATAATATCGATATTTCAGTTAAAATTGTATTACCAAAGTTTTTTTTATTTAACTTAAAGAGGTGTGCGTAACTTTCTTTTGCTGTATAATATAGTTGATTATGACGTCGCAAATACCCTAGACGATGTGCAGAACATGTGCAGTGAGCGGCTTTCATGTTGTTCGTATTGTTAACAAACGTTTACATGTTAACAGTTGGTATTTTCGTAAACTTATGTTGGTAATATATCTGTTAGGAAATACCAACATTAATCTGTATGTATCTTTTTGCGTTTTTATTAGCATAAGAAGCCTTACACCTTCGAAAATACCCAACACGAGGATAATTATTGCTCATCGTCTTGAACACGCCCCTTTACATTGAACAGTCAACGCATTTTAAATAATAACGCTCGTGTAACGCATTTCAACGCGATTTTTAAACGCTTTGTAGCTGTCACTCGAAATACATGTGTCATAAATACATGTACAATGCATTTACAATAAATTATAGTTTAACAGAACAGAACAGAACATAAATTCATTACGACTTGTACATAGTACATCGTCAGTCTTAGCAATATAATAATACACAAATCGAAAGGTCACTTGTCGTTATGTTACATCGACCTTTCAATACGTTGTAATAAGGCGTTGTAAGTGTCACTTGAAATAAACGTGTTTACACTCAATGGCAGTGTGTACAATATTATAGTCGATGTTGAGGGAATGTCTGGGCCCCCTCCAGGGAGTCTTCTAATTAGTGTATCGATCCATCATAAAATATCTTTAGCTATTATCTTTTCTCGAGTGTTTACAGCGCTGTTCCTTTTGCATCTGTGGCCACACAGGGTATAATACACGGGATTTGGCTAAGTGTCTTTCAGTAAAGAAAACACACTAAACAATTGGAAATAGCAGCTGTAAAGTGCAGCTTTAAAACGAAATTCATACTAACTTTCGTAAGTCTAGTTAAATATGTTTGAGTCGTGGGACACACTCCGGGTCATCGCATAATGCAGCCTCAGGCGCGGAAAAAAGTCATCAACTTTGAAATACACACATACAAGGGGGGGGGGGTCAACTAAAGGCGGCCTAAAAAAGGCCTTTCAGTTAAGTGAGTGTATTTTTACTGTAAATATTTTCTACATAAACCATAGTTTTGTGTATGATATGAAATACCGATCGATGGGTCAGGTCATATCGCTTATCCAGTCTTTAAAAAACATATATTTGAAGGTGGTGCATTAACTGTGAACAATGTCCGTTTGAGAAAGCTTAGCATAAAGCATTATCGGTATGCGTTGATCAAATATTGATCTACTTCTTGTACGTGAAGTTTTAGATAATACAGTGTGTTCTTACTCTTTTTACATCGTTTGTAGAATCGGATAAAAGCATGTTAAGATAGCATCATCGAGGTATTACTGGAACATAATAATAAAAAACAACACCGACAGCATTTGTCGCTGTCTCGCATAGTTTTGATGTTGGTATTGTGTAGCTTTCATCATGTGATGTCTGAATTTACTTTCGCGTGAAAACGTTTGACTTTATGGAAGTAGAGATTGTTCCGGGGTAACAAATCTGCCTTGGGGTTTCAGTAATATTTCTTATTTTTTCATAAAAATTACCCCCTTTTCATTCAGGATTAATAAAGATCGCTAGTGTGTATTTCACTATTTTTACCACAATTCTTAATTTACAGTAATGTAAAATTACTGTAAAGACTAGTTTAGCTTGCAAAGAAAGTAACATTAAACTAATAGAATGTTAGAAAATGTGATACAATCTGAACAATCCTAGCTTTGGATATTTGTCATTGTAGCGTCGCAGTGAATTGAGACTCGAATCTCAGTTAAGAAACTGATCATTCCGACTAACAAAAGGTTCATGTAAAAAAGGAACGACATAATTTTGGGGAAAACAAATGGTTTTTAGGCGTAACCACAGTAAATCTGTAAAGAAATGAATTAATGTCATGCAAGCCCTAATCCGCGTGGGTGTAAGATGAATGCTTCTTTAAATAGCATATTGTCAATGGTTGGGTATTGAATTCGGCGTTTCGAGTACGCTAGTTTGCACAACGATCCATGCAAATAATCTACATGTTTTTATTTTATGTAATTTAATTTTCAGTGTATCTCATTTTCAAATATTTTACTGGGGAAATTCCCATTTACACGCGGTTTTATGAAATTATTTCTTCAAACGTGCAAATGATAATGCGTCGTCCAGTTAAATTGATACTTTTAAATAATGTGTGAAAAATTGTATTTTATTCGTCACTTGTGTAACAATTGAGATACTATTTTTCACCCAACACACTCTCATTTCTGCGTAACAAGGGATAGCAATTCAGTTTTTACAGTAGGTTAGTACTTTGTTTGGTTGCCCAGTCAAAGAATAAGGAGCCCAAAACCAAATACACTTCTTAAGCATCTTATGCTAACTAAAAAAAAGTCGGACAACAATATAACTTTGCTGACATGACTCAATTCATAATGCCCTTTTATGAACCTGAATCTTCATTCTTCTTAATAAATAAACTGATACACTTTTGAGAAAATGTTTCAAGCTTTCCTGAAAACCTAGTTTCCAAGTCGGACTAACCACTTCTGAAATTGACTTTCCCGGGCCTCAATCTACTCGCCCCGTGCGAAAGGGCAACCACTTTTTTCTATACCTGGTAACTTGTGTGATCACGTATGGTTTTTAAACTGCTTCGTGATCCTTAGACTATTCATCCGGTGATCCATATTATGCTTACACATTTAGCACTTAAACAGTGACAAATAAGAATATATTCTTTGCGGGCATTTTGAAAATATCATTTGTGAACAATATAATGCCACACATATTTTAAGAAAACTTGTAATACGTCCTCGTGAAGGTACATCGTTACGTTTTTACGTAAGTCGACGTCAACTTGTAATGTTTGTATTACATAATCTTCTTGATCCTTCATTCCCAATCTAACTCAAGTCTAGACTGTTTGTCATCTGACCTGACTTTTTCTCAAAGCTCTTTTATATATTTGAGAAACCTTCAAATTATTTAATGCCTCCTGCCAAATCTGCAGTTAAAAGCCACGCGTTAGATTTCACAGGCAATTTCACGGTTTCGAATATCATAATGATATACTGAGAACCTGTACCATTTTGTGGTTTTGTAAACATTGTAATTTGTGTAGCAACAGTTGTGGTTTGTTGAAATATAAGTTGGTTCTAGACGATGTGCATTATACTTCATTCTTCATCAGCAGTACCACCACCAGAATCGTCGACAAACAGCTTAATCATCATCAATAGCATTGGTTTTCGGTGTTATGCATACAAGGTTGTATACATGTACTCAAGTAACAGGTATACTTGCTTATGCCACGGCGTATTTTTTGTCCGTGACACACTTTACATCCTAAAATCCACAGTTGTCAATCAACATACAACCTTGTGTCCCAACGTTTTAATGAATAGTCTACAAGTGCATACCCCTGCTCTGTTTAAAGGGCCTTGTTTTAGCAAACAGAAGGAGTTAAACTTCAAAAGGAAGACTTTTTGTAAACACGACCTATCTTTGTGAGATTCACACCTTATAAAACGGAATGTCATCAATCGAATTTCGACGTGCACCCCAAGTTTATATCTCTTGTTTTGAAATATTGAAGCGCCGATGTATTTCTCGGTTTATCAACTTCTGTTTGGGGAATGGAACGTTTTAATTGCGTATATCTATGTTTCAGTTGTCCAATTCTAACAAAATTGGTACCTTGAGTTATGACGCGCCTTCGATGCACACCGAGTTTCAAATATGTTTAAATGGAACTTTTAATATTCTGGAAGATTTTACATTCATATAAACGGTTAATTAACGACTCTTTATCCACCAACCCCAAAAAGGGAACCAAGCACAACAATATTAAAAGAATGTGTCAGTTTTGGCTGTTAACTTTGTATTCATGTACATCGTATTATGTAATCATTGTTGATGTGTCGGAATACAATTGAACTTCACTGCATACTTATATAAAGGTAAAACCAATCTAAGCCTCAACAAGTTAAACCTCGCGGAAGCCCCGTCGCCATCCCCGCCTCCAGAAACGCAAAACAAGATGTGTAAAAAACTAGAAAGGCAACCGCGGACAACGTACATTGTTATGACGAAGCGATGCGTGTACGAAATCTACCTAAGTTACTACACCTGTATCAAAGGAAAATTATGTCCCACCTTTACTAAAAAAGTAATCGTTTTATCTGTGGGGTGTATCGTTACATTCCTCTCCAACCTAATACATGCATAATAAAGGGTTTAGTTTGCGTAACTATGCGGTTTTTGGTGTACCTTAGTGTTTGAATGATAGGGTATTTATTTATTGTTGAGTGATGTAATGTTGAAAATTATCAGGCAAATAATTCCATATACCTTTCTCTAGCCTGATTAGAGACTACTTTTTATGTCCCCCAGTCTATACTGGGGGACATATTGTTTTTGCCCTGTCTGTTTGTTTGTTGGTTTGTTTGTTGGTTTGTTGTTTTGTTTGCACAAACTTTAACATTGGCCATAACTTTTGCAATATTGAAGATAGCAATTTGATATTTGGCATGCATGTGTATCTGATGGAGCTGCACATTTTGAGTGGTGAAGGGTCAAGGTAAAGGTCATCCTTCAAGGTCAAAGGTGAAATAAATGGGTAAAAATCGCTCAAAAGGGGACATAGTGTTTCACAAACACATCACTTGTTGAAATTTCAAATCAAGTTAAAATATAGGTTTGATGCATGTCTTGTCACGGCTCATCGTGGGAAATCCTCAAAAAGAAGTACCGGTAAATGGTAAATGATACATGGAAGTAAATATTAAAATACAGTAACAAGTCACACTATTTATAAACACTCAAATCGTTCGTGATTGTTTTTACTGCCTCACTTAACTGAGGAAAATGTCAAGGTATACCCCGAATGCAAACAAATATCCTTTATGTTGCAATTTGTTCTAAAATTTAATACGATTAGGTGCATTCCGGAGCTCGTAATTTTGATTTCTGAATTCTTAATATCTACATGTATGTTTAGTGTACATGACCGTTACAAGTTTTGTTTGTGGTTTATTGCACTCTAGATAGTCACTTTGGCTTCAACCCAACTTTGGTGCCCAACACCACAACGTGCGATGTTTTATTGGTCGAAACCAATGTTCGTTGTGATGGTACATGTGATTAGTGGCATGGAACGCACTTTTGTAATTTTCTGTAAAACCTCATTCTTACCTTAACCCAACATAATGTTAACTAAACCCAACATAATTTAACTAAGCCCAACATAATGTTAACTTATCCAAACATAATTTTAATGGACCCAACATAATGTCAACTTAACCCAACTAAATGTTACCTTAACTCAACATAATGTACCTTAACCCAACATATTGTTAAACCAACAAAATGTTAACTTAATCCAACATAATGTAACTTTAACCCAATATAATGTTAACAAAACCCAACTTAATGTTAACTTATTCAAACATAATTGTAAATGGACCCAACATTATGTCAACTTAACCCAACATACTGTTTATTTAAACCAACATCAAGTTAACTTGACCCAACATAATGTTAAGTTAACCCAACATTATGTCAACAAACCAAACGTTACGGTTTCTTTCAACAAAACGAACGTTTGACGTTCCATTCTTTAGTGCGTTACGCACTTTTGTGTTCAACATCAAACTTTGGTTGACACCACAGTGCGGTGCAACACGGCAGAATTATTGTTTGTTCTGAACTTGTGATTTTTTATGTGAGCCTCGCGCTGGGAAAACGCCCGTGCGTAGAATGTTGTCCCAGATTAGCCGGTGCAGTTCGCACAGGCTAATCAGCGACGACACTTTCCGCTTGTATGGTATTTGTCGTTTAAAGAAAGTCTTTTCAAAACGGAAATCTAACCTAGGCGATTAATGTCGCACTTGTGTTATACTTAACGATATTATTTCTATTTTTAATACAAAAAGAAGCTCGCGTCTATGTGTAATACTTAACGATGCTAGTTCTATTTTTAGTACAAGAAAAAGCTCGCGGAAGCGCAGGTGCAACTCGAGGTGCAGCACCGGAAGGAGGAGGATGAGCTGCTCCGGAACTTCCAGATGGAGCGCGAGCGTGAGAAGCAGAAGCTCGCGGACGAGATGAACAAGGAGTGGGAAGTGAAGCTGAAGGAGCTGACGGACCTGTTTGAGCGCGACATGGCCAAGAAGAAGAAAAAGATCGACGATAGGGAGAAAAAGGTGAGGCTTTTGACATGGGTACGAGCCGCGTTCTGGGAAAATTGGGCTTAATGCACGTGCTTAAAGTGTCGTCCCAGATTAGCGTGTGCAGTCCACACATGCTTTTTAGGGACGTCACTTTCCGCTTAAATCGATATTTTCGTTATGGGAAGTCTCTTCTTAACGGAAGTTAAGTCGGAAAGTGTCGTCCCTGATACGCTTACGACGTGAAAATGGTTTGCGTTAAATGTGAAAAAATGATACATTACGTTTCAAATATAAAACAATGTCCAAGTTTCTAAACTTGCAAACGGTTGGACAGACGTAAACAGCAATTCATTACATAATTTTAAATATGTAAAAGCTACTAACAAAGCGTTCAATATTTGGTTACGGTCGGTGAAAATATGTACGAAATGGTTTTTTAAAATCAAAACATTAATTTGGATGTGATGAGTCGAAGTATGTACATGTATTTGTCGTCTCTGATAAATGAATACATCTATATGAGCCTCGTTCTGTGAAAAGGGAGTTTAATGCATGAACGTAAAGTGTCGTCCCAGATTAGCTTGTGCAGTCCGCATAGGCTAATTAGGGACGACACTTTCCGCTTGTATTGTATTTTTATGCCTTCTTTAAAAAAAGGGGGTATATTGTTTTTGGCCTGTCTGTCCGTCATTGTGTGTTTCTTTCTTTCTGTCTGTCTTTCTTTAAACTTTAACCTAGGTTAAAGTTTTGTCATAACTTTTGCAATATTGATCATAGCAACATGATATTTGGCATGCATGTGTATCTCATGGAGCTGCACATTTTGAGTGCTGAAAGATCAAGGTCAAGGTCATCTTTCAAGGTCAAAGGTAAAAAAAAAATCAAAGCGGCGCAATAGGGGGCATTGTGTTTCTGACAAACACATCTCTTGTTCGTTTAAAGAAAGTATCTTCTTAGCAAAAATCCAGTTAAGGCGGAAAGTGTCGTCCCTGATTAGCCTGTGCGGACTGCACAGGCTAATCTGGTACGACACGTTTCGCACATGAACTAAACCCCCTTTTCACAGAGCGAGGCTTATATAACATTGTTTGAACGCACATGTGTCACCGGGTGAAGAGAAGCATAACTTTTAAAATTCGTGGTATGGTTAAATCCACGTAGGATTCGATTTCCACGAGAAGTTTAAAATCTAGACTCTAATGTGTAGAAAACGAAAGTTTAATGAACCGCTGATATATATTTTTATGCCCCCGGTAGGGTGGCATGTAGCAGTTGAACTGTCAGTCCGTCTGTCTGTCTGTCAGTCTGTGTGTCCGTCCGAAAACTTTAACATTGGTCATAACTTTTGCAATATTGAAGATAGCAACTTGATATTTGGCATGCATGTGTATCTCATTGAGCTGCACATTTTAAGTGGTGAAAGGTCAAGGTCAAGGTCATCCTTCAAGGTCAAAGGTCAAAAAACAAAATCAAAGGGAAGTAACAAGCTTTGAAGGGAGATAATTTCTATACCTGCCAAATGATAAATAGATATTTTATTTCAAAGCGGAGCAGTAGTGGGCATTGTATTTCTGACAAACACATCTCTTGTTTATACAAACTTGCATTTATTTCAGTTTTTGCATACGCGTTTATAGATTTTGCATAATTGTTTTTGTTAGATTTTGCATAAGTGTGTAACAGATAAGTTCGCATTATCACGATAACCACGATAATTTTGATACACGATATTCAATTTTGCACAAATCTTAGAAGAACCCTTAACAGGTACTGAATGTAACGGATTCCAATTCAGAACTATTCGTTCGTGAAATCGAAAATTGCGATATTTGTCCAGGTCATAAAGGGTAGAATGACTTAAGTGTCTGTAATTTTACACGTTTGACACAATAACAAGATCATTCTGCCGTCAGTCTGGTCTTTTGATAAATCTTGTACTTTTGTGAAGCTTTCATTTTCGCTGTGTTTAAAAAAAATGGAATTTTACTTCAGATTTCTGTTTGTTCATGCTTATTAGAGACGACACTTTTCGCTTTATTGCATGTTTCGTTTAAAGGAAGACTCATCTAAACGAAATTCCAGTAAAGGCGCAAAGTGTCGCCTCTGCTTAACCTTTGCGCATTTTACACGCTAATCTGGGACGACACTCCGCATATGCATTAAGCCCGGGTTTCCCAGAGCGTGGCTCGTATTAAAACCTCACATCATACCATGTTCAGTATTGCGTCTGTACATTGACAGGGGGAAGACATCCGCTTTTAAAATTAAAGAATGGTTTCTTAAGCCTTGCTCGCTACGCTTTATAATTTTGAAGAATGTGTTACTGATCGTTCTTATGTATTTCACATTAAACGCGTTTTATGCTCGAAAAATCACGAATAATGGTGCGACAAACGTCGAGATGGATAGCTAGCTGGCTACCTGTTAGATACTTCTGATTGAACAGTGCAGCTATCTGTTTAAATGACGAATTATCCTGTTTTTGTAGATTTTGTTATTTATTATAAGTGTTTATTTACGTTTATGTTTCTAATTTCTAACTGACTTACACATATTCCAAATCTGGTTTACCATTAGCTTTATTTATTGTCACCGTTTACGATAACAAACAACAACAACAGGAACACAATCAAAAACAACAAAAAAAATATATAAATAAAGAGCAACCAACGCAATAGTCAGCAAACAAAAGATTTACACATATTTTACCCTACTAATCACATTATCGTTGATAATGCAACGAAAATTGAGGTTTGTAATTCGTTTCCTCATGTCTCTTTAAAAAGAAACAGAAAACGTTATCCGCTAGCAAATGTCATTCATATTTCTCAGTAATTGTAATGTTCCGGCAAGCGTTTTGTCTCCAATTATTAAGTCATGAAACAAATGAGCCGCGCTCTGGGAAAACCGGGCTTAGTGCATGAGCATAAAATGTCGTCCCATATATGCCTTTGCAGTCCTTCAAGGCTAATCAGCGATTGAAGTTTCTGCTTTTATTGTATTTTTCGTTTAAAGGAAGTCTCTTTTAAGCGAAAATCCAACTTTGGCGGGAAAGTGTCTTCCCTAAATAGCCTGTGCGGACTGTACAGGATGATCTAGGACGACACATTACGGACATGCATTAAACCCCGTTTTCCTAGAGCGAGGCTAAACTGTATACTCGCGAAACAAATCAACTTCTCCCGGCATTGCATAACTGTTACAAGTAATACCATCGCTTTGGTATTCAAAGTATCTAAAATGCCTCCTGATTTCGTTAACCTTTTCTTAAAAGTGTGTTTTGAATGTCGCTCTTTATGGCGCACGCTGTTTCCATAATAAAGCGGAACTTATTTATAGTTCTTAGGGCGGACTTGTTTTGTGTTGTCGGGAAATACTAATTTATTATTTCATTAAAGCCCTTTCATACTTCGCGATATACTTCACTTGGTTAGCCTGCATATTTAATCATTTTTGTCTGTATACATTTACCCGGTATACGTCAAGTACATACATTCACTTATCTCACACAAGTAGACCAAAAACTGTAATATAATAGTTTTAATTCAACCGGTTAGGGTTATTGTGAGCCTATATCATCTTCAAAACAGTGAACCATATACATAAATTCATGTACATAGTCATAAACCGTTTCCCCAACACAAGTATCACATGACATTAAATGTTATTCTTACATTAAGCGTCATTCAGTCATCTATTTAACAGAAAAATAACAATTGTCACACCCCGCTAGCTTTGGGCAATGGCGCATCAACCTTTTGATGTAGATTCATCAACCGATATGACNTCTGCCTTACGAATTGATATGAAACAGCAATTAAAATGCGCATATGTTTTATTTCAATACTATGTGTGTACATTTTTGTCGATTCAACAAGTACAACTACTTATTTGCTGTAACTAATATTAACTATGATAATAACGATTCACGGTAAAAATTTATACTACACGTTAGCGAGCTGCTCGTTAGCAATTAGGCTTTTCATTTTACTATAAAAACACCGACCGTTATCTATAAACGTGTGCTAATGAGACCTGCCAGACTCGAGTCAACTTTTTTCAACTTACATACGCACTTTATCTGCAAGTAAATTTCCTTATTAATTTGTCTGAGGTTGAACGCGGTCATGTTTACCTACCCCGTATTTATAAATGGTCCGTGTTTGGTCGGTGTTTACATTTCATGCACCGGGGTTGAGCGTTATTCACAGTTTACTTTCTCGTTCCGTTGATAAGATTCCTCAGGGGTTTTAATTCCATTGAGGTCACCAACACATACTTTTGCAAAAGTAGTTTTGAATGAAGACGATGGCGTTGGGTATCCAATTAAACTATTAGTACATTCAGCTCGTTAAATATTAAAGTCATTGGATATGCTGCTTTTTTAATAAAATATTTGTAACTAAAGTCTCCGCCATCTTTTCTTTCGAGTTTACAAGTTCGCTTCACTTGTTTTTTCATTTTATTCTTTAATGGCGATTGCAGTTGCTCCCATTTTTATTACAGATAAAAGCTGGAGTTGTTCCCATTTAATTCGCATAAAATGAGTTTTTCCCCTTTTAATGCAGATAATTTCACAATTTTTCGGTCATCATCAACAGAAGTTACCCCCCCCCCCTTTTGTAAACAGATAATTACAATAGTTATGCCACATTAATTTCCCCATTTTGGTCAATTTAGTTTTTTTTTCCCCAAAACATATAGAGAGTTTCCTAACTTTGTTTGATGTAACATTTTCAATCGCAAACAAGAGAGTCGTTGAGCGCTTATTCGCAGATAATGGGTAATAAATGTCCCCTTTTATTCGCATACAGTGCAAAAAGTTGCCACCAATTTATTTGCGGAAGGTTCCAAAGAGTTTTCCCCACTTTTGATTGCTTTAACAGATAATGAAAAGCATCGCCCCTCTTTGTTCGCAAAGAAAAACTGGGCTTAATGCATGTGCGAAAAGTGTCGTCCCAGATTAGCATGTGCAGTCCGCACAGGCTAATCAGGGACGACACTTTCCGCCTAGACCAGCCTTACCCAACGTTCGTTCGCAGAAGATGACAATAATTATCCACCTTTCGTTCGCAGATAATCACACGAATTATTCCCCTTTCGTATGCAGATGATGACAAGACATATCTCTCTTTCGTTCGCAGATGATGACGGTGCAGTTCGAGCATCAGAAGAAGGAGCTGGAGAAGTCCCTGCGCGTGAAGACGGACAAGAAGAAGGAGACGATGACGATGCGGCTGAAGCAGAAGGCGCAGACGATGACGTCACACATGGTGACGAAACAGAGCGAGCAGATGCTGGATCTGCTGGCGAAGAAGAAACAGGACCTCCGAAAGGAGCTTGAGCAGGAACTCGAGGCGCAGGTGAGTCACGTGGTTGGCAGGCTACAACAACAACAACAACGACGACGTTAGTATTGTCAATTTATGACGGCACCATCACCGCCACATAAACATTCATAGGAACAGTTCCGTCCAACCTGAAATAAGACCACCAGCTACAGTAAAGCACAAACAAATCACACAATTTACTTTTACTTTTTCAGTGAACATGTCTTCACGACATAAATGTGTTCATGTCGAATGGAAAGTTCATCCTCAACTGAACGATGTGTTACTTAACGGTTAATTAATAATCAATATTTTTTCTATAAACCTCATTCCATTGCTCAACCATATTCAACCTTTATCGTTCAATTCTTGCTCATCAGAATCTCCAAAAATGTAGTACATAAGTATATAAGTCGATAAACGACGATGCATCATATGTAACACTATCTCACTTCCGGTATGCGCAGCCCGCCATCATGGTGGACCCACAGAACGAGGAAGTTGTCAAGGAGATCATCGAGACGATGGAGGTGCTCGAGCAGACGAAGAAAACGGAACTTCCGCCGCCCCACCCGCCCGCTTGCAGGAAGGACGAGATTTACACCGACCCCAACGTTTTTGACGCCCTTGATGATAAAGTCATCCAGGTATACACGATTAAATTGCGTAAAAAAAAGAGATGTGTACATTGATGTGGTTATTGGGCTCTTCGATGTTTTGTGGAAATTTATAAGTTCAGATTTCTCACTATCGAGACATTGTTCAAGAAGATAACGAATTACGTTTTTCCTTTTTTGTGAATTGTTCAATTGAAAGCACATGGGTATGAAGGCAAAGTAATACAAAGAAAATATACAAAGTAAATTGTCGATTGTGCATTCTAGTTGATAAATACCAAATATTGACAAATGCTAATGGAAACATTATGATATTAAAAAACGTCTTAACATAAAACTGCGTTCCCCCAGTAGGTTCTTATGAGTACAGGTAAAGTTAAGTGACGTCACCAATCTGCGCGTTTAATAAAGTTTCTCTGCACGTTTTCCCGCAGGTAGCACAAGATGAACAAATGACGTACACTGACCTAGTGTCTCAACTCACGGACGGTCTTCTCACCGATCTAGAAAAAGTCAGGGCGATTTTCCGCTGGATTACGGTGAAGGATCTGAACGTGATGGACTTCAACGACACCACGGATACGGACACGCCCCTCGGGCTGCTCAGGGGCATCAAATACGGCACCGAGACGTACCACGTGCTCTTCATGCGACTCTGCAGGTAGGCAGGGCTTACTTTCACTCAATTGATCGTTGTCGGCTCATGTGCTACTTAAAAGTACCCCGGGTACTCTTAGGTATGCTACACTGTACCCCGGACACGGAAAATACGCTTAAATGCACCCGGTCATCATACTCCGGGGTACGTTTGAGTACCGTACCCCGGATACTTTTAATTATTACCTGAGCCTACAATGACCAATCGAGCCATATTATCACCCATATTGATGTGGGCATGTATAAGGGTAAGTTATATTGCAGTGGGCTTGGCTTTGTGTCATCCATGACGTAGATTTTGCGGTTCGGGCCTATTCGTTATTTTATTTCAAAAATCGACACTTTTGTCTGAAACAATCTGCTATAATTATTTTCAAATGCGCTAGGTTTTTGCTCGTTTACATCTGCACAGGGTTTAGTGTCATCTTTCTGGATGGATGTGTGCGGGTGAGACCTGTTGTCCATCTAACAACAAAAAATCGACTCTCGAATATCCTACAAAACATACTCTACTATAACGACTATCCCTTTACTTGATACAAATCACAGTTATTATATTCACCTTCGGCTAGGTTTTTGCTCATTAAAATCTGCACAGGGCTTAGTGTCATCTATGTGGATATGTACTGATGAAACCTGTTGTCTATTTAACAACCACAAACCGACACCTTTGTCTCGAACATTTACAAAACATACTCTGATATACTGTGATTGCTCTAAGTTTCCGGACACTTAAACATAGTAATTGTTTGTCGTGTCCGAAAACTTAGAGTGTCCGAAAACAAAAAAGAGTAATAACGGTAATGACTTTTCCTCAAATTGATAACAACCTCGGTTATTATATTCACCTTCAGTTACGCCGGCCTACACTGCGTGGAGATCAAGGGTCACTCGAAGAGTGTTGGCTACGAGCCGGGCATGAAGATACAGCCCGAGATGTTCCAGAACACGTGGAACGCTGTGCTCATCGACGGCGACTGGCGTCCCGTGCAGTGCAACTGGGGCGCGAGGTTGGTGTCTCAACCATTGGATCGCATGTGCATAAAGTGTCGTCCCAGATTAGCCTGTGCAGTTCGCACAGGCTAATCAGGGACGACACTTTATGCCTAAACTGGATTTTCGCTAAGAAGAGACTTTCTTTTAACGAAAAATATCATAAAAGCGGAAAGTTTCGTCCCTTATTAGCCTGTGTGGACTGCACAGGATAATCTGGGACGACACTTTACGCACATGCGTTAAGCCCCGTTTTCCCAGAGCAATTCATAGAACATTGGCGTCCCGTGCAGTGCAACTGGGGCGCGAGGTAGGTGTCTAAATCACATTGGATGTGATTAACTGATTTGTATGTGGCTCCGACGCAATGCATATACGTTATAAATACAATGTACTACAGATATTTAACTTCAAAAACGTCTTCGTGGTCATTAAATAAGGTGACAGACAGAAAAGATGACAACGTATTTTTTTTTCTCAGAATTAGATGAGTAATAATCAATATCAATGTTAAAGTGCTACTACTTATGTAGTGCAGAGAATTCGTTGTCTCAGTATTTAATGAACAACAGTCATTATCAATGTTAAAAGTGATAATCTTATGTTATGAATCAGTAAGATCTTTGTTTATATCTACCATTACCTAATTTTCATAATTCTTATAATCCATGTCATTACACTTGTGTATTTTGCATTTGGCTAAAAAGCAATTTTATTCTTGCGATCTAATAAATGTTGTTGTTTCTGTTGTTGATGTTTTATATTGTCAAAGCGGAAGAATAGTGGAGCGCGCTGTATTGGGATAGCTCTTGTTTTTGCATTGAATGTCATGAAATACAATTTCTCTTTCCAGACATTTGGTACTGAACAAAGACCGAAAGCGAGGTTCGCCAGGTGACAAGCACGCCGCCGAAAACGGGAACGGGGTCAAGGACGGGGAGAAGAACGGCGGGAAGGACGACAAATCTTCAAAGTCCAAAGACAAGATCCGGTACCAGTACGACGAGCACTACTTTTTGACCGACCCGGACGAGTTTATTCAAGAGTTCTGGCCGAAGGAGTCCAAATGGCAGCTCCTGGAGGCGCCGATCACGCTCGAGGAGTTCGAGGCACTTCCGTTTGTGCGCTCCGTGTTCTTCCACTTCGGCATGCAGTTCGACCGCACTATGCCGGCGGTGCTCGAAACGAACGAACGCGGCGGTGCCGATATCCGCATCCGGATCCCCGAGCACCACGAAAACGACCTAGTATTCTATTACCAGCTGCGCTTCGCCGACACGGAGCGGATGTTGGAGGCGACGTACCGCGGCGCGAATCTCGAGCGCTTCGTGTTCCAGACGACACTCGATAACATGGCGATGTTTAGCATTCACGTACCCACAACGGGCGAGTACTATTTCGAGATCTTCGCGAACAAGATCGACGAGACAAATAAGATCGGTGCTATGGACGACACCATTTCGCCGTTCAGACTCAAGTGCTCGTGTAAATTCAAAATCCGCTGTAAGACTCTAAAGGGCAAGATGCACCCGCTTCCGGATTGCGCCGCGGGCGAATGGGGCCCCAAGAAGGCCCTCCGCCACTTTGGATTGCACGCAATTTACACGGACCACTCCGACACGTCGTCCGAAACCGGAAGTACTTCCAGCAATGACTCGCCGGAGAATCCCAAAGCCGGAATCCTAAACGTGGAAGACTCAACCACGCTGAAATTCCGAATGCCCATGCCGCTGCAGTTCGTCGTGAAACTGAAAATAAACAACATCGAGCAGAAAGCTCTCGATCCATTCGTGTACCATACGGTCGAAAACAACGTCGTTTCTATAACGACCACTATGCCACAGCTGGGTCAATACGGTCTCGACATTTATGCAAAACTTCGGAGTTCGGAATCGAAGACGCTGTCACACGCTTGCAAATACCTTCTGAACGCCGTGAAAGTATCGAATCCGGTCGAACTACCGAAAACCAACCGGTCATTCGCTCGAAGGGGAACCATCGGTCCGGCACCGTCTTTCGACGAAATGGGAATCAAACTGAAGTCTCATCTAGATCCGCAAATAACGATGGAGGAGCGAGATAACGAGACCACAATCGAGCTAGAAGTTCCCGAAGACATCGAAGTGACCGCGCATTTAATGCGCGAGCCCGACGAAGACTGTAACGATAATTTTAAAACAATTCGCGACGAAAAAGATCGCCGTACGGTGAAATTTCACTTAAAACTCGCCAAGCACGGGAACTATTTGTTTTGTATCTACGCGCGCAAAACGCGCGGTGGTGATTCGAACACGCCGAACATTTTTAATTACGTCATTGCGCACAAGAAACGAAACCCGCTGTTTAACGCGCAGCACAGCAACGGGGCCGATCTCCAGGCGTTGGTGTCCGAAGAAAAGAAAAGTGGGGGCGGTCTTTTAAGAAAATCGATTTTTGGAAGCAAGAAGAAGGAAGAGAAGAAGGAAAAAGAAAAAAAGAAGTGAAAACAAAATCTATATTGAAGGATTAAATGGGTCAGTTTGATATTATATTTAAACGTTATTAATTATAAGGATTGTTAATTATTACAGAGAGGACCTTATGGTGCAAATTTAGATAAAAACGTGGGACTATTATGTTTGTGGGATATTATGGTAACTGTGACAGTTGACAACACGTGGTCCTTTTCTGTAAATTTGTTGTTTTTTTTTTGTTTTTTTTTTTAACACATACTGTTTTTATTTGGGTTATTCTTGTCTACATTTATGTTCATCAATCCTGTTGTTGTTAGGGCCTTCTTTTACTTTAGAAACTTTAAGTGGCATTTTTTCATTTACATTATAATTTCACGTGTGTTTGCAAAACTCAGTACAATTCAGAACACATATTTGTTAAAAGTTACTTTAACGTGAAATTTGTAAATGATATTCCTTTACAGTTGATGAAACAAACAAATGAGGATAAAATGTCCACTCTTCATAACATGTGTCGATATTGTATGTGCTTTCATTTGTTTGTGTTACTTATATTATAGTTTATAATCTCAAAATGTACTATACATTTGTTCACATATATTTTATATTAATTTATATACAAACAAATATGTTTTTCATTTAAGGAGACTTAATAAAGATTGAAACTATATTTAAAACCTCCAAACAAAAGAAACATTAATCCAATTGTCACTTTTTGAAAATCAGAAATTCTCATATCTCATATATTTTGTGCTCAGTTATTTTTATTTCAGGTAATTCCTCGTGTCATTTATTACATTTCGCCACATTAACATTTGAACATTACCGGTAATTGTCCGAATTCCATTTTGAACACAACGTTCATTTGTTTATTTATAAACAATATATGTGCGTCTTTATTTTTCAATGTTTATACTCGTTATGAATACCATCTTCCTTTTGTATATTCGAATATTATATATTTCTACGTTCTCAACATAGTTTTCCCGGCGAAGGAAAATTCTAGCTTTACATGTATTCTTTAACATTTTGAAATACGTATATTTGTATATTCCTTTCACAGAGTTTCGATGTTTTCCGTAAATGTTCTCGCGTTGATTATACATCTATGTGCATTGCTGTAAATTGGTCAGGTTTTACAAAAAGCTATTGTGTTCAAAGAACAAAGTTCACTGTGTGCTAAACGTGTTTGCTGTCTCTCTCATGTAAAATTTTGAATACCAGTTCTTATTCGTAGTAAGTGAGCAGTAAACAATGCTCCTGTTGAAACGGTTGGCGTCAGCGACGAAATAGTGTCATACAATTGAGACGCGCTTTGAGAAAACCGGGCTTAATGCATGTGCGTAAAGTGTCGTCCCAGATTAGCATGTGCAGCCCGCACATGCTAATCATGGACGACACTTTCCGCGTAAAGTGTATTTTCGTTTACAAGAGACTTACTGTAAGCGAAAAAATCCATGAAAGCGAAAAGTGTCGTCGCTGATAAGCCTGTGCGGACTGCACAGGCTTATCGGTGACGTCATTTAACGCACAAGAATTATGCCCGTTCTCCCAGTGCGCGGCTAAATTATAATAATACTGCCGTTAGAAGGGTCGCAATCACTGCCCCCCATTCTCAGTTGGCATAAACGCATACCAATAAATACGGATTTGCATATCATGGTTTGTTTGCTTGATAAATAATCAATCTTACGACACAAATGACATGATTGACAGTTTACACAAGGATGTTTTTGTTGGTTAATGTCAAATACCTGTATTATGCAAAAATGTAGCTAAAGTTATCTTTCTAACAATATTGAATGCATAAATATAAATTGTGTTATATGCAGCTTATCGACTTTGTTGTATTGTTTTGTTTTGTTACTGAAATGTTTATCTAATTTTCAATATGTTTTGCTTTTGTTTCGCATGATTATGTATTTGTATGTTAAAGATTGTGAAAGTGTTATTGTAAATGTTAGTTTCATACATTCGACGGAGACTAGTGCATTATGGGCATTGACTAGTAGAGCATAGAAAACTGCCAATATATAAGACTCATTTTTCCCAACGAACCCAATCGCTGTTGACCTTAAAAACTTGCGAAATTTAACTTGCTTACACACTCATCACTTACACACGAATGTGTGTTGGGTGGACCTTAGATTGAGCTCGAAACTGTTAAAACTTATTTTGATTTTGTCCTTCCTGCTTCCTTCCGTCACACTTTTTTTATTAGTTTCTCATAGGTCCTTCAATATTTTACCGATCTCTTACATAAGTTGCATGTAGGTACCATGCATGGACCTCAACCTTTTGATGAGGTTTGAGGTCAGTGGGGTCAAGGTCACCGAGGCTTATAACAGATTTTCTCAAGGTCACACTTTTTTTCCACACAATTAACCCATATATCGACAAAGCATCATTGAGGAGCATCCATCAGTTTTACTGATATCCTTGTTGTTTTTTTTTAATATTAAGAGAAATTACACTTTTTCGCTTACTCAATTTTCAACGCAAGTATTTCGCCCATTTTTATCCCTTCTTTAAAGACATAATCTGGAGCAAACGTACATTTTGTGAACGAAATTTACTGAGATTAGACGGAATTAGTATCTTCAGTTTGAAAAAGTACGCCGGACTCATATGTTTATATGTCACTCGCTCTGTGAAAATGGTGTTTAATGCATGTGCGTAAAGTGTCATCCCAAATTAGCATGTGCAGTCCGCGGACTGCAAAGGCTAATCTGGGACAAAACTTTACGCACATGCATTAAACACCATTGCACGGAGCGAGGCTCATTTGTTTACGAAAACTTGCCGGCTATTTTAAAGTAGATTATCATTTTATATCAAATGAAAACAACGGCAGCAACATCAACTGCTGGTTGTAGCATAATATGTTATTATTAATGATCATTAGGTTGACAAAATACATTTTGTATAAATACAAATTGTTTCAAACATGGTTTGCCTTGATAAATTAGACACAAAAAAATGCGTCCCAAATACAGATCAGTGTGTTTATATTATGTATTTACTGGTATGAACGTACTAAGTCATTAAATCATTGATATGTTCGAACAATATGTGAATTTTCTTGGAAATCTGTTTGATGTTACGACATGATTTCAATTTATGCATGCGAACGAAGTAATAATGTTGCTATGCATTTAAAAACGAATCAACGTTTACGATTGAACAATTGTTTGTTTGTGTTTCTTATGTCTTTTTGTTAATATCTTTTCTTTTGTGTTTCGCAGGTTGATATTGAGCAATGTTGAATAATTCAAAATAATCAAACTATTTATATATACTGCGATTGTTGTTGTTGTTGTTTTTTTCAGCGTATTTATGTTATGCTGTAATCGGCATTAGTTGAGTAGTCGTAATATTTATGTTCTAACGTGTATCTCTTTGAACCGCATGCTAATTGCAAGTGCGTAAAGTGTCGTTCCAGATTAGCCTGTGCAGTCCGCACATGCTAATCAGGGACGACACTTTAAGCTTTTATATCATTTTTCGTTAAGAGGAAGACTCTTGGCGGAAAGTGTCGTCCTTGACTAGACTGTGCGGAGTGCACATGCTAATCTGGGACGACACTTTACACACATGCATTAAGCCCCGTTTTCCTAGAGCGCGCCTTATTGATTTTTTGTTGTTGCTGGTACTACTGTTGATGAGGATATAGACGAACATAATGAAGATGTTAGAAATCGTGAAGAGTATAAGAGTACGATTGTCATGGTAATGAAAAGGCTCATGATGAGGATAATGGTACTGACTTCCAAGAAGAATATGATTATGAAGATGTTGGTGTTGATGATGGTGATGATGGTGGTGATGAAGATGGTGATGATTACAAATTAGTCGATTATGATGACGATTACAGTGTTGAAGATGTTGTTTTTGATGATGATCATGATGATGATGATCATCATAATACTGATGAGGACGACCAACGATGATGAAGATAATGTATTATTTATATTCTAAATTAACCTGTTCCTATTAAATATAAGTTATAATGATGTTTGATTACACTAATTGATAAACATAATCCTAATAAAAAAGTGGCTTAGACAGAATAGGACCTAATATCCTAAAACTGTGCAAAGATTATATTGTACAGCCTCTAACGACATTAATAAATACCTCAATTTCAACTGGAATCTTTCCAGACTTACTTAAATTAGCAAGTGTCGTACCTCTCCATAAAGGAGGAGATAAACATGATCATAATAATTTTAGACCTATCTCTTTACTACTTAAAATTTCTAAAATAATTGAAAGACATGTAGCAACTCAATTGAATAAATATTTAAAAGAAACCTATATACTAAATGAACACCAGTCGGATTTTAGAGAAAACCACTCATGCCAAACTGCTTTAATCAGACTCGTTAATTCATGGTTAAATTGTATGGACGATGGTTATTTGATAGGAACTGTTTTTGTGTGGACTTCAAAAAAGCATTTGACTTAGTAGACCACACCATTTTTTGCACAAGTTGAAACTATGTCATTTTTTGGTTTCGTCTTTGAAGTTTTTTAAATCATATCTACAGAACCGTTCGCAACTAATTCTGGCAGATGGAGTAACATCAGACACCTGCATGATAAGTTCCGGTGTACCACAAGGCTCAATTTTAGGACCTTTGTTATTTTTACTTTACGTGAATGATCTATCCTTAAAACTAACATCAGAATCTGACATGTATGCTGATGATGTAACAATCTACTGTAAAGGGAATAATATAACGATTATAAATTACAGACTTCAAGACGACTTACTAAGGTCACACAATTGGTGTATGATAAATAATATGGCAATCAACCCAGGTAAAACTACTTGCATGACTAAAGGATCGCGCCGAAAACTTAAACATTCAGAAGATCTAAATTTGTTTGTTAATAACTCAAAAATAAAACATGTTGCAACCCAAAAAGTTCTAGGTATCCATATTGATAAACATTTAAATTGGAAGGCCCATGTTGATAAAACTTGTTTCGAAATTATCACTGTTTAGGCGTATACAATATTTTCAAACACCTGAGATGAAAATAATGTTCTATAATGCGTACGTAACACCAATTATTGATTATGTATGTGTAACATGGCAAAATGCAAATACTAGAGACATAAACAGAATATCAAAACTGCAAAGAAGGTTTTTAAAAGTAATATTACGTAATGATTTAAATATAAATGATTATGATTTATCACAAAAAAATCAATGGCTTTCTTTTGAAAACAGATGTACATATTTCACAAGTATAATTAATTACAAATCTCTTCATAATTTAACGCTCACATATATCGACGACCTAATAAAACTGGTCAAAAATAATATTTACAATTTAAGATCGATATCAAACAATGATTTGACGCATAAAACACCTCACTCAAACCTTTTTAAAAAGTCGTTTAGTTACTCTCGTATGGACATATGGAACCACATACCGGTAAGTATTCGACAATCTCTCACTCTAACCACTTTCAAACATACATAGCCTTAAAAAATATTTCCTTATTGAGGCGCAAAATGAGTCTCACGCGTAGTAACATTTTCTGTCTTTCGATAATTCAAAAGTCAAATACTCCATATGTGTTGAAATGCTTACTGTAGATTTAATTTCTGCAAAGAAATATATACACACATTGCGTTTTCTTACTATTTCTTTCGCAAGGAGGTGCAAGCTACTCTTCATAACAGTTGTGTGATTTCATATCCTATTGTGAACACTGGTCATGAATGGTGTTTTCTGTAAGTATAATATTTGTGTATAACTATTTCAGCCACTTTCTGTCAATCGTAAACTATTTCAAGAATAATGTATTTCACGTTTTTAAACTCTGATTTTGTACAATAATGTACGCGGCTGTTCTTGTTAACTTCTTGTTATTGTCATTTGTCGTGTTGATTAAGATATGGTAATTGTATGTGCTTTTATATGTGTGTGCATGTATGTGTGTGTATGCGTGCTTGCTTGCAAGTGTGTGAATATGGGAAAATGTAATCAACAAGAAATAAATATTCTTAAATACTTTCTGTAAATACATAATTGTTCCTTGAAACCANTATATACATGTTCGCATGATAATGCAAAAATGCATTATACATACCTTAGTTGTTTGAAGGCCTTATTGAAAATATGGGTGTTGCCGCAGTTTATTTAACCGAGGATATATTTATAGCAACACCTGATGCTATTATCACAACCCAATATTTTTGTTATCACAAATAACCGAGTTGGTTCATAATAGGTACACAGGTCAGTGGTTCGATCCCACGTGCGGTTTACTGTTTTTACTTCTTTTTTTCTTTCTTTTGTTTCGTTCTTGTTTTTTACTGGAGCTCTTTAGTCCTGTTGTTTACATTAATCAATATAAATCACAAACTTGCCGAAGTCTGTCAACAAGTCCCTGCTATTGATGATTTAGGTCGAGTTTGATACTGTATGCTCTTATGTTTGAGATTAAATATTGTATTATTGTTGTGTTTTGTTGTAAGCTGTTGTGATCCCAGTTAAGATTGTAAACAATTTCGAATGTTTATACATAAACAAACAATCGATGTAACGGTACTTGGGTTTTGCTTAATTACTGTATTTAATGAAATTATACTCAGACGGTAGGGATGGTTAAAAACAAAATCTCTGTAAAAAGTGCGGTGACCCCCTTTTTATTTTTGTTTTATGATATTAATACGTAGATGAACATATTTGAGCAGTTTCGCAGAAAGTTATTAGATAGAACTTTGTTTTGCTTCATTTTTGTGGTTAAAATAGTAAAAAAATTGACGTTTGTTTCGGTGACATAAAAATTATAAAAATTAAAATACTTAAAATTTAACTTGTGTTCTCCATTTTTTTGTTTGTTTGTGGTTTAATTAAATAGTATATGATGTATATTAGCTTAGATAATATCTACATGTTGCCAATTTCATAGGTTATAAATCATTGTTATGCAATTAGAGATTTTTCAGTTTAATGAAAAAGTACATGTTATATAATGGTGAATAAAATCAAAACAAGGCCGGTGACCCTATGTTTTTATTTCATTTTTCATATAGTATGTGTATGTAGTACTTGAATATAAAGAGATTGTTATTACTAGTATTATTATATTATTACTACAATGAAGTAGAGGGTGGTGACGAAGACGTAGTTGAATACAAAGATGACAATGAATTAGTAAACAGGAAATCGCGATGAAGGTTTAAATTAAATGGCGATTTAAAGAAGTTCCTATTACCGTCTTAATAATTTTCAATATTAGGGAAACAACTCTTATAATCTGGTGTTACAGGTCGTCAGTGATTTGCTTCCCTTTAGTTGTTTACAAAATGTTAGTACATGGACTGGTATCTTTAATTCGCGATCTTGGTTTTTTGTTCGTCGAAACGGAACAAAGCGCTTGTGGCTTGGATCATCAAAACAAGTCATATCAAGAGATGTTTTTAAAACATAAATGCTCCCTTCCCCTTTATTGAAATGAGCCTCGCTCTGTGAAAAGGGGGTTAAATGCATTTGCGTAAAGTGTCGTCCCAGATTAGCATGTGCAGTTCGCACAGGCTAATCAGGGGCGACACTTTCCGCTTTTATTGTATATTTCGTTTAAAGGAAGACTGTTGTTGACGAAAATACAGTTAAGGTAAGTGGAAAGTGTAGTCCCTGATTTGCCTGTGCGAACTGCACAGGCTTATCAGGTACGACACTTTACGCACATGCATTACCGGTAAACCCCATTTTCACAAAGCGAGGCTAAAATTTAATATTTTCAATGGCTTGAATCCCCCACAGTAAGCAAGCGATAAAAATCGCAATATGGATGATAATACTGATTGGAACAGTGTTTTTTCTGTGAAGACCATGTCAATCCGGATTGCATGCTTGAACGCATCTACGGCCGCCAATACGATAATTAGGGTTTTGGTGTCTTAAGTTCAGATGATGTTTTATGACGATTAAAAGTCGTTTTAAGGTATGTTTACGGGCATAAGCGGTATTTAAAATAACTATTGTACCAATTTCGCGTTACAATACCCTGATACATTGACCTTTGACCTGTTGACCAAAACAGATAGCGTCTTCCTTTTCTCCCAAGCAACCGACTCATCGACTGACCTACGGACAGTAGCAAAGCAATATTCTCCTGCTTCTTAGGACTACCTACACTCTTACCAACAAGATTCAAGTCTTCATGAACAGATACCTCCGAAACATCCTCAAGATCAGATGGACAAAGTCAATAACACCGACATATGGAAACAGGCAAATCAGGATCCCATCGGACAACAGATTTCAAGACGGAAATGGAGGTGGATTGGTCACACATTGCGAAAACCTCCAGAATACATCACTCGGCAGGCCTAACAGTGGAGTCCCAAGGGCAAGAGACGAGTCGGGCGCCCGAAGACTACCTGAAGGCGATCCTGTGTGGAAAAATGAAGAACTATAACATGTCATGGGGAAAGCTAAAGAAAGCAGCCCAAAACAGATTACGCTGAAGGGCTGTTGCTGAGGCCCTATGCTCCACAAGGAGCTCAAGAGAGTAAGTCAAGTCTTAGGACTGGCATATTAAGTACTTTATGGGATACGTCTTTTAAATCGCCCATGTGTATGTTTAATGAACTACGAGGCTTAAATTTTGAAGAAAGTGCGGTTGCCGAGAAAACACTCTTGTTTATGTAACAATTTAAATAAAACGGGTGTTTTAAGCATAAAGACTCGTTATCATTGCGTTACACATTATTTAGAGGAGAATTATTTACCGTATTACCCCGACAGCAAACGAGTAGTCTTTTTATTTAATGCTTTTGATTATTCTTTTCCTATTAGTAACTTTTAAGACGTTGTAGGTCCGGACCATTTTCTCATGGACGTAAACTCTCGTAATTGGGTTTAGAAATTAGCATTCCATCGTCATCTTGGATTTCATTGAATATTTACCGTGAATTTAAAACAAACAAGCCTCGCTCTGTGAAAAGGGTGTTTACTGCATGTGCGTAAAGAATAGTCCCAGATTAGCCTGCTTTTAGTGTATTTTTCGTTTAAAGGAAGACTCTTTTTGACGAAAATCCAGTTTAGGCGGATAGTTTCGTCCCTGATTAGCCTGTGCGGACTGCAAAGGCTAATCTGATACGACACTTTACGCACATGCATTAAACACCGTTTTCACAGAGCGAGGCTCAAATGCTTTTGTGGCTGCTAATAGCCCTACCAATAACATAAAAAACTAAAACCATTTTGGTTAGAGTCGTATTGACCCGAGCAGAAACAAGGTCTAAAGTAACCTAGGATAACGGTCACACAAACTTGAAACGCAGATGCGTTATCGTAAACAAAGTGAAAACATAGGTTCGTGCTCCTTAAATTGCAAAAGGGTCGAAGATGTATAGTAAAAGTGTTTTGAAAGTGATTACTCATATTTATAACTATTTGTTTTCTCGTTTTATTCCGATATGTCCGTGTAATTGATTTGGAAAGGTGGCCCGATAAACACACTGGCGGGTAATTTAACGATGAGTACAGAATTGGATTAAACCTTCTCTGGATTTTAAAATTACGTTTGAACCAAAATTACCAGCTCCAATGTCTGGTGGGTTTAATCGATACCCTAGGACATAGTCTGCTATCACCTTTTTCCACGACGCATGAAGAAACAACAAAGCAATGCTAATTAACACATTAGGCATTTTATTATTACAATATTTTCCATTTCAGATTCAATATTGAGTTTTGATGAGTGTGTGTGTCTTGTATTTTTTTTAAACATTTAAAGGGAGACTGTACGATTTTGTAAAATATTTATGAATTTATATAAAATGTGTAACAAACTTGTTATACATATATTTCAATATAAATTAAAATAAAAGTTAAGAAGAACATGTGTCGAAAAATGCGAAATAAGCCAGATATTTAATTCTGAAATCGAAAAAGGCTTCCAGCCGAATTCGCCAGCATATATATCATGCATGTACAATGTGAATCTAAATTTAGTTTTAGTGCAGATTCGTTCATACGACACAAAGACACACTTTTGTTTCCTAGCAAATACGAGTAAAAGTGTCGGCATCGGCTTTAACCAGCGCTAACTTGTCTTTGCTGCATTTTATGAAATTCGTCTTCAATGTATATTTTTTCTTGCCTATTTTGTGTTATTGTAACATATTTTTATCGATATATTACAATTTAACACATATGAAAATCGTACAGTCTCCCTTTTATGCGACTTGTCGTTACGTTTTGTTTATGATTTACTTTGATGAATAATGATATGACATGCTTAAGCACTATTTTTGAAATTCAAAAAGTAGTGCTTATTCAGCCTAGGGAAAAGATAAAGGGGCTTCTATTACCGATGTTCTTTTAAATAATTAATCACTAAGCATTAACAAAATATCGGTTGATTTGCCATTAGAGGCAATCTGTTAAAACATCTCCAGTCTGAAACTTCAATGCTACTCACTGATGCTCGATTGGCTCGGATACTACTTAAAAGCATCCCGGGTACTCTTAAGTATACTACAATGTACCCCGGGTAAGGAAAATATACTGAAACGTACCCGGGAATACAAACGCTAAATTGGTCGTTGTCGGCTCATTAAAAAACATAAATAATTATGTTCATATTTATGTCAATATTCTGTAAAATGGCCTCTATATTATCGAAACTCATACTCAAATAAGCATGTTGAGGCAGGTTTTGTTCAAAGAAAATTGTGTTTTGTAATGTATTCGGTAGCGAGTTTTACGACATTGGATTTTCGGCGGGAATAAAACTCGGGTACCGTCTAATATTTGCCGGGTGCCTTTAAGCATATTTGTATACCCGGGATACATTATAGTTAACTTAACAGTACCCGTGGTACATTTACGTAGTACCCGAGCCGACAATGACCCTAACTGGCTTATAATAACAGCGACACATGTACGAGCCAATGTTCGGGTTCGATTTTAATGAGATTGCCGTTAGATGTCAAACGAAAAAATCTGTGTCGCTATGTATAATTGAAAATAAACAAGATGTTCGCGATAACTTATGTATACATGCACCACGTAGATAAGCTATCTGTTTAGAAGATTAAGCTGATGTCACGTACAAGATACATTTTCATCGGTATGCAAAATTAACGTTTAAAGTTGTGTTGATATTGTCAGATTTTATCCAGTTTGGAAAAGAATAAATTTGATGTGTATGTGTAATGTTAATTCATATCGAAGACGTAGTCCCATGCGATCATGTCCCATTTAACAATAGATCAGAATCCATTGACTTCGTCTAATTATTTGGAATACTAATAAACGCCCTTGTATTCAAGACTAACATATCATTCTTTATTTGCAGCACACGTTCCCTTACCATAAATTGGTAAAAATACATAACATATAACATTTACTCGGTTTTAATAATTATATATGTGTGTGTAATATAATCATATCAACCATTCAAGAAAATTATTATACACAAATGTACATGTATTAAGATAAATTATGAAAAAGCTGTTCTCTGTAGTATTTGACACGGCGAGTTTTAATCAATAAATATTACATAATCATTTGGCCATATCTGTAAATGTAATGATACGAATTTATTATCAATTCCGATGACAGTCTTTGCCCCGCCGGCACACGCGTCTAGATAATCTAAACAAACACTGAGGTCGAACGAACATACGGACACCCTGTCCGAATGATAACATCTGGGTCTCAGTTCTATAATAAAATCATATACTTATAGTAAATTAAAGCGACAACAAACGCGCTTTCGGCACGGAAATATAGGGCCCGATCAAGAGCCGAATACCGCTATTTCTTTAAGGATCTTTGCTAATTTCTATGTAAAAGCTTAAAAAAATATAAATAAACAAACGCGCGTTCATATTTCGGTACATATACAACGTGCCTCTAAAAATAAGTTTCATTCAAACAAGGATTAGGCACGAAACACACATATTTCCACGCCATATTAAGGTCGTACTTTGACCAGCGTAGCTGATGTGGACCTTGTTCGTGGGTTCCCAACACCGAACTCAGCGGTGTTTTCTAATGCGCAATACAAACATGTTAAGGTCAGTTGCTCGAATATTGATTATTATTAGCATATTGCATTTAGCATGTCATATGCGCCATATAGGACGCGATGACATATCTCTCCTATGGTGCACTGATGTAATGTCCTATTTGATTGTTTTTTTTTATGGATTATGTGTCAGTTTGATGAATATTATTTATTTTCAGGGATTACATGATACAATGTTATATTTTATTGCATCATGCTAAACAATGCATCCAAATACACGTACAGACCCAGATGTGCCTTTTTTGGAGAGCACAAGTAAGTCAAATTTAGGGCACACACCTAAATAGGAAATACACGTTTCCAAATAATATTTAAAACGTAAGGAATACACAATACAAAGGCTTTAGGGTAAGCTGGGGGAAGGGGGGGGGGGGCATGCCCCTTGTGCTCCCACGGTAAAACCGTCCCAGAAAAAAACCCACAAATTAATTATACAATTTATCGAAAACTACAATGAGCAAAGTTGTTATTGGTTGAACATTTGTTGTTTTATTATATATTCAGTTTTCTCGCTGTTTTTTTGTACAAGTATGAGTTAAAACACATTTTACATATGAACGTATGCTGTCGTGTAATGCACGACCACTCGTAACGAATTTGCGCATCATATTAAACGGTTATCGACTAGAACAAACTCATAACCAACAATTCAGCCGTACGAACGAAAAAAAAAAGAATGATTTCAACATGTCATCCAGACACAGCCATTATTTGCAGCATGATAAAACTTTGTGTACACTTGTATTCGATACGATTTGCACATAATATTTCTTTAACGTTTTAATAAATGAAGCAATGTAATTTATAGCGAATAAAATTATGACCGTGCGCACCATTTATCATAGTACCCATATTGCACTTCAATTTAATAGATTGCACACTATGTCATCTCTGAGTATTTACATTAAAGTTTTAAAGGACATCAATGACACTTTATTTTGAGCCAGACTAACACAAACATAAAATCAACATATTTATAAGGACGCGTTAAAAGATATGCAATTGCATTCGTCGTGTTATCTTAAATTTTACAAAACCACAGCGGCTAAGAAATTAAAAACATGGGGTTTATGATTAAGAGTGTTGTCTTTCAGTCAAAACCTAAAATGAAAACCTCTTAAATAACCACGGTGGTTTGTATTAGTTTCCCTCCTTTACTATATTTAAACATAATAATCTCCCCACCCCCACCACGAATCAAGAAAAACACCCATCTTTGGGGTGGGTTATATTCACAGCCGTAACTATATATCAACATAATTATCTCCACCCCCCCACCGCCGGAATCAAGAGAAACATCCATTTTTGCGGTGGTTATATTTTTTCTGAAAACGAACGTGCCTTGTCGTAAGAAAACGAAAGCGTTTCTACTGGCTAGAATATGACAAAAGAATTTGTGAAGGGCTTCGCAAAAACCTTAGAACAATACACCACTTGCCCTCGCGCTCCCTAGCGAAGGGCCTTACCTTTTAGATAAGATAACAGCAATTAAAAACAATCTTGATGTCAGATTACTATCTCCGCTATCTCCGTCGGACATCTGTACTTATTCTTCAATACTCCTCAAAATTAAGCCAAAAGCGCGCTTCACTCAATTGCCCATCGTGACTGCTACTTTGAAATGTCAATTGTCTTGTAAACCATTTAATTTCCACGTAACGAATGTCTCACAAAGGACTACGGAGCGGACGCCTTCAAAGGATCGCTATCCCCTACGGCAGCGGAAATGTGGTAACCTATTCTTTATTGTTTGAACCATCACGATTGTCAATTCATAACGGCATTCTATGGGGATTGTCTTTGCTTCAACTGCTTTTGGAATTTTAAAGTGGATTTGAATGTGGTGGTTACCTTTGTTTAAATTATTTTTAAGTGTTTTAATTGCTACAATGTCCATCGTCGCTGACAACATCACCCAAAAGATACACTATCATCAGCATACAATTGGATTTCGTACCGTTACTTCATTCGCAGGCAATGATCACTTTGTATGAATATTGGTGTTGCTTTATCCTACATATTCTTAGTCAATATCTGTATATATATATTCAGTCTACCGTACATACCCCAACTCTCACTGTATAATATGTGTTGTTATTGCTAAATTATAGTAAGTGTTGTTGCTAAATTATAGGAGTCACAATATTGTACCAAAAATGGTATATTGCTCGTATGGTATTTGTTATATACTTGGGTGAAAATAAAAGTTCTGTTCTGTTCTGTCCTGTTCAATAATAATTTTCATCGCATTTATCGTTGTCGTCATCTGCGTCGTGTGTGTGTGTGTGTGTGTGTGTGTGTGTGTGTGTGTGTGTGTGTGTGTNAATGGGGGGGGGGTGGCAGACGTAATTCCGGAGTAAACCCGACCAACTAAACTCACAGGCGTCCTCGAACAGGGATTTAATCCATGGCGTCTTGGTGAAAAGCGCGTGTACCAAACCTGCCAGCCAAAAAAAAAATCGTCGTGGACAGGATTCGAACCTGTGCGGGCAGAGCCCATTTGATTTCGAGTCAAACGCCTTAACCACTCGGCCACCACGACCTGTCGTTCCTACGTCATTGTCGTCGGTAGTGTTTATAGTGCTACATATGCGATTTGTGATAATCAACGTGCAATCATCGTCCTATCACCGCCAGTATCACCATAATTGTATTATCGTCATTACCGTCTGTGTCATCGTCGTCCTAATCATCATCACTCTACAAATCAGAATCAATAACTTTAACTATAACAATACTCCTCCTACTCCTCCTTCTCATCCATCTTCCTCCTCTTCCTCCTCCTCCTCCTCCTGCTGCTGCTGCTGACGACGACGACGACGACGACAACGACGACGACGACGATTAAGACGACGAAGACGACGACGACGACGATGATGAATCATCAGTCATCACCATCCATTCATAGATCTAACGTAAATTATTTTAAATAAAATTAAACAAGACTTGAAAACGGCTTAAAAGACACGATGCAAATAAAATATAACGTAAATTATTTTCATGCAGAGTGCACACATCCATAAACCACTCATATATCAATATTGCCTGGCAGTGAAGATATTTTAAGTACAAAATCAACAGAGTTGTCGATATACTCAAGTAATGTATATGATTTATAAATTGAGGGCGCAAACTAGATCTTAGTTTAAAAACAAAAAATACTTAAAATAGATTAAAATGCATGCAGGTCTGTTAAATACGGAATACCGTTAGGGCCATCGTGGTTACACATTAAAATCCAGTGGGCGACAATGCGAGAGTGCGAGAATACGATGACGACAGTGCGACAATACGATGGCGACAGTGCGATAGTACGATGGCGACAATGCGATAATACGATGACGACAGTACGATAACGCGATAGTACGATGGCGACAATGCCAGAATTAACGTTTGATTTCTTTCGCAAAAAAATGAAACCTCCTTCCTTAGTCAGTGTTTAAACTACGCGATGTTTCATTAGTCTCTTATCTTCATGTTTTATTTTCAATGTTTTCTTTGGGACATTTAGATTTCTTAATGTGCCCGCGTAATCGGCGTTTAGTAGCTTTATACTTGAAAAACAATCATTTTAATTGTTAATTAAATATTTTAAATATATATTTTGACTTAAATAGTCTACATATATATATTGAAAAACTGCATTTAAATCGGTCGAATAATAAAGATATTAATCGTATTAGGAGATATACGTGATACTTCTGAACAAAAACATCAAGTAAGAACACTGCTTCGTTCCACGCTTAGAGTAAATTTTAGGTTACAGTATACTGCATATTTTTGGTGTGCATTTGAAGACACAATTCTCTGTAGGGCCACTTGCAATTTCTTTATTTTTCAATATTTCTGTGTGCATGTGGTAGGAAGAATATTCTTGTGTACTAGAAATTCTCTGTTTTGCTTGAAGGTTGGAGACTACATGAACACTTTGACAGTTGGCGGGAAAACCTTATCAACTGGAGAAAAGCCGGTAAATAGATGGCCGTAATACAGTGACCGTTGATTCGTTCTTGCACATCACATGACATATGTTTTATTGTTTAAATCATTGCGGATTGGAATACTGTTTAAGAACAGGGATGGTTATGAGGATATCTATGCGTTAAAGTTTGACTTTATTTTTTTGTTAAAGTTATTGCTTTTATATTGAATTTGTTCAGGAAAAGGTTTAGTATGGCCTTAAGTATATATTCCACCGAACTGAGCGCTTTCGAACATAAACACATTGCAATACATAAATTAATATTCTAACAAACGAATAATTTTTTTCAATAAAATAAATGACATTTTCTTTCATTAAACTGATGCAACTTTTTCAAGCATAAAATAAATTCGAAAGACAAGTACTGCTCAAGCTCCCCTGCCATAACTTATAGTATCATAATTCAAATACAGGTGACCGCCTGCGTTAAAAACAATTTCGCCGCCTTTACATCGCGTTCAAACATTGACAGCATTCCTTGAACGGAGTTGTTGATTACTCATTTGATATTGTATCAACTCATAACTGATAAATCCAACACTTAAGAGCAACGATCAGCGACGTCAGCGCTTTAATTATATGACTATAAAAATAACTTTTACTTCGCTCTTGAAATAGTTCACACTTACATGAAAAGTTTTTGCGGACATTTTAATGATCAATAAGATAACATTATTTATTTATTTAGGTAGTGCCGTTTTATTACATATTTTATGAGGCTTGGAACATAAATTGTAATCTTATTAATTGACCACTTCTGCTCGGAGTTGACATGTTTAATGCGGCCAGATTGGTTTATACAGCAATATTCGCGGATTTGTTGACATATAAGCAAAGTATAAAGAGTATATGCTTAAAGATGCTCTTGTTGTGAATTTCATGAAATATCGATTGAAATATCAAACCAGGTACAGCATTTATTGCCGTATTGTAGTGTAATTATTTAATTGTCAAAATACACTGTTGCATATATATTTTGCCTAATTTAATTCTGGAATAAACTATGTTGGCATAGAAAAAGTGTTTTCGAGAAAATCAGAAAAGAACCGAAATCAAAATTCTTGTTATATTTGCTAATATTATTAAAAACATAGATTTGTATGCGAACTTCTTCAAACAATCGATTCAATAACTAGAGCTTGTCGCAGAAGTGACGAACACACACCCTACCCCGATGATGCACGTCGTCAAACGTAGCAAATAATTATACTCATATTATAGAAAGTCTAAGTTGAAAGGGAATACCTATAAGCAATTTAACGGGATATAAATAAAATTGAACAGCAGAACATTGTTTCGTAAGTAACGATGCATTTCATCAGTTCAGAAATGTTGTACAGATAGACAGACAGACAGACAGACAGACGGACGGACGGACGGACGGACGGACGGACGGACGGACGGACGGACGGACGGACGGACGGACAGTCAGACAGACAGACAGACAGACAGACAGACAGACAGACAGACAGACAGACAGGCAGGCAGGCAGGCAGGCAGACAGGCAGGCAGGCGACAGGCAGACAGACAGACTAAAACTCCTATCAACCGCATAACGCAGAGCCCTTGTATATAAAGTTTTAAGACTCCTTTAATTGTTTTCACGGAAATCAAACCTCAGTTTTTTAATAAGCTATATTCATTAAAAGGATATGACGTATACTATATATTATTGCTCTTAACCTATCGTACCGTGGTTATAAATAATATGCAATTATAACAACAATGCAGCTAATAATACATGTAGTTTATTTCCGTTATTTATATTTACACTCAACGTATTATTTACGTTGTTGACACTGGTTGCCAAACATGGGGAATTTCTTGAATTTCAACATAAGATGTGACGAAAGCCCTCAAGTTCATAATGTTTAGATGACACATACAAATACATACATTTTATATATACATTCTTACTACGCATTGTATATCCTTTGTCCCTTTTCAATGGTCAGATTTAGAGTGGTTAGAAACGACATACGTCACCAGTAAAATTGTGACAGTCGGAAATTCGACCCATCCATTTTTTTGTATAACCAAAATGTTTTTTTTCGTTTTCTTTAAGCATGGCGTGTGTGTGAAGCCCATAGGAAACAGCGCGATTTTACTTGATACAGCTTCACATTTTTAATGTTAACAATGTTACATTTTTTTATCTAGTGCTTAGCGATGAAATATTTTTTTCACACGCCTGACTTGAGACTACATTTTTAAATTTCATTTTAGTTGAAATTTAGTTTTGATGCGAGTCATGCCACTATGAATATCAATCACAGTAAAACATCAAAAAACATCAAAAATAAGTAAAGTTAGCAGTGCATGTAAACAAAACATGTCTTTATAATATATTTCCACTAAATATTGAATTTGAAAATATTGAACTAAAAGTATGCCATGTATATTAATTGTCAATGATTTGGGGTTTCCTCGGTCTTCTTGGGCTCAGGTGACTGTCGGTCAATGTCTTTTGGGTATTGATAAAACCAACCTGTCTGATGGCAGAAATATCACCCTTCATAATCATGTTTGCTTTTTTGTACCCCCCCCCCCGCCAATGAAGGGGGGTATATAGAATTGGCGTTGTCCGTCCGTCCTTCATTCCGTCAATCCGTCCGTCTGTCACACAATTTTAAATTGGCGGGTGATATCAATTGAACGACATTAAAATGTTTCAGACATGAAATTGACCATCTGCTGATAGTATTATACAATCATGCATGCGAATCTCAAGTTATAAATTTGACAGGATGATCAGAAATTTAACGATATAACTCTGTTTACAAAAAAATGATTTTTGTCACGATCAAGTGATATACCAGTGACAATGACTTTTACTTTCGGGTTGAGTCATAACAACAAACACGATTTACACGCGTTCTATTATTATAGACTGAATCAATACGTCAGTTGAAAGAGTGACGTTCTATTATCCCGAAGGTCATGAGTCCAAGTCCCTTACCGGTCGTAGATAACGCACTTGTATAATGCGCCTGGGTGTTTTTCTTGTCTTCTCTAGGTCCATATACTGTTTTCGCCCCTAATCGAAACAACAAACTTGTCTTAAGGTTTTAGTAAGAGCAAATCCTTTAGACTTTTAGAGTAGAAAAACCGTACCTGTCCTTGCACTGCCATGTACTAAATGAAATTATCTATGTTAAAAATTTGCGTAAAAGTAAAGAATGGAAACTATTGTTACCTCTTTTTCAGTAGTTGTGATACGTGCCATTAGAACTATTTTATTGTCAATTATTTTATTATTAGAGTATTGTAATCTAAAAGCTATTGATTATAAAATATATTAAGTTTGTTATGATATGCATATATTGCTTGCAGACTATGTACGACCTTCACACAACTATTGACGAGGAAAATACAGTTGATTGAACAGGGAAAAAAAAGAAAAGAAATCAAGACCTTTAGAAATAACGTATGCACGTGTAAGCTAAAGGGACATGTTGGCCAAATTTCAATGGAGGGGGGGGGGGGAAATCTCCCGAACGGCAAATTTCTAGATCCCCCAGAACTGTCAATTTTGTCCCTAATTTTAGCATTTGTCTTCCCGATCATAAAATAAAATATTTTTTTTAAGGGGCTAATGGAAATTGTTCAGTTTTTTTATTGTCCATCTTCAAGAAAACTGTGTCTAAGGTTAATGGTTTTCACACAAGATACAACAAAGTGAATTGTTTCCCGAATTGGAAATCAAAGTACCCGATCGGGAAATTAAATGATCTTTTCTTATTACAAGAAATATATAAGTATGCAATATGAATTTAATTTAAAAACACATAAGCCCAGCTTAGTATGCGGAAGAAACAGTATAGCATGAAGCAGGTTTTTCTTTGTGTCTGCTAATTATTAGGGATTAATTTACTCATCATTTATTTCATTAAATTTTAGATGCAAATTGAATGCAAGTTGGAGGAAATATTAATATAGAAGAATGCCATTTCTTCTTATTATCATAAATCATTAATATACTCAGTGTACACATGACAAATAGAGCACTAAAGTAACACGCAGTTTTAGTTGAAGTTTAGTTTTCTGCCAATACAAAAATGATTTGAAGCGCATAACATACCAAATATAGTGATGCTATATAACGTTCAATGTAGTCCGACATTTTTTTATTTACCTTTATATTCATTTTCAATGATAACTTAATATATCAGTGTGTTGTCATAAGGCGTATTTTCTAAACATGTTTTGTTTTTTGTTTCTCATGGACGAAATATCATAAATTTGAGCATGAACTTGGATGAAATTTAATTTGCGTCTCAAACTGTCAGTTTTGATGTGTCGTTATGCGGGCGACTTTTAGTGTTTCATCTGAAAATTGTTTTACAATGCTTGAATTAATATACTAAACTATTGCTCGAAACCATTCCCATTTCACCCGAAGCCAAAACGGCTATCTAGCCCTAACCGGGAACATACGTGATAATCAAACACAGATTCCCGTTTCTAAATATGGCCCCATATATGTTACACACAATATGGTGATATATTTCCAATAGTTTATTCAACTATATTGAAAATTATCTCGGTCACAGTTTTGCCCCACTGTTGGAGCGTTCTTTAGATCTCCCCCAAAGACACCAAGTACTGTATCTAGGCCAATGAAACGGACTCGAGAGCGTTTCAAATAAGTAGTAAGTACTTCAAATGCAATCGAGCTAAAATAAAAAAGCTATATTATATATATTTATAAAAACAGATATATTTTTTATACATAAGAAACAAGGAGATGATTGCGCATGCGTAGCGATCAAGGTCTTGCAAGCTCTTGGACGTTGTTCCCACAGCTTGAATTTCACTTTCTATCACTCAATGTCAAGATGGAGCTTCCGAAGATGACTGCTTTGTTTGAAAGATAAGTCAATAGTTATGTATACAAACACTAAGATGAAACTCTTGCAATCATTAATCCACTTATGGGCACTTTACGAAATTGCCGTATAGAAAAATGTAATTGATATCAGCTGATATCTAAGTGTTTCACTGTTAAGGCATTTTAAAGTGTTCTTTTCAATGAAACTATTGAGTTCATCGTAAATCGTTTGTAGCGTAGGTGTTGCGATTTAAAAAAAATGCATACAAAATCAGTAAAGCGGAATGCTTTACACAAGTTCAGGTTTCTTGAAAAATAACAAAAACAGCAAACAATAAAAAAACATAAGTTCGATCGACGATATAAATTTGTGTATATCGCCAAAGCTATGCATATATTAAGGATTCTCTTGTATGCCCCCGGTAGGGTGGCATATAGCAGTTGAACTGGCTGTCTGTTTGTCTGTCTGTCTGTCTGTCTGTCTGTCTGTCTGTTTGTCTGTTTGTCTGTCTGTCTGTCTGTCTGTGCGTCCGTCCGAAAACTTTATCATTGGCCATAACCTTTGCAATATTGAAGATAGCAACTTGATATTTGGCATGCATGTGTATCTCATGAAGCTGCACATTTTGAGTGTAAAAAGGTCAAACTCAAGGTCATCCTTCAAGGTCAGAGGTCAAAAAACAAAATCCAAGGGAACTAACAAGCTTTAAAGGGAGATAATTTCTATACCTGCAAAATGATAAATAGAAATTTAATTCCAAAGCGGTGCAGTAGGGGACATTGTGTTTCTGACAAACACATCTCTTGTTTTACAAGATACTAGTAATTTAATACTATCGGAACACACTCACGTAACTTTATATATGTTGCCATTAATATGTTTGTTATGTCCCAGAGACTTCCATCTTTACATAAACTATAAATGTTGGGGTGCGTTATCAAATACAAATACGCATGATGTACGCGAAACAAACACTATTGGATCGTTAGAGGCGTGGGAATGCACACATTCGGATTTTCCGTTCGAATCCGGATACTGCTCTTATAATAGAAAGCGGACATACGAAAATTGCAATACTTATGAAAAGACGTGTCCTTATTAATAGGATTACCAGTATATATATATCGATATGTGTGAATGATACTTATCAATCTCTAGTGACAATTATTTCTTCGAAATTAACTACGTATTTTGGCTTTCATTTTCGGTAGCATGGCCATCGTACGTGATAGTGATGTTTCCTTTAATAGTTCCAATCAGTGGGTGTTAAACAGAGGCAGAAAACGGACATGCGATTCTCTTATAAGCATACATTCAAAAAGAAGAAAGAATCACCCATAAAAATCAAATGCAGTTTATGTACAATCGTCTAAAAAATGTTTGATAATTCTACTACTTCAAAATTTCTTACTGATATGTATTTGATAGAAGCACACAGGAATGTTATTGTTAAAGGATCATTACAAGATTTAGTTACTTTAAATTGGGGTTGCGTCATAAAGAACTTTGCCACCTCCCCGACTATTGGTTGATAATGGGAAAAGAAAATGAATAGGATATCACTGTATTCGTATCTGTTGATAAAATGCATCTAAAGGTCACAATATACGAATTCCATTACTTATGTAATTTAATGTTATACCTTAAACTTAACTAAAACAATGAAGTGAGCATTTTGCACATAGCCATCCTCATAACCATACATTTTCTTACAGAGCACTCTAAGTTAAATGTGAAACGTAAAAAAAGAAGTCCATTTAAAGGTCGCCGTGGCGTAGTGGATATGTTTTTCGCCTAGTGGCTGGGCGGTAACGGGTTCGATCCCCACTGTTGCAGCGTTCTTTAGATCTCTCAAATATACATCAAGTTCTAGTCCCAGGAAACGGACTCGATAGCGTTTCAAATAAGTAGTAAATCTTTTAATGTAATCGAGCTAAAATAAATAGGTTAAAACTAAACTCAACTAAGAAAGAACTTGACAAGTATCAAAGTTCACTGGTTTTTCAACTTATTTCCTGCAACTTTATAGTTGATAAATAATATAACGAGTGTCCTCAACTGAAAACCTTCCTTCCAGTAAATTGAGATGATTTTTAGTACAGGATTGAAGATCTCAAATATTTAGTATACTGTGACCTCAAGTGGTTTTCGATGACCTTAATCGCTTTGTCGAGTACATTCTTCCCCAATCCCTATCTTAAGAATAGAGCGAAAGTTTAAAAAACGGTTTAATGTAATGTAAGGAGGACTAGTCATTATAATGCACAAGACACGACACCCCTTGTGTTTTATGTTTTATATGTGTTCAGATTTATTAACTGCATAATTTAAATTTAATACATGAGGATATTTTTTTGTCTTTTATTTTAAACGACAGTTGAAAAGTATTTAATACAATGTTTTAGCTAAAACCATATGTCCGTGATCGGTGTTACATGCACTCGACTTTGAAATAATATATGGAAGAACGAGATCATGCATTTAACAAGAAAACAAACGAAAATTGAAGAAGAAAATATATGAAATGTGTACCGAATATATAACAATTCACAATAAATATCGAGAGTTCAGTTCGATGTTTAATACAATAATACATAGAGCATATTTGTTGGATTTGGTGGAATATCAATTTTAATTCACGAGTGAGCATTTTTCAATGATCACTAGTGAATTAAAATCGATATTCCACCGAATCCAACATTTTTTATTTTTTCAAATGATTGTTTTGTATTTTTGTTCGGATAAAACAATGAAAATTATCGGTAAATGTCTCTGTTATTTTCCACTGTTTGACAGACTATCAATCCTATCAACGGCATAACGCAGAGCCCTTGTATATATATAAACATGTTGCATCTAACTATAGAGGTATTACATTAGTAAATATCAAAGCTAAACTATTTTCAACTACATTACGCAATCGAATTAATTTTTGGTGCGAGAATGATAATATATTTAAAACATCGCAATTCGGATTTAGAGACGTAGTACGATTGATTACATTTTTATTTTGCATACTAAAATCCAAAACATTATTAACAATAAATCGAAACTTTATTGCGTTTGTTATTGATTATGAAAAGGCATTTGATACTGTTATACATGAGGCTTTGTGCATTAAATTAGTGCAGGCAGGAATAAGCTGTGCAATGTTAAATATGATTAAGTCAATCTATCAGAATGTTAAATCTTGTGTTAAAAATTATAAAGATATGTCGCATTCGGAGCTTTTTGATGTTACGTTAGGAGTAAAACAGGGTGAGCCATTATCACCTTTATTATTTATTTTTATTCATTAATGACATTAATGATTGTATTGATTTTAATAGTTTTACTGAAAAATGTGTACGTTTATTATCTATATTTATGTTGTTATTTGCTGATGACATTCCATTATTTACCACTAATCCAGAAAGTCTACAATCGCAATTAAATTCTATGTATCAATACTCATGTAAATGGGGATTAAAAATTTATATAAACAAAACTAAAATGTTCATATTCGATAAAAGGACAAGTAATTGTACATTTAGATGGAATATTTATCAACAGGCTATTAAAATTGTTGATGAATTTGGTTATTTAGGCCTAAAACTACACTACACTGGTAATATATCAAAAGCAATTAAGGCAAATAATGAACAAGCCTTAAAAGCTTACAACCATTTATCTTCCATTTTTAGCAAAGTTAAGCTGGATATTAAAACAAAACTTTCTCTGTTTGACTCCTTAGTGGTACCAAATATTTTATATGCATCTGAAATATGGGGAATTTACAACATTGATGAAGTTGACCAACTTCATTTTAAATTTTGTAAAACTATTCTTGGTGTGCGCTCACAGACTTCTAATGCCGCTGTCTTAGGCGAACTAGGCAGAGTTCCTCTCTCTTTTATATGCAAACAACGGGCACTTAGTTACTGGGTTAAAATAAAACAAAATCCTGAATCTCTTATGCACACTGTTTATAATGAACAATGTAATCTAAACAATGATGTTATTAGGGAGAATAATAACAATAACAAAACCCTGTGGTGTGCCTTTGTAAAACAACAATTAGAACATCTAGGACACGGAGTTTTATTCAATAATTAAATTTACAATTTTAATTATTCAAATGATATCAACCAACGATTAAAAGACCAATTTATCCAAAATTGGGACGATAAATATTTAACCAACCGAAATTAGAATACTATAGAATGTTTAAGACTGGATTCGCGTATGAAAAATATTTAGATTCCATCAATACTAAAAATCACAAACAAAATTTATCAAGATTTAGACTTAGCGCCCACAAACTTGCAATAGAAACTGGTAGATATAATAACATTCTAAGAGACCAACGCACATGTAGACTATGTTACTCAAACGATGTTAAATCTGAATATCACTTCTTTCTAACTTGCCCAATCTATAAAGATTTACGAACAAAATATTGTATTCGATCAAACTTGCCAAATTTAACGAAATTTAAAAACATACTCTCTTGTCAACATAATAAAGTCATTTAGAATGTTGCCAGATTTATAACTGATGCCATGCAACTCCTCGAGGAAAATCACAAGCAATTGCTGCTTCTTAAATAACTAGTGTATATTACCCTAATTATATTGTATATATATTACTTGTTTGCTCTCTTCTTTTTTTGCNCGAAAGTTTGAGAAACGGTTAAATGTAATGTAAGGAGAACTAGTCATTATAATACACAAGACACGACACCCCTTGTCTTTTATGTTTTATATGTGTTCAGATTTATTAACTGCATAATTTTAATTTAATACATGAGGATATTATTTTGTCTTTTATTTTAAACGACAGTTGAAAAGTATTTTATACAATGTTTTAGCTAAAACCATTGTTTAATAAGCTATATTCCAGAAAAGGATATGACGTATGCTATATATAATTGCTCTTAACCTATCATACCGTGGTAATAAGTAAAATACAATTACTTCAACAGTGCAGCTAATTATACATGTCCTTTATAGCCGTTATTTATATTAACATTCGATGTATTATTAACGTTTTTGACACTGAATGTCAAACATGGGGAATTTCCTGAATTTCAACATAAGAATCTGACGAAAACCCTCACGTTCATAACGTTAGGATGACTAATGATAAATGTTTACAATCATGCACGCGAATTATAAGTTATACATTTGACATCATGATCAGACATTTAACGTTGTAACTTTGTTTACAAAAATCGATTTTTGTCATGATCATTTGATATACAATTGTGTTCACAACGGGTCATACTGACTCGTTTCAAAAGTGCCTTAGAAAGTATTTTGGGAAATGCGATGACCTTTTTTCAATTCACAACATGAAATGTGACAACGACTTTTACTTTCGGGCTTAGGCATAACAGCATAAACGGTATACACCCTTCTAGTATAAATGACTTAATCAATAGGTCAGTTGGAAAAGTGACGTACTAGTACATGTATACAGAAGGTCATGGGTCCGAGTCCCTTAACGGTTGTAGATAAAGATCAAGCACTTGAATAATTCGCCCTGGTTTTTGTCTTGGCTTCTCTAGGTTCAAATACTAATACTTCTCGATCGTGAAATAAAATATTTTGTAAATGGGTTCATCAAAATTGGTCAGTGAAAAAATGTTTCAATATGACAAAGATGCAAATTGTCGCAAAAGATTCGGGACGTATTTTCAAAAATTATACCGTTCATAATTTTTTTAATTCTCCATATTCAAGAAAACTGTGCCTTATGTTAATGGTTTACACACAAAATACAACAAAGTGAATTGTTTCCCGAATTGGAAATCAAAGTACCCATTCGGGGATTTTAGAGTTCTTTTCTTATTACTAGAAATATATTATTCTGCAATATGAAATTAATTAAAAAACACCTTAGCCCAGGAAAGTATGCTTAGTTTGTAGAAGAAAAAATATAGCACGAAGCAGGTATTCCTTTTTGCCTGATAATTATTAAGTATTAATTTACTCTGTATATCTCTTTTTACTTTATGAAACGATTCGAGATTTCCTTCTTATGGGTCATATTTCTTGTAATCATTTCTTTTTGTTTTACGATTCATGTTGTATGTATGCTGAATGCAAGTTGTTCTTATTATAATAAATCATTATTATACTCAGTATAACCATGACAAATAAACCACTAAAGTAACAAGCAGTTAAAGTTTCTGACAATACAAACATAATTTGACGCGCATAACATACCAAATATAGTGATGCTATATAACGCTTAATGTAGTCCGACATTTTTATTTACCGTTTTATTTTTTTTCCATGATCACTAAATATATCAGTTTGTTGTCATGAAGGCATATTTGTGTATCTCATGGTCAAAATATCATAAATTTGAGCATGAACATGGATACAATTTAATTTTGGTCCTATACTGTCAGTTATGATCTGTCGCTATGCGGACGACTTTAAGTGTGTCATCTGCCCATCTTATTACAACACTTATACTATACTATTGCTTCGGACCGTTCCCATTTCACCCAAAGCCAAAAAGAATATCTAGCACAAACCAGTAAAATACGTGTTAATCAAACACAGATTCCTGTTTCTAAATATGGGCCCCATATATTTCGAACAATATATGGGGATATATTTCCAATACTTTATTGAACTACATTGTACACTGTACAAAAATGTAATTAATATCAGCTGATATCTACGTGATTGGGCACATTTTAAGGGTTCTTTTCAATGAAACAATTGAGTTCATCGTAAATCGGTTGTAGCGAAGGTGTTGCGATTTTAGAAAATTGCATACACATCAGATTAGCAGAATGGTGTACCGGTACACATTTTCAGGTTTTCTTGAAAAAAAACAAAAAAAAACACACACAATAAAAGCATAGATGCAAGCAACGGTATAGATTGTTGTATGGCTCCAGGTTCAGGCGTACCTTATACATGCCTCTCATTAAGTCTACTTTTTTTTACAAGATAATTTAAGACTATGAGAATACACTCACGTGACTGTATATATATATATATTGCCATTAATATGTTTTTCATGTCCCAGAGGCTTCCATCTTTAAATAAACTTTAAACGTTGAGGTTCGTATTCAAATACAAATAAACATGATGTATGCGAAACAAACACTTATGGATCGTTTGAGACGGGGGATGCATTAATGCAATAATTCGGATTTTCCTGTCTTATCCGGATATTACTCTTATAATTGTAAGCGGATATTTGAACATTCGGATACTCTTTGCAATCCTTATCGAAATGCGTTTCCTTTTTAATTGGATTAAATATATCGATATGTGTGAATAATACTTATTAATCTCTAGTGACAATTTTTCTTGGAAATTAACTTCGTATTTTGGCTTTCATTTTCGGTAGCATGCCCATCGCACGTGATACTTAAGTTTCCTATAATATTTCCACTCAGTGGGTGTTTGTTTTTCAAAGAAAACCAATTTTTGTAAACAATATGTTAACGAGAGGCAGGAAAGGTACAAACGATTCTCGTCTTAGCATACATTCAAAAAGAAAAAGGAAACACGCATACAATGGCGACGTATTTGTTTTGTAATCATGAGCTGTATAATTACAATTATCAGAAATGTATAATAATTCTTTTATTTGTATTTAATAATAGTATTTTTATTTATTTACTGTACAAACTACGAATCTAATATTTTCCAACATATATTACAATAAATTCATTTTTAGAGTTGAGCCTGTGTGCTTGGCATAATGTAAACCTTATGCAAAGCACAAAGTTGTATCACATAAATGAATGACATACATTTTTAATTCAATGAACGCATACATTGTTTAACTTAGTGTGCATGCTTAGAAAAACCTTTGTTATGTATTTCGTGTGTTTATGTGTTGTTGATTTTTGTTCGGCGGCATTAATTCATATATGATCGATAGGTTAGGTTCGGTTCTGTTTGAGATGGCAATAAATGTCGAGGACAAAAGTAATGCTTGCAAGTTATCCATGTTAACCAAAGTCCACGTAAAACGAATGTGTTTTTTCTTGCAATTGTTTTTCGACCGGGAGGTCACGGTTTCTAACCCCACTGTCGGAGCGTTCTTTAGATCTCCCCCTTAGACACCAATTACGGGTTCTAGTCCCAGGAAACGGACTAGAGAGCTTTTCAAATAAGTAGTAAGTACTTAAAATGCAATCGAGCTAAAAAAAATAGGTTAAAACTAAAGTGAACTAACCTAATTCAAGAAAAAACTTGACGCGTATCAAAGTTTATAGCTGATCGATTAAATAAAATAGCGAGTGTCCTCAACTGAAAACCTTATTTCCAGTGCGTCCGTCCGAAAACTTTATCATTGGCCATAACCTTTGCAATATTGAAGATAGCAACTTGATATTTGGCATGCATGTGTTTCTCATGGAGCTGCACATTTTGAGTGTAAAAAGGTCAAACTCAAGGTCATCCTTCAAGGACAAAGGTCAAAAAATAAAATCCAAGGGAAGCTACAAGCTTTAAAGGGAGATAATTTCTATACCTACAAAATGATAAATAGAAAGTTAATTCCAAAGCGGCGCAGTAGGGGACATTGTGTTTCTGACAAACACATCTCTTGTTTTACAAGATACGTAGTAATTTAATACTATCGGAACACACTCACGTAACTTTATATATGTTGCCATTAATATGTTTGTCATGTCCCAGAGACTTCCATCTTTACATTAACTATAAATGTTGAGGTGCGTAATCAAATACAAATACGCATGATGTACGCGAAACAAACACTATCGGATCGTTAGAGGCGTGGGAATGCAATACACATAACACGTACATATTAAATGGGTAAAAGTATTACATGCACAGATTCGGATTTTCCTTTCTAATCCGGATACTACTCTTATAATAGAAAGCGGACATACGAACTTTGCAATACTTATGAAAAGGCGTTTCCTTATTGATTGGATTACCGAAATATATATCGATACGTGTGAATGATACTTTTCAATCTCTAGTGACAATTGTTTCTTCGAACTTAACTACGTATTTTGGCTTTCGTTTTCTATAGCATGCCCATCGTACGTGAAAGTGATGTTTCCTATTAAAATATATTTATTTTTAGATTTTATGAGAATATTAAATTTATTTATTGTAGGATTTATCTGTTAAATACGACTAGAATGTTAAGAAAAGTAGAACATCGAAGTCATCCTGAATGCAGCCTTCATTACATACCATACATGTGAATTTTTCCCAACATACTAGTAAATGTCATTGCGGTGTTATAATTGTACAATTTTTAATATTAGTCCTTAATCTGAATTTCCTTCATAAAATACCTTTTATGTATTACTGTTTATATAGAATAATGTGGGTCCCTGAATAATTGCAAATATAAATAGTGGAAACATATTTTTTTTCATATTTTTTGTAAGCTGTCTGTATTTGTATACATGGTTATAGCCTAAATGATATTGCTTCCTTTATACACCTTTATCAAAGCATATATGAAGTTGTATTGCACAAATTAATGACATACATTTTTAATTTAATAAGGCATACATTCGTTAACATGCTATAATGGTGTGCATGCTTGTGAGACAAACCTTTGTTATTAAGCTTGTTTATGTGTTGTATTTAGGCGGCGGCCTTTATTCACAAATGAACGGTACACTCGGGTTGGTTCTGTGTAAGATGTTAATAATTTTTTTGAACAAAAGTACTTTTTGCAAGTTTTCCATTCTATGCATTATATAAAAAATGATTGTTTTGAGGATTTAAAAAATTGCAACTGATGTTGTATATGAATCTAGGAACACACAGTATTATTGTTAAAGCATTATTACAGGATTTAGTTACTTTAAATGTGGATTGCAAAAGAAAGCATTTTGCCATGAGCTAATACCTCCCCGAATATTGGTTGATGGTGGTGGGGGATACATTATTAAGATATCACTTTATTCGTATCTCTTGATAAAATGCATATCACTACATGTATATACTAATTCCATTCCTTATGTAATTTAATGGTAAACCTTCAACTTAAGTAAAAATTAAAGTCAACATTTTGCACTCAGTGAACCCCATACTCATACATTTCCTGAATGAGCATTCTAAGCTGAATATAATTAAGAAATAAAAAGGGTATGTCATTCGATAATTAAGACAGAACTTGACATGTATCAAAGTTCACTGTTTTTTCAACGTTTTCCGGCTACTTTTAAGTTCCATGCATCTCAATTATTTAGTATACTGGACCTCAAGAGCATTTCAAATGACCTTAATTGCTTTGTCGAGTACACTCTTCCTCAACCCCTATCTTAAAAATAATGTTAATATGAAACTTAAAATACAAACAATTTGATTAACCTAAAATATCCATCATCTTAATTTAAAAAAATATGTTTTATTCGTTTTCTTAAAGCATGGCGTGTCTGTTAAGAGCGTATGAAACAGCGCGATTTACTTCATACAGCTACACAATTGTAATGTTAACAATGTTACAAGTTTTATTTATCTAATGCTTAGCGATGAAATAAGTTTCTCACCAGCCTGATTTAGGACTACATTTTTAAATTTCATTTTAATTTAGAATTAAGTTTTGATGCATGTCATGTCACTATCAATGTTAATCATAGTAAAACGTCAAAAAGAAGTAAAGTTCGCAGTTCATATAAAAACATGTCTTTATAACATATTAACACTAAATATTGAATTTGAAAATATTGAATCACAATATACCATATACATGTATATTAATTATAGACAACTAAAGTAGAAAGTAGTTTTAGTTATAGTTAAAGTTGTTGTTAATACAAAAATTATTTGAAGCGAATAATGATTGCGCATGCGTAGCGGTCAAGGTCTTGAAAGCGCTTCAAGAAGAAGCTTCCGAAGATGACTGCTTTTGTTGAAAGATACGTCAATAGTTATGTACACAAACTCTTAAATGAAATTCTCGAAACAATCAATCCACTTTTGGGCACGTTCCGAAATTGCTATTTACAAAAATGTAATTGATATCAGCTGATATATTAGTGTTTGGGCCATTTTTAATAGTTCTTTTCAATGAAACCATTGAGTTCATCGTAACTTGTTTGCAGCGTAGGTGTTGCGATTTTAAAAGCTTGCATACAAATCAGATCAGCAGAATGGTGTACACATGTTCAGGTTTTCTTAAAACAACAACGACAACAAAAAAAATCTACTTCAACCACTAGTTCTGATTTTTGTTTATCTACAGGGTTATGCATACCTTATTCATTTTGAAAAGATAATTTATGGCTATCGGAGCACATACGTAATTGAACACATATGTTGCCATTAATATGTTTTCATGTGCTAGAGGCTTCCATCTTGACAGAAATAATAAACGTTGAGGTGCGTATTCAAATACAAATATGCACGATGTACGCGAAACAAACACTTATGGATCGTTTGAGGTGGGGGATGCATTACTGCAATAATTCGGATTTTCCTGTCTCACCCGGATACTACTCTTACAATTGTAAACGGACATTTGAACATTCGGATATACTTTGTAATCATTATTGAAAAGCGTTTCCTTTGTAATTGGATTATATATATCGATATGTGTGAATAATACTTATTAATCTTTAGTGACAATTGTTTCTTGGAAATTAACTACGTATTTTGGCTTTCATTTTCGGTAGCATGGCCATCGTACGTGATAGTGATGTTTCCTATAATATTTACTCTCAGTGGGTGTTAACATCACGTGATAGTCAAGATGGCGACGTCCATACCGAGACAGGTATTTTTCGCCGTTGTATACCCTTTGTTTCTTTTGTTTCTTTTTTTAATGACGCACACTTTCCAGCCAATAAGCCAATATAAAATAAAAAGTGATAAGCGTTTATCTCGACTTTACTCGCTGCGAATTTTCTTAGTGGAGCTTTAAATAGGTCATCCCGCTAAGAAATTTTGCAGCGAGTAAAATCGAGATATATAGCGAATATTAATACGAAATAAACGCTAGTAACTTTCTTGCTAATATGGCTGGAAAGTGAGCGGCATTAAAAGAATTAATACAAGTTATAAAGTGTATAAAACGGCGAATAATACCTGTCTCGGAATGGACGTCGCCATCTTTACTATCGCGTGAATACCCCCTCTGGTCAAACAGAGGCAACAAAGGGACATGCGATTCTCGTATAAGCATACTTTCAAAAACATGAAAGAAAAACGAATTACATTAAATACATGTAAATGATACACAACAGCAATTTCAGTGCTGTGATATAACAGTACAATTATGAATACTAGGTCTTACCTTGAATTTCCAGCACACAATACTTGTTCACGATACGATAAAATGAAACGATACCAACATATCGGTGTTCGTCGGTCGAGAAGGTACATATACGAGGCGGAACCCGTAACAAAATAATGCATACATAATACCGGAAAGTTGTTCGTAAACTTAACAATATTGACTTAATAACCGGACAGGCAGACCCGAAGCTATCATAAGAGAATATCGTTTCTGTTGATTGTTTTTTATACAGAATAATTGCAAAAAGAATAGTTGAAGCATATTATTTCATGTATTTTTCGAGTGTTCTACATATATTGAAAACGTAGTCTGTACTTGCATTCATTGAGAAACGGCCTAAATGATATTGCTTCGTTTAAAAACCTTAATCAAAGCACACATGAAATTGTATCGCAGAAATTAATGACATGCATTTTTAATTTAATGAACGCATACATTCGTTTACTTAGTATGAATGCTTAGAAAAACCGTTGCTATTGTATGCTCATGGCATAGACACCAAGGCCAAATAAAAAATAGGTCCGTTTCCGGTCTCCTTCGAAAAAAAAAAAACAGGGTCAGTAGGTAGGGATTTTTTTTTTTTTTTNCTTGTCTTTCGGGTACTAGAATGGAGAAATGAACCGAAATACACGAAAATGAACACTTATTTTTTGGCGATCCCAATAAAAAGTTGAGGGTAGGCGCCGATTCTGGAGACACGGTCGGGCGACCGGAAACGGCCCTATTTTTTTTTTATATTTGGCCCAAGTACTGGTTCTAGTCCCAGGAAACGGACAAGAGAGGGTTTCAAATAGGTAGTAAGTACTTTAAATGCAATCGAGCTAAAATAAATAGGTTAAACTAAACTAAACTAAGAAAGAACTTGACACGTATAAAAGTTCAGTGGTTTTTAACTTTTTTCACTGCTACTGTATAGTTGATTGTATAAATAACATTACGAGTATCCTCAAATGAAAACCTTTCTTCCAGTAAACAGAGATGATTTTTAGTACAGGATTGTAGATCTCAAATATTTAGTATACTGTGACCTCAAGAGGTTCTCGATGACCGTAATCGCTTTGTCGAGTACACTCTTTCCCAATCCCTATCTTCAGAAAAGGTTAAACACAGTGTAAGAAGAAATTAGTCATTATAATTTACTAGACGACAAATCTTGTTTATTATGTTTTAATAATTTAAATTTAATACATGAAGTGTATTTCACACTTGCAAACGACACTTGAAAATTATTGTATACAATTTATTAGCTAATAGCATACGTCCGTTATCGGGGTTAAATGAAATCGACATTTAAATAATGCATGGAAAAACGAGAACATGTATTTAACAAGAAAACAAACGAAACATTGTTGAAGAAAATCTTTTAGATGTGTACCAAATATATAACAATTCCCAATAAACATCGAGGGTTCAGTTCGATGTCCAATACACTAATACAATACAATAATACAATACAATACAATAATACAATACAATAATACAATACAATAATACAATACAATACAATAATACAATACAATACAATAATACAATACAATAATACAATACAATAATACAATACAATAATACAATACAATAATCCAATACACTAATACAATACACTAATACAATACAATAATACAATATTACAATACAATACAATAATACAATACAATAATACAATACAAAAATGCAATACAATAATACAATAATACAATACAATAATACAATACAATAATACAATACAATAATACAATACAATAATACAATACAATAGTACAATACAATAATACAATACAATAATACAATGCAATACAATATTACAATACAATACAATACAATAATACAATAAATCATACAATACAATAATACAATATAATTATACAATACAATAACACAATACAATACAATAATACAACACAATAATACAATAAAAAAAATACAATACAATAATACAATACAATTATACAATACAATAATACAATACAATAATACAATACAATAATACAATACAATAATACAATACAATAATACAATACATCTTATTTGCAGTCTCATTAAAGGTTATAGTATTTTCTTTCCAGCAACTTATTGATATTTAGCTTGGTCACGGTGAGTATTACGATCAAAAATTGAACTTGTTTTACATTATATATGTCATAATGAAGGAATTTAGTTTCGAATTGTACACTTAATAAGGGTCCTCTGTGTTTCCCACCACTACCATATCAACCTTTTGGTATATATTCTCATTGAACATTTACTCGAATTTTGAATCTCCGACTCAGGGATTATAAGGGTATAACATAAGTCTTACTCTTTTTTTTATTTAATCGAGATCTCGTTCAGACAGGACAAATCACGAGTTTCCGAGTAAAATAAAACGATATTTCATTCTATCTTGAAAACAAACTCAGTTTTGTGATTCGGAAATCGTAACAGAGGGGGTAATCACGTGATAGTCAAGATGGCGACGTCCATGCGGAGACGTTTTATGCCCTTTATTACTTTTGTTGAATTTTTAAATGACGCTAATTTCCAGCCATATAAAAGTGATTAGCGTTTATTTCGTATTAAAATTCTCTCTATAGCTGCGAACTTTCTTAGTGGAGCTGTAATTAGATCATCACGCTAAGAAATTTCGCATCGAGTAAAGTCGAGATATAGAGCGAATATTAAAACGAAATAAACGCTAATGACTTTCTTGCTGATGTGGCTGGAAAGGGAGCGGTATTAAAAAATCATATAAACGAAATGAAGGGTATAAGGGGAGAAATTGACCTGTCTCGGCATGGACGTCGCTATCTTGTTTGTCACGTGATAACCCCCTCTGAGCCTCTGTGAGGCAGGGAGTGTAGAAACAATCGCGTCAGTCGTACAACCTTCAAATCGAACGTGTGTGTATATATGGGCCCTTATGACGAATGTGAAAGTGTTCAGATAATTACTGGAAATAATTACGTATCATACAGCTTTTGTACTTTAAACGGGGATAATAGCTCACACGGTTGTGTTTACAAACATATATCGATGGCTTAAAAGTCATCCGTACAACCTTCAAATCGAACGTGTGTGTATACATAGGCCCTTATGACGAATGCGAAAGTGTTTTTATCGAAAGTGTTTCGATAATTACTGGAAATAATTACTTATCGTACAGCGTTTGCACTTCAAACGGGGAAAACCAATTGCTCATGAGATAGTGGTAACAAACATATATCTCTGACTTAAAAGCAAACGGTAGTATGTGTGTGCTTAAATGAATCATCTAGAACCGTGTTTACATGGCCTAAGCTACGTACAAAGTTTGCCCACACATATACATGAAATGGTATTTTATAGCACGTGCATATGTAACCTTGTGTATATTATTAGATCTAGGAAATGAGAAAAATGCGAATAATTATTTCGCCATTTAGAGTAGTGTCATGCATTTGTATAATGTATTCACATGATTTGTTTGCAGATTTCAAAATGGTGCAGAACATTACATGGATAAATTTGTTGATTTGTAAAAAAAACCTGAAAGATTTGTTATTCCGAAGCACCAGTTCGTAACATTTGAAAAATCGGTACTATCTAACCGGTTAAGTTATAAAACACTGCCTGCAAATCGGTTAAATAATTAAGGATTGGTTATGTTTAATGAAGTAGTTTTCTTAACACTATGGCCCGGTTCCTCAAACCTTTAACGGCCAGTGAAGGTAACAGTCTGTTAACTTCAGACACCCTAACCAATAATTGTAAAAGCAATGTTATTTTCAAACATTTTCCAAATATGCGAGCAAACGATTTTTTACAATTAACAAATATAATAGAAGGTTAACAATTAAGTCACGTAAATATCTTCATCCAAAAAATATTGGCCGTTAGCTTAACTTGCCCTTTAAGTTTTGAGCAACCAGGCCAAGGTGTTGCAGATGCCTGTAAAGCGACAGATACATATTCCGTACAATGGTTGATGGCGTATTTTCCGGTTGTACCAGAATTGATAGTGTATATTCCCTTCGTACCAAGACGCGATAGTGAATAATATAAACAACAACAACAACAAAAACATATAACAATATAGCGCACACAATCTTTGAGAAAAAAAACAAAACAAATTTGAGGGTATAAATATAATTTCTGCAATGCCATTTCAGATATGAGAAATGTATTATATTCGTTTTTTTAGGTAGATACACACGTTTGAATTCACACAAGTTGATGCCAATGCATGTAAATGTCTTACAGACAATATGCAGATTCTTTAACAATAGACGAAGCGTATTAATTTCGGGGTTTCCAATATAGGTGGTTCATGGCCCGTAAAAAAGTAGATCCGGCGATTCCAATGCTCGAAATTGCTTTTCTTCAGCTTCCGCCAAAGGTATAATTATTCTAATTAATAGGACAATGCCAAAACAGATCGCATCCGTTGTATGAATAAGATTAAATATAAGCATAGAGTCGATTACATCATTTAATATTTTAAACTAATTATAAAGAATTAATAAAAAACGAGTGCTATCAATAACTTTAAATCAGTGATTCGGGTGATGTTTACTTTATCTTGTGCAGCCATACATTCGTGACTTGGATATAAACATTTCTAACTGAACAAACACTTTAAAAAACTATGTTCATACATAAAAGTTAAAAATTATTCAGGTTTCAATTGAATCCAACGGTCGAATTCATGAGCAATTACTTACTTTCAAAACAACCTTAAAAGGCACCGGAAACATGTGTCAATCCTTTCAAAACCTCAAACGGGTCAAAAAAAGGACATCCCATTCTTGGTGATTGCAAATCGAGTGCTAATTTCCGTTGACCTTTTTTTAAATTCCTGTTAGTCCTTTTTCAAAAATCCTTAACAATCACAGTGAAACTAGCCTCTCGTTTGATTTTCGAAAAATGGCGGAAACCAGAGCGGTGGTACCGGAAATGCCGGAAATGCCCGTTGGGCGAGTGGTTGAAAGCGGACATTATTTACCGGAAGAGGCATGGGAAGGGTCGCCGTCCATAAACCGAAAGTACTAACGTTCACAGGAAGATGACTGCGTTGGCATCCGTTAGAACACTATTTTAGCCAATGACAAGTCTTTTATTGCCTGGTATTGAAGCGCAAACTTTCGATATTTGTGCATGATAGACTAACATTTAGTAACTTTTAATTTTAGCTCGATTTTATCGAAAGCCTGAGGCTAATTGAAACGCTCACGAGTCCGTATCCTTGGTAGAACCAGTACTTGGTGTCTATGGGAGATATAAAAAGAACGCTTCCACAGTGGGGATTGAACCTTAGACTACCGGTCGCTAGGCTGACAAAACAACGCCACGACGACTTTGATAAACATTTCTTACTAACATTTCATACTTTTCTTTGCAATCGCTATTCAGAATCCTGTTTCAAACAAACTAGAAAACTGATCTTTACACAGGGTATGTGGGTATCTTCTTTTAAGTCGGTGTCCTTGCCAAAGAAAAAATAAAATATTTACCGCCTGTTAATTCATGTACGATTGATACAATGTATATTCAACTTAACGTCGAGCAACGTGTGTTTGAAGAACTTAAATGGTATAATTATTCAATATTTTCGGAACCCCGTTTTTCAACCAAAAAGCACAGCCTGTCTTATGTTTCTTCCAGCGAATGTGGTCTGTGCACATTAGAAATTACGTAATGGAACTATTAAAAGTTGCTTATGGACGCGTTTAAACAAATATGGGATGATTTGCTCCGACGTTTATTTTGCCTGCGGCCATTACAATAAAATTCAAATTAAAAGTAAAAAAAAAATGCGGCCGTTACAATAAAATTCAAATTAAAAGTAAAAAAAATACGTTTAAAGATGGAACAAACAAGCATTTTTCGATTTATTATTTTGTTTGTTTTCAAAAACAATTATAAATTTTATTATGAAGCAATATATTCACAAAATTTAATACTATAGACTTTTTATTCAATATAAGTACAGAAAATACTGAAGTTTTTCTTACTAAATGGAATTCGTATACACCGCCCCCCCTCAATTAAGGCAGGTAAATTGATCGGAACACTAACACATTTAACATTCGTATAATTGTTCGCATATTGCAGATAATGCACCCGTCCCTCGAAGAGTTATGCCAAACGCGGCATTTGACACCACTCTTATAGTGGTGCACTATTAAATACATTCCTCAACTTCACACGATAGTTATATTACAAGGTGCACAAATTACATCGAAACCATAGCTATTAAATATACCATATACAAGTCATACTCAAATGGAAGTAATCCAATATTAACGTATAATGGGTATGAGTTAGAAAAAATATGGCTTCATTTAAGGCCCCATTAACACTCAAAATCAACAAATATTTCGTAAAATATTTCATAAAAATAAAGTTGACCCATGAACACTCAGTGTTCCTTATAGCAATAGCCAAACTTTTAACGCTAGATGAGGTATGCTTACATAGATTTTACACGATACAAAATGCTTTATTTTTTATTTTTTTTTAATGGTACAACATATTCAACACATGTTCATGTTCCCAATTTAGTGTTCGTATGTCGTATGAAAAGATATCGTTGTGGGAAATTAAAATGGAATATATTGTGACACAAAAAAATAAAACAAACGAGCATTTGGTATCTCGTTAAATATATGTTACCATACCACATCAAGCGTTGAAAATTTGTTTATTGCTATAAAGAACACTGATTTTGTGTATGGGTTAACTTTATTTTACGAAATATTTTACGAAATATTCGTTGATTTTGAGTGTTAATAAGGGCTTTAAGAAGCATGTTTGAACCTTAAACGTGCTTTTACGTTTTTCTGTATGCGAATCGGAACATAATATAAATCCATGAAACATACACAGGAGATTCTTAAAACGCGCATACTCATAAAGAAAACATTACAGCCGCTCTCTGTGAAAACAGGGTTTGATGTATTTGCGTAAAGGTTTCGTCCCAGATCAGCCTGTGCAGTCCGCACACGCTTATCAGGAACGACACTTTCCGCCTAAACTGGATTTTTGCTAAGAAGATACTTCCTTTAAAGGAAGGTTATACAATTTGTATATGTGTTAACATGTAATTTATTGAAAAAAAAAATTGTTACAATACACAAAATAGGCAAGAAAAATAATACATTGAAGACGAATTTCATAAAATGCAACAAATACAAATGGGCGCCCCGAGCCGATTGTGACGAAGATATTTCGTACATATTTTCCTACAGTAACCGAAGCATTCTTCTTTTTATTAGGATCTGAGTTAGTGTTCGAGTGTCGTATGAATACATGAAGGTATCGTTAGGAAACAAAATTGTGTCCTTGTGTCGTATGAACGAATCTGCACTAAAACGAAATTTAGATTCACATCGCACACGCATGATATACAAGCTGGCGATTTCGACTGTAGAGACATTTTCGATTTCAGAATTAAATATCTGGCTTATTTCGCATTTTTCGACACAGTCATGTTCTTCTTAACTTTTATTTGAATTTATATTGAAATATATGTATAATGATTTTTTTTTACACATTTTATATAAATTCATAAATATTTGACAAAATCATGCAATCTCACTTTAAACGAAAAAATAAAATAAAATAATCCATAATTCATAATAAATGCGGAAAGTGTCGTCCTTGATTAGCCTGTTCGGATTGCACAGGTTAATCTGGGACGACACATTACGCACATGCTTTAAACCCCGATCTTCCAGAGCGCGGCTCATAATAAATACAGACAGTGGAATCCACGAGAATTGCGAAGGCGCGTTGTTCACACGCTAAAAGGGCGGGGGCGAAGGATTCGAGTTTCAAACTATTTCCGGGTTCCACACGTGTAACCAGGCGTGCCGATAATCGAACGATATTGGAACTGCTTAAAGGGTGTATGCGCATATTGGAACTGCTTAAAGGGTGTATGCGCATATTGGAACTGCTTAAAGGATGTATGCGCATATTGGAACTGCTTAAAGGGTGTACGCGCATATTGGAACTGCTTAAAGTTTGTATGCGCATATTGTTTAAAGGGTGTATGCGCACATAAAGGTTTCGCCATTATAATCTCAGTTTAAATCAGTGTTTAATGTTTTGTTGTATTGTCCGGTAGTGTATAGACAATTGGTAACTTACACTAAATGAAAGACGAGCGGAAGGTAACAATTATTTATCGCCTGATATTCACTACTTTCGCTTAAGTTGCATGGTTCCTATATTAAATTGTTCTGTGGTGAAAAAGTTACCAGAAGACACTTTAAGGGACTTGTGCACAGTTTGGCGAAATACAATTTTTTTTAAATACATTAAAAAAAATGTATGCTCTTTATTCAAACAAGTAAATGAACACGCCTGATGTAGATAAATTGATTATCGATAATCATCCATTTAAATCATTAATAATATAAAGCTTTTGCAACGATAACCTTCGACAAAGTAGACATTTTTTTTTCATTCTGCACTTCGGACTTGAAAGTTTCATGCAGCTAATTATATGTATATTAAGTTCTCGGAAACACTAAAGAGTGTGTGCATGTGGAATGAATGTTTATTTATCTTATTTCGAGTGATGACCCAATTAAACGCTCTAGTCAAACTTCCTACTTCACGCTCATGTGTTATAATTTATCACGCACATATATATGTGATGTAGATCGTAAATATAGCCGATATATACCATTGGGCTCCTTAGTGATAAAGCGCAAACAAAGCTGTTTGTTTTCACTAACCCCACAGACCCTAATTTTTGCACCGACCGTATTTTATCGTGTAGTTTTCAATCAGTTTTGATAAATTCTGTAATATTTGCGAAATTAACTATTAACTTTGCGGTAATTTCTGGAACATTCGATCATCTTTGCATGCTTATTTCGCACCCTTGTGTCAATGCATTATTTTTATTTGCATATATAATTTCACAATTATGTCAGCTTTTATGTCCTTGTCTCTGACTGATTTACCTACATCGTTATCACAATATATAGCTGGTTTACAACTATACTATTGCGTGTAAGTAATGTAAACAAATGTAAATGTATAGATTGCACCTTGATAAACATTGTATTTACATTGTATTGTTTGATCAGATATGGTGTATCATAGAAAAAGACTTAGATTGTTTAACATCATCATCATCATCGTGGTCGCCGCCGCCGCCGCCACCATCATCATCATCATCATCATCATTGTCATCATCATCATCATCATCATCCTCCTCCTCCTCCTCCTCCTCCTCATCATCATCATCAATATAATATCAAAACAGATTAAAGCTGAATAGAATTGAATAGTTTATTTTTCATTTATACACTTGTACACTTCAGTCAAAACATATAAAAATGTAACTATACAAATAAGCATTACACATTACCAGCATTGTGAGCTTTTTGCATGAAACAGCACAATTCAAAACATGAACAGAAAAATAACAATCATAAAATAATACAAATAAACAAAATATAATGAAATAATTACGCACAAATTACAAATAAAACACAGTTATCAATCTGATTTCTACTAAAAGTAATTAATTGAAATATTAATAACAATAATTAATCAGAAAAATACAACAATATTATATGAAAAGATATATAATTATAATTCATCAATATCAATATGGCTGAATATTCAGGTGCGAGTTGATTATTTTTTTTCCGTCAAAAAATGAGACGCGCTCTGTGGAAATGGGGTTTAATTCATGTGCGTAAAGTGTCGACCCAGATTAGCATATTCAGTCAGAACAGGCTAATGAGGGACGACACTTTCCGCCTAAACTGGATTTTCGTCAAGAACTAAAAATACAATACAAGCGGAAAGTGTCGTCCTGATTAGCCTGCACGGCCAAATCTGGAACAACACTTTACGCACATGCATTAAACCCCCTTTTCACAGAGCGAGGTTAATTCATCAGGCGATGATTGGTTCAAAATATGTATAATATACTCATTAAAGTAAATATACAACAAATCAGTAGATTCAATTGATTACGTAAGTTCATACAAATAACACTCAAATCATAAATCTTATACTCACGCAAACACAAATAATTTCATGCGGATTTACGTTTAATGCTTATCTAAAAGCCTTTAAGGGAACAAACGAAAGTGCATCAAGAACACAATGAAACAATAATTCGATACATGTGAGAACATATAACAGTATCTACAATAAATATGTGAGAAAATGTATAAATTCTCTGCAGGGATGAAATGCAGATAGTGACGGCGTTTAACGTGACGTCACGTGACTAGATTTAAGACCAAACGAACCGGTGTTCAGATAAGAAATACCTTCGACAGATAATGCTCTTCTTAAACGTTTTCATTTCATTGTTAAATTTAGTGAGCAGTGAATATTTATATAAATATTCAAAAAATTGATTGCCTTAAAAAGCACATTTTTTTTGAAGCATAGGTTACTACAAGTCATTATTTCTATAAAATGTGGTGAGGATACAGTTAATCAATTAAACACTATTTTATTCTACTTAAATACAAAATTTTATTGATTTTTTTTTACAAATTAAGAAATAAAAAATAAAAAATCAGACCAGAAAATACATTCACTAGTAAATGTAAGTATAACGATACAAATATTCCAAACAAATACATTTTTTAATTCTCCTCTAGCTGACAAATGGGCCAAAATTATATATAACATTAAAAGAGGAAAATATATGATAAATATTTTACATAAAATAAGTTGATTACAAAATGAAAAAAAAATGTGGAAAAAGGATAAGTTGATATAAAAAGAAAATATCAAGAAATAAATACATATTATATAAACAAATTATGTAACAATATTTGAATAAACACAATAAATAGTATTCTCGTATCATAACACTGATTAACATAGCTTTAGAATGAGATGTCAATACAATTATACGAGCAGGAATTGAGATTGAGAATTTCGTAAAACACGAAGTTTTACAATATTTACAGAAAGATCTTTCCAGCTCTAAAACGCAGGTTAAAACCTTGCCCCATCCATCATATTTCGTCTGACATATTATTAATTATATACAATATCGAATTAGTTCATTATTAGTTCAACGTTTTTTTTTTACAATTAAACATCTTATTATTCATAAATTTGGTCAAATTAACTACTATAGACAACAGAGTTTAGTCGATATTTAAATAAACATTAATACTCAAAAATTTACGGAAATTTCGGAAAGTATTTCGTAAAATAAAGTTTCCCAGAAAAATCAATGTTCCTTATAGCAAAAACCAAAATTTCAAAACAAGACGTTTTCTGGTAACATGGATGTTTGTAGATATTAAATGCTCGTTTTTAATTTTTCGTTTACGCAATTAAATCCATTTTGTAACCCCGCACTACTGTCTATTTATACGACACATGGACACTAACATGGTACCATTTTAGTGTTCATGTGTCGTATGGAAGATATCAGCGCGGGACATTAAAATGGAAATAAATGTGTACACGAAAAATTAAAAACGAGCATTTTATATCTACAAACATCCATGTTACCAGAAAACATCTTGTTTTGAAATTTTGGCTTTTGCTATAAGGAACATTGATTTTTTATTGGGTAACTTTATTTTACGAAATACTTTCCGAAATTTCCGTTCATTTTTGAGTATTAATGTTACTTTAATACTGCATGCTTTCATCGTCCCTCATGAACGCAGAATTTTACAGTTGTTTCCTGTAAATGACGTGACTATTTTGTTGTATAAACTGTATTTGCTCATTATATTCACATATTGTGAAAATGTTCATATTGAAATAAATAAACGAAACGGATTACTGTTAAAATTGTCCCAGATTAAAACGGCCTCAAGGCACTACGGTCCCTAAAATGGTTAAAGTTATCGACCATTTGTCAAAACGGCCGTATTATTGAATATGATTAAAAAGGACAACAGTGTTGCTGAAACGGCTAAATATGGATAAAACAAACAGGGAAATCATGGTTTAATACTTATAATCGGAGTAGTAATGTTGGCACATATAAAAGCTGTGTGCTGAATTTAAATACCGTGTTATTTAAATAATATAATATGATTAATGCGTGAAGTGCTTAAGTGACAATTCTTTTCAGGCACACACACCATGTTAACAGCATAAAATATACGACCATTGTCGCCTCAAATACTTTACACATCAGATCGTTTTAACCATTTTAAGGTCATTTTAACATGGATTCATTTAAACTTGCATCCGAATAGACGTACTCAATTTCGTCCATACTAGAATATCAGAAGTTATCAACAAAATACATTCAACTGAAGTATAGTGGAGAATATATTTACACTTATATTATATAATACAACATTTGAATTTAAACATAAATAATACGCAAAAGGTATATGCACATGTGCAATCATTTCAACGATGAATACAACAATTATTAATCTCAATTTAAAATGTAGTTATACTAAATTCAACTACGTTAGCACCATGTTATATTATTAAAGTTACATAACATAACAATTGTTAATGCTTTAAAGTTGACCATTATTTTGTTTTCTAGCAACGCGTGTGAAATGCAATTTTAAACTTTCAAATCGAAAGAAATATATCTTAATATATCAAATAATATAAATATAAAAACAATCAATACAAATCGGACGTGTCGAATAACCATGGTGACACAAAGTCGCTCTTTTTGTTCACGACGATTTTGAAACTCATTTCAAAGTACAAAAACTACACGAAAAAGTTACCAGAATGTCGTCGTGCACTAGTTAGTAAGCGCGTTGATCATTGGTTGAGCGTCATATTCAAATGTCGACATCGGTGACGAATCTTTCATGTCGACGACGTCACAATGAGTCGTGCGCTGGTACATTTCGCGATAGTCATAACCGGAAGTTCCCCAGTTTGGTTCCGGTTTGCAGACGACCGATTGATGGTTTTGTGCGGAGAACTCTTGTTTGACCAGATTTGAATTATAGTCGGAAAATTGCTGACTAGACCCTTTCGGTGACAGATAGCGGGTGAATTCTTCCTTTTCCAGACCTTCTTTGAGATCGTTCAAGATAATGTGCTCGTAAATGTTCGCGTGGCGTACCATGTTGCTATTATGTTTGATTACTGACGTCGTTTGTCGGCAGTCGGTGGGACTCCCGCGTGAGGTTACCACCGCGGAAGAAACCGGAACCGGAATCTGCGTCAACTCGCTGACCCGTTGAGAGACGTAACTTCCGTTCGTCGCCATGTTACTATAGGAATAGTCATAAGGTCCGCACCCAACTGGCGACGGATTGTCGCTGTAGCTGTCGTTTTGGAATGCTTCGGGGCTGCTCGAAAGATTTGAATCCGGCGTCGGACACTGCGGCCGAGAACTATACGCAAACTGCTGTCCATAATACGGATATGCGGATAGGTTCACCGGAACGCTGGAGCTGTAGGCGTAGTCGCAAGACGCGCTATATTTCGGACTAACAGACGAACCGTAGCTGAAGCTTTTAGACCGGAACTGGTGGGGTTCCGTGAACTGTCTCCCGGCGGTCGAGGCGGAAGTAGGCGAACCGGAAGTAGTCCCATCGCTCTTTTTCGGCGGCTTCTTGCGACGCGGGCGGTATTTGTAGTCCGGATACTGCTTCATGTGCTCTTGGCGAAGTCGTTCAGCCTCGTCCGTGTATATCTTCTTTTCCTCCGCGCCTAGCTGCTTCCATCGGTCGCCTGCAAAAACATAAGATTGGTGAATTAACTATAAGTCTGTAATACGCTAACAATTATTGATATAGATTAGAACTATAAACAGGAATTAAAACTGATACAACTGTAACTACTATTACAAAATACAACGCTTTACAACAACTGTGGATTTATTACATAACAAATTCATACAATACAAAGATTATTATTATTTTATTAGATTTTATTTTTAGCATATAAGAACCGAGTTTATAAGTTAAATTTAAAGATCGCATTTGAATTTTATAGCACGCAAGACAACGACACTGGATTTGTAACAAATCAAATAAAGTTATGTACCACTTATTACGTGTAAATTCAAATAAATCAAATAAAGCAAATAATTTCTCATCGTTGTCCATTCCCAAATGACAGTAAACTAACAGGTTTGCTTAATTTATGGATACTTAACAAACTTTTCCTCTCGTCTGAAGAAGGCTTGATAATTTGCAAGCGTATAATATCTCGGTCGGAGAGGGTTTTGAAGATGTACGAAACATAAAATATGCATGTGTATGCGTAAAAACTTGCAATAATGCACATTCTTAATTATTCGTGTGGGNATATACACAATTCAAATAATATTCTCGTATCATAACATTGATTATCATAGCTTAAGAATGAGATGTCAATATAATTATACGAGCAGTAATTGAGATTGAGAATTTCGCAAAAAACATTAAGTTTTACGATACTTACAGTCAGATCTTACCAGCTCTAAAACGCAGGTTAAACCTTGCCCCATCCAACATATATCGTCTAACATAAATAATTTAATGCACGATCGAATAAGTTAATTGTTATCGAATCAACGGATTATTGTAAAAATACCTTGCGCCATCCAACATATATAGTCTAGTATAAATAATTACATACATGGTCGAATTAGTTCATTAGTTCAACAGATTACTGTTAAAATTGCCCCAGATAACAACGAGCTCAAGGCACTACGGTCCCTAAAATGGTTTAAGTGATCAACAATTTATCAAAACGGCCGTATATTATTGAATACGATTAAACAGAAAAAAAACATGTTTTTAAAACGGCTCAATATGGATAAAACAAAAAAGGAAAATTATGGTTTAATAATCGGAGTAGTAACATTGAAAGCTTTGTGCTAAATTGAAGTCCCGTGTTAATTCAATTATACAATATAAGTTATACCTGAAGTGTAAAGTAAGTAAATTGATAAAAAAAAATCAGTCAAACCGGCCATTTTAATAGCATAAAATATAGGACTCTTGTCACCACAAATATTTAAACCATTTTAAGGTCATTTTAAGATAGTATCGTTTTAATTTGCGTCCGAATAGACTTGATAAAAAGTGTTCAACAAAATACATTCAACTGCAGTATAATGATTAATATATTTACACTAACATTATATAATGCAATATTTAAATTTAAACACAAAAATATGAAAAAGGTATATGCACATGTGCAAACAATTTAACGATGAATAAAACAATACTTAATCTCAATTTAAAATGTAGTTATACTTTGTATATAAAAATTATGAGACAAAATACCACCATTTCGACGATAACATATATACATATGAGACATGAATGTAAGTAGTTTTTTTTTCATATACAATTTTAATTAAACACATTTTAACTATCTACATACATGCATTAGCGAAGAAATTCAACTTCATTAGCAACATTTTATATAATTAAAGTAACATAACATTACAATTGTTAATGCTATTAAAGTTGACAATTCCATTTTTGTTATTTCAAGCAACGCGTGTTTAATGTAATTTCGAACAATCAAATTTAAAGAAATATTATTGTCTCAATAAAATAAACAACGTTCTACAAATTCAACAAATATTTTATATTACAGCGGATATCGGACGTGTCGAATAACCACGATAACACAAAGTCGCTCTTTTTTTCACGACGATTGTTAAAACTCATTTAAAAGTACCAAAACTAGATCAACACGTTACCAAAATGTCGTCTGCACTAGTTAGTAAGCGCGTTGATCATTGGTTGAGCGTCATATTCAAATGTCGACATCGGTGACGAATCTTTCATGTCGACGACGTCACAATGAGTCGTGCGCTGGTACATTTCGCGATAGTCATAACCGGAAGTTCCCCAGTTTGGTTCCGGTTTGCAGACGACCGATTGATGGTTTTGTGCGGAGAACTCTTGTTTGACCAGATTTGAATTATAGTCGGAAAATTGCTGACTAGACCCTTTCGGTGACAGATAGCGGGTGAATTCTTCCTTTTCCAGACCTTCTTTGAGATCGTTCAAGATAATGTGCTCGTAAATGTTCGCGTGGCGTACCATGTTGCTATTATGTTTGATTACTGACGTCGTTTGTCGGCAGTCGGTGGGACTCCCGCGTGAGGTTACCACCGCGGAAGAAACCGGAACCGGAATCTGCGTCAACTCGCTGACCCGTTGAGAGACGTAACTTCCGTTCGTCGCCATGTTACTATAGGAATAGTCATAAGGTCCGCACCCAACTGGCGACGGATTGTCGCTGTAGCTGTCGTTTTGGAATGCTTCGGGGCTGCTCGAAAGATTTGAATCCGGCGTCGGACACTGCGGCCGAGAACTATACGCAAACTGCTGTCCATAATACGGATATGCGGATAGGTTCACCGGAACGCTGGAGCTGTAGGCGTAGTCGCAAGACGCGCTATATTTCGGACTAACAGACGAACCGTAGCTGAAGCTTTTAGACCGGAACTGGTGGGGTTCCGTGAACTGTCTCCCGGCGGTCGAGGCGGAAGTAGGCGAACCGGAAGTAGTCCCATCGCTCTTTTTCGGCGGCTTCTTGCGACGCGGGCGGTATTTGTAGTCCGGATACTGCTTCATGTGCTCTTGGCGAAGTCGTTCAGCCTCGTCCGTGTATATCTTCTTTTCCTCCGCGCCTAGCTGCTTCCATCGGTCGCCTGCAAAAACATAAGATTGGTGAATTAACTATAAGTCTGTAATACGCTAACAATTATTGATATAGATTAGAACTATAAACAGGAATTAAAACTGATACAACTGTAACTACTATTACAAAATACAACGCTTTACAACAACTGTGGATTTATTACATAACAAATACATACAATACATAGATTATTATTATTTCATTCGATTTTATATTTAGCATTTAAGAACCGAGTTTATAAGTTAAATTTAAAGATCGCATTTGAATTTTATAGCACGCAAGACAACGACACTGGATTTGTAACAAATCAAATAAAGTTATGTACCACTTATTACGTGTAAATTCAAATAAATCAAATAAAGCAAATAATTTCTCATCGTTGTCCATTCCCAAATGACAGTAAACTAACAGGTTTGCTTAATTTATGGATACTTAACAAACTTTTCCTCTCGTCTGAAGAAGGCTTGATAATTTGCAAGCGTATAATATCTCGGTCGGAGAGGGTTTTGAAGATGTACGAAACATAAAATATGCATGTGTATGCGTAAAAACTTGCAATAATGCACATTCTTAATTATTCGTGTGGGGTTGGTTAAATTCAAGATACGTATCAATGATATTGAAATGTAATAAAAGGTTGCCAAAGTATTGAGTGACAACAGCTAGTTGTAGTGAATTTGGTTAATTAGAGAAAACTACATTAAACCGCACTATAGAGTAAGACTAAGCAGGTTCAAATTCACTCAGTTATTAACTACACAATAAAAGTGAAATGTTCAAGTTAGGCAAGTTCATATCAGAGGCACTAAATATTCACCAACTTCATACTCATAGTAATGTATAATTGTGTTATATGTATAACTTTAGACTGAATGTATTATGACTTAACTGTGAAAGGCTGTATTTCGCCATGTTTTGTAACTATTATCTACTTATATCCAAGTGATCGGAGAGGGGGGGGGATAAATGTTAAAGTCGACTGAAGTATCAATATCAAACTATTAACCCATGCCTTTAACTTTACCTTTTTATAGTTGTAGTATGAACTTCAATTGTTGTTTGTTTTCTTTGTGGCACTGGTGTTGCTTGTAATTGTGTTTTTGCTCCTCCAGTGGTGGTTGTATATATGCTTATTTTTATTGGTGTTGTTTTTGCACTGGTGCTATTAGTGTTTTTGGAAGTTAGCGTAGTGTTGGTGGCCGAAGTGGTTGTGGTTGTTTGTGTGTCTACACGTGGTGGTTGTATGTGTGTCTATAAGTGGTGGTTGTATGTGTGTCTATAAGTGGTGGTTGTATGAGTGGTTGTATGTGTGGTTGTATGTGTGTCTACAAGTGGCGGTTGTATGTGTGGTTGAATGTCTGTTTACGAGTGGTGGTTGTATCTAGGGTAAAGATTTTATATTGTTTTTAGGGGTAGTTGTATTGGCTTTGTTGCGGGGATGGTTGTCCTTGTATGATTCGATTAGGCGGGTAATTTGCAATGATGTATTTTTGCTCTATTATATGTTATTGTATTTTTTGTTGTTTTTGAAGACCGGTAATTTCATAATACATTACGTATGTATGGGTTACGAACAAACCATTTCTACGAACAGAAAGGGAAATTATGCCTCTAAATCCTACTGTTGAAGTCCTGGTTGATAAACAACGATTGCCTTATCGTCTTAACAGATACTCATCATTAATTACCCATTATATGGATAACCAGAATTAAAGTGGCGTCTGCGATCGATATGCGCCTGCGCGGCACGTGTTCACGTGCCTCAAAAAACAAGATCCTAATTTTCAAATCTTAATCTGTAACAATTTATTTTATGGCTGATGCTAAATGGCATTAAGATGGAGATGGTCTAATTGAAGCGCTGCTTTGTTAAAAAAAGTCTGCATGCTAATCTATTGTTAATTGATAATGAGTTTTGATATGATACCTTATCCGAATTGAATTAGTGGTAGTAGAAGTAGTAGTATTCCTATTTTATGCACAAAAACAGAAAACCAAAAAGTGTGATCATAATGATGTCTTAAAGTTTCATAATAAACACTATGAATAACATTGAACATTGGTATCATTTTATGATCTTAACCTAGTGGAATAATTAAAGATATACAACAATTCTGTTCATAAATGCCTATTAAGAGTTTGTACCGGTAACTTAATTCAATATCCTTTTCTAAATTAGGAAATCGAAAATATAAAATGTTATGCGTGATTCATTGACATATTTAAAAAATAGCACACAGCCAGAAACTAATCACCACTTTTCAAATTAGTAGAAATGTTAATAAAAATATATCGATGCATACATTAAAACATAATGAAGCTGTAGAAAAAGAAGAATATCGAAATCAGTGTGATAATTGTATTTCCTAATGCTTTTACTTTTTCTTCTCGTTTGTTTATTACTTAATTAACTGCAGCATAAATATAATTCATCAATTAAAACATAATAACAATACATGCAATTTTGTTTAAGAAATTCCGATTTTGTTTTCTTTGCTACTGTTTTTTTTCTGTTGTTTCAACTAGGTGGGGTTACCTTAGCAGTAGTGTGCATTCCCATTTAATCTTTCACCTGCCATAATGCATTATGTCTGGTTGTTGTTTATAAATAAATGATCCTGTGAACGAGATAACTTTATCACGCTTTCAGCGAAAACTACTACAATTCGTAAGTGTTTCTCTATGGTTCGGTCTCTTTACTAGAGGTGAATGAACCGTTTACAACGAAACTATTAATTTGTATTCATTATGTTGGTAATAAGCGGATGAGCAAATAAATAGATACTGGCTATAAACCATGAATTAAAAATATAATCTACATAGAATATTATAACATTTTTATAAACTGGAAATACTCTTTCAGGTATTTTTGAAATGCTGAAAATGCCACTGATGCAAGTAAAACATTTATGAATATTTTTAAGGTTTAGAAAGTTAGAATCATGTACACTGAAATGAACTTTAAAATCAGTTACATGGTTCATAAAGTTAGTGCAACAATATCGTCATAATATGGTGTATTACGCGGTTCTTCAATTTATTATTATTTTCTTTTATCATTTTATAATGAACATTTAATAGTCCTGTTTGAAGGCTAATATGGATCATTGGAACATCCAAATATAATGGAGTTGCTTTGTACATACTGACAACAAGCTAGTACATCATATTACTTGTATATACGTTCTTAAAGAGTAAATTATGAACTTGTAAACATTGCTCTTTGTGTCGAGGCACGTTCAATTATCTTTGAGCCGTAGGAAAAGTAAATAATGCAGTGTTGTTTTGAATATTTGGTTTCATAATCTGTAAAACATGCGAAGATTAATATCCCTACTCTCGCCCTAGCAAAAAGTAGCACGATGCGATGCATTGACGACCAAAATAGTATACATTAATATGTTTCACCATTAAAACATCAAGGTACAGTAAAAAGAAACAGGACTTACCCAACATTTTGCTGAGATCGGCGTTGTGGACATCGGGATTCTCGTCGGCCATCACTTTTCGCGCGCTTTTCGCCCATACCATGAACGCGTTCATCGGTCGTCTGATTCGTTGCTCCTTCTTCGGCACACCTCGGACACCACCCTGATCGACGACATAAGCAGGCGTCAAAGTCATGTTCGGATATTGACACGCGCGCGGCATGTACGAATTCGTCTGAAAGACTGCTAAACTGTTCCGGTGGAAAGCGTCTGTGTTCATTTTTATCCCCCGCTGCTCTTATCCCGCACGCACGCCTCGTTTAGTCTTAATACACGCTGAAATTCTTGTAAATTAGACACCTGCTGTATAAAACGAGCTCAAGATAACGGTTGAATCATCAATACAATGCTTTATTTTGTATTCGTATGGAACGACGTTCGCACAAACACGGTTAACTAATCTATAATAGTTATTTGTTAATATCGATTAGCTTTTTATAGCAAGTTTTTCTCTGTAATCAAGGTTACTACGACAGAAAATCCCCACAAATCAGGTGGTCAAACGAAAATAAATACAGCGTAATTTTCAGTTACTAATCGAATACTTCGAGTGTTATCATATGAGCGAGGTCAAACACTGTAGATCTGTATTTTTAATCTAGCTTGATGACGAGACCGCGCTGCGCATCAAACTTTAGTTTGATAATAAATAGTTCGAACCCTGTTCACAAAATCACATAACCAGCTGCACTGATATCTTAGAAGATAATACATTCATGAAACACATATCTCTAGGTTACACACCAGTTTACTTTCCTTATTTCATAGAACAATGATTTTTAATAAACATAACCATTCCAATTATGAAGCAAATGTAACCAAACTGGGTCCTATTTATAATCGTTAAGGAGTTATTTCAAAGTTTGAGCACACTTATATCATAACGATTCGACGAATTAAAGTCGAGATTGTTTATGGCTTAAACTTGTTATTAATAAATTTCTACTAAACGCGAAGGCAAGTGGCTACTTTGAAAACGTAAGTGCACTTGTAGTATGAAATGGGCGGAGCTTTCGTCCGAAGGAGTGTATTTCAAGTAATTTTATGGTCTAACCACACTTTATTATTATCTTAATATCTTTTTACTGTTTTGTATCAACACTGGACGTTGGTTTTAATATTCGGAATATAATACTAGTACCAAAACTCGAGGGGGGGGGGGGCCTTTTTATTGCATATACTCGATAACTGTTTATTATATTAAAATTTGGAATTATTTATTACACGGCGGTAACTTCATCATTCAACATACTATATGACAATTACTGGGGAACACAAATGTCCAGCATGAAGGAATGCTTTGTCACGCGGAATACCCGTGTCCTTAGGTCAGAGGTGAAGGCCACATGCAAAGGTCAAAGGCTAACACGGACATGATAAAAATTGTTCGTACGGAAACTTTGCAATTTATGATGTAATTTGACAATTATCTGTCAAAATTTCACCAGGAGCAGATTGTAACGACTTTAATGCCACGTTCGTACTGTCGTGCGATCGTCACCGAACGCTGCGAATTGCCACACGTAACTGATCGTGGTCATTGTCGGAGATTTCAGGCTAAGATACGATGCTTTTCGTGTATGTTCGTTGCTGCAAGCTTCGTTGCAATCTGTTCTCAAGTTCAGATACGATTTCATACGATCGACTTGAAATGTGTCAAATAAGTCCACGCTTGGGTCACAAATTAGTTCGAGGTGACACGGTATCCTACGTTTATCAAGTATCAACGCGCTCCGTGACTATACGACTATACGACACGAGTGTGGTTGCGATATCTCTCACACTTAAATCGATGGTATTCACGACCTGACCCAGGTGATCTAAGAACAGGCCGATTGACTATCAACGTTATTAATTCTCAGTACCAAATAAAGTATCGTTCCAAAAACGTTACATTTTTATTGCATATTTTATCTGAGATCGAGTGCGATCACCGAGATACGGATAATAACGCATGAATACAAAAGAGTTGTCGCGCTTAGTTGCGATACAATACGATTTGATACGATGATCCCGATTATCAATGGAGCGCAGTTGATCGTGTAAATCGTATACTTTTTTAACCATTCTAAATTGTTATATGAATGTCAAGGTTTACTACAAGATCTGATAATATCTGATTATGTCTAATTGTAATACCACGATGAGTTCACGATTAAGACCACGATTTAAATCGTGTTGCCAGTCGTGATACTAGGAAAGTAGCATAAGGGACCACTGATCTTGCACGCAACACCTCTTTGTCGAAAGATCAATGCTTGAAATCAATGCTTATAATTTGCAATTATACAGCATGTGTTAACTATAACGTCATCACACAACATGCATATTGTAACATAGTTCCATTTTAAAAGGATGTGTTGCGCATTTGTGTCGAGCTCAAATGTCAAGGTCATAATACGAGTTCAAGTAATTACACATGGATGTAATTCTTGACATTCTTGTCACACGAACAGTTCAAAAGAAAAATATGGGAATGATTAAGCGCGTTCGGAAATACCCTTGAAACAAATTTAATGCAAAAAAGCAACACATTGATTAATACAGAAAAAGACAGGAAAAAAAACGCGTCGGTGACATTTGTCAAAAAGTGATTTTTTTTGCGAAATACATAAGATTTTTCGCGTTCTTGCAATACAAAACGATTTGATACGATGATCCCGATTATCAATTGAGCTCAATTGATCGTGTTAATCGTACATTTTCTTTGAACCATTCAAAAGTGTTCTATGACAAGATTAACTACAAGTTCTGATGATATCTGATAATGTCTGAAACTATTACCACGATGCGTAAACGATTAAGACCACGATTTAAATCGTGTTGCCAGTCGTGATAGTGGAAACGTAGCATAAGGGACCACTGATCTTGCACGCAACACCTCTTTGTCGAAAGATATATGCTTGAAATCAATGCTTTGAACTCGGCAATTATACTGCATTTGTCTAGTATAACGTCATCATGCAACAGGTTTTTTGTAAGATATTTTCATGTTAAAAGGATGTGTTGCGCGCACGTGTCCCGAGCTCACAGGTCAAGGTCACAATAAGAGTTCGAGTAATTACAAAATGAATGGCATTCTTGACAATGAGCTCGATATGTCGCCGAAATGCATCTTGGTTAAGCATGTGAAGGCTAGTGAAATAAGTTCAGGCCAAGGTCACACGTGCAGGTCAAAGGTAAACTAAAGGCATGATTGAGCGGGTTCGGTCAGTACCTTTGCCATTCATAAGGCAATTTTACAACTGTGCAGTCCGCACAGACTAATCAGGAAAGACACTTGACGCTTTTATTGCAATTTTTTGTTTAAAAGAAGTCTCTTCCTAGTGAAAATTCAGTTTAAGCGGAAAGTTTCGTCTCTGACTAGTGTGTGCTGACTGCACACGCTAATCTGGGACGACACATGATGTACATAAATAAAGCCCAGTTTTCCCGAAACGAGCCTTATTTAGTTATTATTTAAGTGTTTTTTTTTTTACAGTTTAACCATTTCTAAAGCCTCTCGGAGTTTTACTACCGTTACAGGCGATGATATAAGGCTGTCCGTTCAGCGAAGTGGTTGGTACACGCGCTCCTTACCTAGGCGACCCGGGTTCAATCCTCGCTCCCGAAGCATGTGACCTCGGTTGGTGGTCTTCATATCGCACTTGTGAGGTTTCCTTCGGCTACTCCGGCTTTCCCCAACAACACAAGACCACACCTAAAATAAAATAATATCTTTGAGTAAAAAGAAATTGGTTTGAAATTGCAAGTATAATTCAAAATTCGTCCCAACTTTCGAGAGTCAAATTTTAAAGTTTGTAGGAGTGATGGGACACACTCCGGGTCCTGACAAAATGCAGCCTCAGGCGCGGAAGGACCTAAAACACTTCTAAATAAACACACGGAGTGCTTACGTTTATCGCAATGTAGCTAAGTTTCGCACGAAAATCGTACGACGTCCATAGGGGCAGGTTTGGGTAAAACACGAAGGGTCCCCGCTTTATGTCTTTCGGTGCACGCGCGATGGGTCACTGACCATACCGATGGTTAGCCGTGCAACTGTTGTATTTTCAACATAAAATATAAACATATAAAAAAGTTTCGCTCTCATTTCTCGACATGTTTAAGCGTTTGGATCTTATGTCTGTATTGTTCGATATGGCGACCTTGGGGACGTAAACAAGTATTTCCGACATGCGGTCATAGCACATGTTTGAGAAAAATCTCGTCGCCAAGCAGTATTTATGTCACTTTGCCTGTTCTAACATTGTCAACACGCTTTTGTATATTTAACACATATTCTTCCCAGCTTGGGTTTTTTTCGTTTGTAATTTTACTTCATCATATCGGTTCACTAATTTCAATTGTAATATAGAAAATAAATCTGTAAAATAGACGATGAACTCTGTAAAATAGAGAAGAGAACTCTGTGAAATATGTGAGAGAACTCTGTAAAATAGAGGAGGCAACTCTGTAAAATAGGGAATTTTATTGAAACATTATTCCAAAACGAGCAAAGTTTGCAACCATTTGAGCAGTGCTCTGGGAAAACGGAGCGTACTGCCTCTACACAGAGCGTCGTCCCAGAAAAGCCTGTTCAGACCGCACAGGTTAATCAGGGACGACACTTTCCCCTAAACTGGATTTTCGCTAAGAAGAGACTTCCGGTAAACGAAAAAGACACAAGGGAAGTGTCTTACGTGATAAGCCTGTGCAGACATGCGTTAAGCCCCGGTTCCCCAGAGCGAGGCTCATTTGATGATTTACAAGAGAGTTGCTAAATACGATCAAGTCGTTTAAAATTTAGTTTAGGCCGAAAGTGTCGTCCCTGATTAACCTGTGCGGACTGCACAGGCTTTTCTGGGACGACGCTCTATGTAGAGGCAGTACGCTCTATTTCATAGTGTTCTGAACAATGAAGCGCAACAGAATACTATGACTAAGGTTTGACAACTACAGCACGATGTCTGTTTTGACTAAATTTATTTGCCTCCCTTTGTATAATTTATTACGCTTATTTTTGAACTTATTTTTTTGTTGGAAATGATCAACGGTGTATGATTCTTTCCGAATTAGCAGATGATAACAAATCACTTAAATAATTTTCGTAATTAAAAAGAATGTATTGATATTCCGATTTGGCAGTTTAAACACACCTTTGTTTCGCATTTGATACTTACACTTTTTTCACATAATAATGCCAACCACATTTTGTTTTGTAAAGCGGTAAAATATGAAGAGGATATTTGTTGATTTCGGTGTATGCCCTAATTTTATTTTATGAGTTGTAATAGACAAATAGTTTCAGTGCAGAGGTAGCCACGCGTGAATATATAACATTTCTCTAACCACGAGTGAAATTAATATTTAATCATTCATAGAAAATATATAAAAATATTCTTTTAATGTCATGCTTTACTACAATACATAAATAGAAATACGCAAAAAGAGATTAAACGTCATACGTGTGTGTTTATTTTTGGTATATATTTATGCACCGACTCTCGCTGTATATTGCCTTATCTAAACTACCCAATATTTTGTAAAAATATTTGAGAATGTACCGATCTATTTGTTGATGTTTAAAAAATATACTCAAAGGGACACACGATATTTTGCGCGATACACGAAGCGACACACGATATTTTGCGCGATACACGAAGCGACACGCGATATTAACCACCAAAGACCTATCAATATACATGTATATTGATAGGTCTTTGTTACCACGATATATCGCCTTTTGGGCTACCTACACAAGGGCGATATTTCGTGGTACATTCTCGCGCGTCGCTTCGTGTATCGCGCAAAATATCGTGTGTCGCTTCGTGTGTCGCACAAAATATCGCGTTTCGCTTCGTGTGTCGAGATTATAGATGGCACTATCCGGATTCAGTAGATTTGAATATGAGTGGTGTCTTACAAGATAATTTTGCTTTAGAAGAATACATGTTTGAGGAATACTATGTTTTAAATCGATGTTTTTTATGGATTATATTTATAGATATTAATAGCTTTAAACAAATATTTATGAGTTACTCCGTACAAGCAATATAATACGCATTAAAAACAAAACAGACAAAATACTGTCAAATAAAATTGAAAAAAAGCCTAAATTAACAAATAGTTGGTTAAAAAGGCAACTCAACAGTTTTATGACTAGATTATTTTCAAGACTTAAACAGGCAATTAAACAGGAAACTTTAAAAGGATACTCAACAGTTTTATGACTAGATCACTCCATTATCCATACATCATGTATATAGTAATTTAAAGCTAGTCCATATTGAAAGCTCAGCAGACAACAATTGTAAATGTATGTGGAGTAATGGCTTCAAATGGTGCAAATTTCAAAATGTAGAAAATGTCTTTACAGTGCAGGCTTCTTCAGGAAACACAACCTTCTATCTTTCTGTACTTTCCAGAACTTAACTGCTTCTGTAAAGTCAAGTTCACCATTTTAAATTTGACCATCATCAGTTTATGCTGGGTTTCTGTAGATAGCCTACACCTTGCTTTGGTGAGGATTCTGTTTTGAGCTGAAAATCCCCTCTCACACCCAGCTGTATGTACTGCTGATGTGTGAGCAAGTTTGAAGTCCTGACTTCCAAGCCTTACATTTTGGACGTCCCAGACATAAACAGTTGGAAGTCCCCATTTTATTTTAATGAATATTTTGGAAAACCCTACCGTATATGTTGATTGCTGGATACATACATGTTCCAACTCTATCCATTACCCTATAATCCAGTGCACGAGTGACTTTAAATTTATTATTCGTAAATTGACGTATTTTTTTCTATAGTTTTAATGAGTCAATACTACAGGCACGCTTTCCACGCTTTTCATGTGTGAAACTTGACAGACGTCAGCAATTTCGCGCTCTTAGTTATTAAAACACGGGTTGTAGAAGGCATACATGTAAAGTTTGGTTAGGCTGTAGATTACGGAATACCGTTAGTCGTGGTTACACATTAAAATCCAGAGCGCGAGAATGCGAGAACGCGAGAGTACGATGGCGACAATGCGAGGATACGATGACGAGAATGCGAGAATACGATGACGAGAGTGCGATAATACGATGACGAAAATGCAAGAACGCGAAATTACCCAAAAAAATTTCATACCCAATTTTATTTCGTACCCAATTTTTTTTTCGTACCCAAATTTTTTCGTACCCAAATTGTTTTTCGTAGTGCCCAAATTGTTTTTCGTATCCAATTGTTTTTTCGTACCCAATTTTTTTTTCGTTCCCAGGAGATAGGAAATTTTCCCCCCCCTCCCTTTATTAGGTCAATGTTTGCAACAGAGGCAGTATAAAAAACTTAATGTATATGTATCATCTGTTTGGGCTACATTCTAAAATGTGAGAAGTTGATGCCAAAATACCTCAACATTATTAGCAGCTTATACCTGAATTTAATCGCAGTGCCTAACATTACTTTAAATTATAAAATCGTTCGCCGCAAATGAGAACGAAATAGATATAAGAGTTAACAGTTTACTTGTATTTTTAACAATATAATTAATGGATCAATTGCAATTTTGTTCAATGAACTTACATGTTTTACTGCAACATTTTTGCTCAGAGTCGATTAATAATCCAAAGAGATTTATGTTCAACAGATATTCGGCATTCATGGCACAGATTTTTTTCTAGATCAAATGAGAATTTGACTAGTTGTTAATTAATCACAAATAACTTAATTTCTGCATGGTGTAATGTTTAAATTATAATACTTCATCGACTTGTACTTCGACCACACAATTTGCATGGCAATTGCATATTGACAAATAGTAAATGCAAGCATCGAATACTGTAACGTACGGAAACGTATATGGTACACCCCGATTAAATGACCATGCCGGATTAGTTTATATCGACTTACTGTGAAATAACATGGTATGTCGTCATAGTTGTGTAGGTTTTTCCCATTTAATTTTACTCGCCATAACGACATTAAGTTAAATTCTTGACGTAAATGTTTCCGGCTTTTCCAACAAAATTATTTGGTCGACATAATCTAGGTAGTCTAACCAATAAAATGTTGACGAGGGTTTATCCGACTTGCAAAGTTGTTGTGAGTATATTGACCAAACTCACAATGACATGTCCCTAAAATCAGATCGGGACGAAGAAAACAATACAACAAGCAAGCCCGCCTTCAGTAATATCGACATGTCAACATGACGTTACTTTCACGTCATCAAGATATATGTCGTCATACAGTAAACAGCACAGCAATAGTTAAATATACAAGACGTCTAAAGGATAAAATATCGTTAGAAATTTAGGCTGTTATGCCAATATGCGGTTTCTTTAAATCTTCAAATCTTATCCTAAGTCGACTAATCAACATAATTTTTGGCGTCATGCTCTTGTGAAAATGACATGCCATCGTAGTTTTAGTCGACACGTTGAGTTATATTTAACGCCATGACACATTTTTCATATCATGCCGTCATAGAATGTTGACATCATCACAGCATCAGGGTGTAACATATACGTTTCCATAGTAACGTGGTAAATGCCTTATTGACTAAACATGATATCATTACCAGTTTCACGTTTTTTTATATATACATATTGATGTTCCAGATGTTATAGTCAAGGATGATATAGCAATCATTTAGATGTTTAGCATATTGTTGGTTTCAAAAAAGGATATTATGTTTGTACGTCGTTTGGGCAATATAATGGTACATATCAAAAAGTGCACATTTGCATTAAATACATGATTTGTTATTACAACGCCTTATTTAACTTGGACTTAAATTCCGTTATTTAACTTGGGATTTTTTTTACACCTAACACCGTCGCCTGTGGTCCCGTCCGTTTATCCTGAAGTATCGGTTCTGGGCGAGTCTATGCAGCTGTCCCCACGTTTTGCCCATCTGCTTGGCATCTGCATCCATGTCTCGGCGCAAGGTGTTTCCAGACCGCCCTCGCTCGCTTTGTCCTTGGAGGTTCCAAGTGAGAGATTGCCTTGTCGTATTGGATGCTGGCTTGTGAAGGGTGTGACCTATCCATCGCCAAAGTCTTATCCAACTGGCTGCTGCTTTGTTCTGCTCCATAGTTCTTCGTTGGTGATCTTGTCTGGCCAACGGATCTTGAGGATCTTCCTGAGGCAGGTGCTGATGAGGCCTGCATTTTCGTCGTTGTAATGACGATGGTTCTCCAGGTCTTTGCTTCAAAGAGTACTATTGGCTTCGCATTGATATTTAGGAGCCTGATCTTGGTTATGATGCCTATCGACCTGGATCCCCATATGTTCTTCAGCTGATGGAAGGCTGCTCGTGCTCGGAAGAACAACACAAGCGAAATGACAAACACTAGTCAGACTAGAGTATGCTATAGATGCCGCAAAAAAACACATACAGGCAGCCACCCATCGCTGTCGACACGCCTTTTGGCCAGTGACTTAGATGACTGCAGCCTTTGGTGTTTTTAGAAGAAAAAAAACAACGCAAAAGTGAATGACCTAGTTTCCTAAGGTACCGCGAAGGAGTAACACCTTAATCCTAAGTAAAGCGGTTAACATAAATTCAAGATCAGGTACAGAACATTTCATCCAAGTTTAGTTATGTGTAAAATTATGAATCTTTAACAAGCAATCTAAAAGCATATGCTGGCATGTTGAAGAGCGTATCGAAAAAACTTGACCAATCAAAAAAATACACTTTTGACTTATTCTATAGCAAGATGCCAACAATGTATTTAGTACTTAGTCTCTAAGAAGCGAGAAAAACATTCCCAAGTCAGGTTAACAACTAATTCTCGTGTTAAATATAATTTGAATGTAATGTTGGCTTTCATAGTTAAAAAAGCATATACATTTTTTTGTTATATATATTTTTTGCTCAATAAACAATATATAATATATTACACGCAAGAAGTGATATGAATGCAAAAAGATCATTAGAAAAAATACCACAAACACATCTGTCGAAAGTATTAAACAAGACAGTAGCAATATACAGAATTATACCCTATTCGACTAATATATCGTAACATAAAAATGCATATAAATACTACAATGATTTATGTTAAAAAGCATTTCCAAACTGTTCATAAAGTTTCTATTTGATCTTTATTGAAAGAAATTATCTCCTTAATTTTGAGCCTATTCTGAAGATATGCATTAAAATGATTAATATTGAGTATGCTGTTCAGATACTTCTTTGTAAAAATATAAGATGTTTCCAACACTATAATAAAATTAACATTCTGTGACATTTTTAAATGACCAACTAAAACGTTGCAGAAGCTTATATGTTCATAATCAAAATTTGAAATAAACGGCAAATTCGCAGTTTGTTCGATATGCACTTTTACACCATTCCAAACATGTTGAATCACGGGACATTCCCAAAACATATGCTTATTCGAATCTACTGACATACTTCACAAATAATTCCAATTTTATTATTGTTTTTTCAAAAACATAATATGCAATGTCCTTCATATATATGTGGGTTTACAGTACAAACAAATAAATAGTATACATGTGTTTTTTTTTCAAACCAATGCTCATCGGTAATAATAGTGGAAGAAATGATAGTGTATGTCAGTGAATGGTATTCTTATAACAATGATGGATTCGTAGTTGGAATCAGCATGAAATAAATTTGGTCCAGCGGTACTGAAGACTTCATAATTGTTTTGTAAGTATGAAAGTGTTTCTTCTAGTTGAATTCGTTTCATAAGGACACGTTAAAGCATATTAATCTGTGGCACATATTGCTCATTTTTACATTTGAGTTTAACGTTAACCAATTTCTCAAAAGCGTGTTAAAACTTCCCTTGCGATATCAACTCAGAAACGAGATCCGGAATAAAGTTTCATTTAAATTTCGAAACACAAAGTAAACTCATAAATTTGAAGTAACACCCGACAAAATGTTCAGCCCTTTCCAGCGTTATATATGCAACTCTATCAGTTTACCATATGTAAATGTCACAAATGTCCCCATTTAAATACCCAACAATACAATAGGTCATTGGGTTTATAAGGTTCCATTTTATTTTTATTTTATCTCTGATAGGCGTTGCTTGTTTGATTTAATTATTATTAAATTTTTTTAAGCAGTCACATAAACAATCAAGCAATGTAATATGGAATTTTTACAACCATTATTGCTGCTTCTTCCTGTATTTGCGCGATGATTATCTAAAATATTAACTCCGTGACGCTATGTTCTCAAATCTTTTTCTATAAAGAAGGAATGTAGTTGACAATTGTTAATAGTTTTATTTGATCGTTCGTCAAAAAGTTGTAACTCTGTTACTCTTGTATCTTCAATGCAATTGAGTAATTAAATAGTAATTAAATTGAATGCGTTTTAATTCCCTTTTATTATTGTTTAATTTGAGTTACAATGCTATGACGTTAATTTTTATTTACACTTAAATGTATTATGAATATTGCTGGGCCAAGTGTGAGGTTGAGCGCTCTATAACCAGGTTTAAACCCCCAATGCGTTGCATTGACCGTTCCAAGGCGGTGACCCCAGCTTTATTCTTATTTGTGTTTATGTTGTTTTGTATTGTGCTGTATTGTGCTGTTTTGTACTGTTTCGGCAATCGGTCACTTGCCATAAATAAAGGACCAACTAATTGTTTATAATAAGATTTCAATACTGCTCCAGCAGCTGGAGTTTCACTTCTTTATATTGCATTTCACAACAGTTGGATGTGTGCTGCGTGGATGCAGTAGCGTGTATCCCCGTACATATCTTCGATGTTGTAATATTTTCAGCCTTCAGAGGCTGGTAGTGGTATTGTTATTTTATTATTTTTAGAAACCTTGTTTAAGACCTTTCTTATACTTAGATTCTTATACATTCTCTGTACTTATAAAGTAAACGTGTATGTTCATCAATTGAGAGTTCTGCAGGTTATACTGAATTTTTACAGACCATTATCGGACAAGCTGCCTTTTACCTACTATATGTATGTTGACTTGGCAATGTGTATTAATGTAACTTTAAGATTGGTGGTTTCGCAAAATTTAAAAACACTATGATAAGATTAAAAACAAAAAACCCTAAAGTTGTTCTCTCCCCATTGAGAATTCCGATTACACGTAGTATTCATTTGCCGTTAAATTATAGACAATTACTTTTTTCTAGACCTACAGTCAAACTAAATTTACTTCGAACATCTTTCATTGGAGATACAATGCGGCTGGGTTCTAGTTCGCAGCGTAATCAAGCTCCGTGTAATCGGTATCCTACAATAAATAAGTGCAACTCCAGGAAGTGTTTATGTTGCAAGTTTTTAAATATGTCCTCTTTTATTCTTTCATCGGTTAATAACCGAAAATTTTCAGTTAACATTAAATCCGATGTCTCATGAAATTCTATGCATGTGGTTTATGTCATTACTTGAAATGTACCCTGTTGTGGTGCGCAATACGTTGGGCAGACTAGTAGATCACTAAAAACACGTTTTAGGGAACATTTTTTTTAAATTAAAAATAATAATAAATTTAATAACTTCATTTACCAGCACTTTAATAAAACGGGTCATAGTGTAACAAATATTTCAATTCAACCTGTGGAGCAACTTATTTTTGATAATAGTACTTCAAATCAGTGCCAATTAAAAGCAAGGTGTATGTCGGAATTCGAATGGATTAAACGTTTGCAATCAGCTTACCCACTTGGATTAAATGATAATATTCTTAATGTTGGTACTATTTCTAAAAATAAATCGATTAATTCATTTTCTCTGTTTAGTAAACGTCTAAGAAATAAACGTTCACACGGCATTAGGAAAAATGGTAACATAAGGCGTAAATTTAAACGTCTGCTTTCTTTAAATGACTGCTACACATTATTACAGAATGGGGGTAAACATAAATTACTAAGTGCACTTTGCTCTCTTTCTGTTTCTTCGTTGGCGCATATTGTTAAGGAATGTAAACTTATTTTAATTCAATCTGACCCTCTATATGAATGTGCTTGTATTATTGAATCTTTCACTGACTACTATCTTAAACCTTTTATTGAAAATGTACTTAACAAAACAAGAAATCGTATCAAAATTGAGTTTTGTAACAAAGGTCTTGATTTAATTGACCTTCCAAAAATATTCAATGACAAAAATGTACGTAGGTTGATTCCCCCTTATTTCCGCAATACTGAATCACCGCTTATTTGCTACAAGTATAGTAAACCTGTTAGAAGTATCGTTTTTAATTATAATTCTATTTCCACAGATATTAATGTAATAAGAAATTGTCCTACATCATGTGACTGTTCTAGTTCCAAATATTTATATGGTCCAGTTGGACATGTTATTACTGGGGACCTTAATTTCATTCAAAATAAAAACCTTAGAAATTTATTACGCAGAGGCCCTAAGTATAGACTGCCTATTCCTGTTGATTTTGATGACTGCATTAAGAAACTAGTAACATCCTTACATGAGTATTGCACTAAATGGTGCAGGAAGGAAAATGCTGAAATTACTGCACTCAATGATTGGAAAACAAAAGTATTTAGTATGGCCATGAATAAAATATATTTTTATGATACAAATCCTCTGGCCTTACCACATTCACCTAAATTTAATAAACAAAATCTCTGTAAATTGCTTGAAGACTTAAAATCTAAATTCGTCATAGTTCCTGCTGATAAGGCTGCTAATAATGTTATAATAATATGACGAGTGTTTTATGTTCAAACTATTTCACAGGAACTTTCACAAACTACATCATATTGTGATTACAATAAGCAACCTAATGAAATTATTGCCGATCATATTGCCGAATGCAAAAAATTAAATGTAATAGTCAATATTACTGAAAAGAAATTGCCATCACTTTACTGGATACCAAAATTGCATAAAACGCCGTATAAAAGTCGTTTTATCGCTAATTCAGTGTCTTGTACCACCAAGCAATTATCAGTGTATCTTACATCTGCATTGAGTGCTATTAGATATCATGTAGCTAAATATTGTAATAAAGTTTATGAAAATAGTAATATTAACCTATTTTGGTCAATAAAAAACTCCTTAGAAGTAATTGATAAAATTGAAAATAAAAAATATAAGGTGTCACAAGTAAGTACTTATGATTTTTCTACACTATATACAACTCTTCCTCACGCTTTAATAAAATCCAAACTTGTTTCTTTGATTGAAAAAACTTTTGCAAGAGAGAAGTGTTCATATCTAGCTTTAAACACTAAAACAGCTTTTTTTACTAATCAGATGTTAGATAATTACATCATTTGGACTGGTCTGGACTTTTGTGCAGCACTTACTTTTCTTCTGGATAACTTGTTTGTTGAATTTAATGGTAAAATATTTAAACAAATTATTGGCGTTCCTATGGGTACTAATTGTGCGCCACTTATAGCTGATCTTTTTTTATATTGTTATGAAAGCGAATTTATGTTAGAATTATCTAAAACTAAACAAGTAGATTTGATTCAATGTTTTAACCTAACTAGTAGGTACATTGATGACATACTTAATTTAGATAATCCATTCTTTGCACAATATATTCACAAAATCTACCCAAACGAACTAGTCTTAAATCTATCGTGTCTATCCAATACAGACGCCGCGTATTTAGATTTACATCTAACTATTAATAATAATATGATTAAAACTAGTTTATACGACAAACGGGACGACTTTAACTTTGAAATAGTAAATTTTCCGTTCCTAGATGGCAACATCCCTAAAGGTCCTTCCTATGGTATTTACATTTCGCAGTTGGTACGTTATGCCAGAGCATGTTCATGTATTAAAGATTTTAATGATCGTAATCTTATATTAACGAAGAAATTGCTAAAACAGGGTTTTTTGTATCATAACCTAAGAGGTAAGTTCGCTAAATTTCACTCTAAGTATGGTGATTTAATTTCAAAATATAATGTTTCTTTAAAATGGCATTTAACTAATGGAATTTCCCATCCATCATTTTATGGGGATGTTTTGAAACGTGTCCGCAAATTAAAATATGTTAAAGAAAATGTTCATATTAAACTTTTCCATTTAATTAACTCGTTTTTATCAAAAGGATATGATGCTTATGTACTTAAAAACACGTGCGTGATGGTTTTCGATTCACTTTATCTTTTGTCTCTTAAAATTTGGAATCATTAGTGATATAATGGGCATTTTTCACTTTTTAATTTTTAATTAAATTGTGTCTTTGTGTCGTATGCACTTTATCTTTCGTCTCTTAAAATTTGGAATCATTAGTTATATAATAGGTATTTTTCACTGTTGAATTAAATTGTGTCTTTGTGTCGTAGGCACATATCTGCATGAAAACTACACTGTTCACGTCATTATGGATTTTTGTGACGTCATTCGACCGACTTTCCCAGTTGTAATCTACATGCATAGGTCATTGGGTTTATAAAGTTCCATTTTATTTTTATTTTCTCTCTGATAGGCTTTGCTTGTTTGATTTAATTATTATTATTTTTTTTAGCAGTCACATAAACAACCAAGCAATGTAATATGGAATTTTTACAACCATTATTGCTGCTTCTTCCTGTATTTGCGCGATGATTTTCTAAAATATTAACTCCGTGACGCTATATTCTCAAATCTTTTTCTATAAAGAAGGAATGTAGTTGACAATTGTTAATAGTTTTATTTGATCGTTCGTCAAAAAGTTGTAACTCTGTTACTCTTGTATCTTCAATGCAATTGAGTAATTAAATAGTAATTAAATTGAATGCGTTTTAATTCCCTTTTATTATTGTTTAATTTGAGTTACAATGCTATGACGTTAATTTTTATTTACACTTAAATGTATTATGAATATTGCTGGGCCAAGTGTGAGGTTGAGCGCTCTATAACCAGGTTTAAACCCCCAATGCGTTGCATTGACCGTTCCAAGGCGGTGACCCCAGCTTTATTCTTATTTGTGTTTATGTTGTTTTGTATTGTGCTGTATTGTGCTGTTTTGTACTGTTTCGGCAATCGGTCACTTGCCATAAATAAAGGACCAACTAATTGTTTATAATAAGATTTCAATACTGCTCCAGCAGCTGGAGTTTCACTTCTTTATATTTATAAAGGAAAATGTAGATTTGCTCAAAGATTCACCACCCCAGAAATTCCACACGTGTCACGTATCAGATTACCATGTACAATCTATTTTAAATCTGCAAATTAATGGTAATTTTTCACAGTACGAGATTATCCTTGGGCGTAACGATCTAAAGGTTATTTATGGAATGCCATGGTGCAAGGTCAATTAATTTAGCTGCAGTTTTGCGTATTATAATTAATTTCAATACGATAATCAGTTTGCTTCCTCCTTTATTAAATAAAATACATTCATCTGAACTAGATTTATTTATGTATTTTACTATTGTAGGCTAGAAGCTTAATCTTTAGCTTAACTGCTAAGATAAATGTTGTTGTTGTTGTTGTTGTTTTATTATAACATCATTTAATACAGTTGATGTTCTTCTTTTATCAATAACATACATTAATTGAACATATTTGATAATGCTTAACACTAACATGTGGCTCACATAATATTAGGTTCTTGAGGAAAAAAAGTTTAATAAATCTTCCGTTCTTCCGTGGTCATGTCGCTGTTTTTGTACAATCTATTGCAATTTATATGAACCTCGCTCGGTGAAAATGAGGTTTAATGCATGTGCGTAAATTGTCGTCCCAGATTTGTATGTGCAATACGCAAAGGCTAATCAGGGACGACACTTTCCGCTTTTATGATATTTTTCGTTTCAAGAAAGTCTCCTCTTAGAAAAAATCTAGATAAGGCGGAAAGTGGCGTCCCTGGTTAGCCTGTGCGGACTGCACATACTAATCTGGGACGACACTTTACGCAAATGCATTAAAGCCCCTTTTCACAGGGCGAGGCTCATATAATTTTGATGCCCCGGATGGAGGAATAAAACAATCGCATCGTCCGTCTTTATGAAGGATTTATATTGTTCAATGAGCTTGCATTTTTTACTGCCACATTTTTGCTCAGCGTCGATAAACAATCCAAAGAGATTTATGTTCAACAGATATTCGGCATTCATAGCACATATATACTTTTAGATCAAATTAGATTTTTGATTATTAAACGTGGTTGTGCATTTAGGTATGTTTTAAAAATATTCCGTTATTGTCCCGAAACTTCAATTATATAATCTCAGAATAACAAACATAATTTTAACACAAAGATGAACGACATATTTAACTTTTGGAAATATGTGTGTCTGCTTGTTAATGTACACCTACCTCACACCTTCGCCAGTGGTCCAGTCTGGGACATAGGCCTCCGAGAACCTTCCTCTACACGTCTCGGTTTAGGGCGAGTCTCTCCAGCTGTCCCCATGTCTTGCCCATCTGCCTGGCATCCACATCCAGGTGTCATCATCAGGTGTTTATAGGCCGCACTCGCTTCCTCTTCCCTGTGAGGTTCCAACTGAGAGATTTCCTTGTTGTACATGTATTAGATGCTGGCTTGCTAAGGGTGAGGTCTTTCCATCGCCAACGTCTCTGAAGGATGTCTTATCCAACGAGTTGCTGCTTTGTCCATCTCCATAATTCTACGTTTTTGATCTTGTCTGGCCAGCGGATCTTGAACTTTTGACCCAAACGGTACTGCATAAATATAGACATTTGTCAAAAATGTCTGTTTCGTGTTGGCGTGTTGAAGATTTAAACAAATCGCGCTTACAAGTTAAAACTACAAATCAGAGACGCTTAAACACCAGACGAAATAATGACAAATAAACGCGCCAACACAACAATAATAATATTTTGCGTTCATGCGAAAGAACGGCAAATGTCATAATTGTAGTGTTGGCGCTATTTGTCGTCAGATCAGAGACGCCAAAAGTAATTGGAACAAACTTGTCGTCTTCGAGCCGTGTTGTAGAGTTGAAAGTCGCCCACTCACCAAAATGAAAGAACGGCAAAGAACGGCAAATACTACGAATATTACAATTGTCCTATTGGCGCCTTCAAACCCGCCAAAAGGCCAGAATGATATGGCAGAAGTTAGCCTTCACACTTTAAAAAACGAGATAAATCGTGTTTTACAACCACCGGAAGTTCACTGAAAACAAACTCGACACAACAATAAGTTTAGTTTTAACTTATTTATTTAAGCTCGATTGCATCGAAAGTCTAAGGCTTATTTGAAACGCTCTCGAGTCCGTATCCTGAAACTAGAACCAGTACTTGGTGTCTTTGGGATAGATCTAAAGAACGCTCCCACAGTGGGGAGCGAACCCGTGATCTCCCGGTCGCTAGGCGGACACCATATCCACTGCGCCAAGGCGATTCCAAAACTATAAGTGAAGGCTAGTAACTCAGGAGGTTTAGATGGCAGTTTGGGTTGTGTACCTTTAATCGTTTTATTGAGATTGCATGTCGTATAGTATTGTCATTGAATTTCGTTGTACATGTGCATATCTAAATAAGCGTTATGTTCACAATCTTATTTTAAATGAAAAATGAAACAGAAAAGGTATTGTTTGATACCAGATTCGTGCAATAGTTCCTTGTGGTAACGAACACAAACGGAAAATCCCTCAGAACAGTTTATATCATGTTTCGTAATACGCTCACGAATTTAAAAAAGACGTGTTAAAACCACCCGAAATTCAATTGATGCAAATCAGAAACGCGATCCTGAATGAAGTCTCATTTTAACGTATTACCAGCATAATATACTCATAAATTTAATATGATACCCCACAAACTGGTCAAGTATTTCCAACGTAATATATGCAATTGTATCGGCTGAACATCTGCAAGTGTCGCAAACTTCCCCATTTAAATTCCTTGCATAACAATTAATAATTTTAGGCCTAAGAATGAAAACATAAATTTGGTAAAAAATGCATAGCCTAAGATATTTTATACGGGCACGTATTATATTGTCATTCCCAATCTAGTTTCAAATCTGTAAATTCATGACAATTAATCACAGCAAGAGATTATGTTAGGGCGTTACGATTTACAAGTGTTCTTTATGAATGGCATTGTGAAAGGTCAATTTATTATACTGCAGTCTTGCGTAATATAACATTTTATGAAAATAGTTGGTAATCGTCTTTGATTAACAATGGGACTTTATTCAGCATATTTGATGACGATGAAACGAACATTTGGCTACCACAATATTCAGTTTATGAGTAAACACAATTTACAAAATCGTCATGATTATTAAAAAATGTATGAATAAAGTGCAAAGTGATGAAATACTAAAAATTATTGTGGAAATAATACCCAATAATTGTCTCACTAGCGTTATTTGGTACTACTTTTTTATTTGAATTTGAATGCCTGTTATTATTATAGTAAATAATGAAAAAATAAAATAAGTTAAATATCATGATATTTTAGTAGTATCGTTAATGCTATATTTTTTTAAGTATCCAAGAATAAATTGATAAACATTTAATTAACATTTTATTATTTTTGAAATACCTTACCTTATGGCCTTCATCGTAATATCGAGCCATGGTGACTACCAGACAATTTCTCGATGGTATTAATTAAAACCACCGCTGATTGGTCATCTTGGTAGAAACGTTATTTTTGAAATCCGAATATTTGACTGCCTGAGTGTATCTGACATCGTGTTTTCCAGGCCACCTTTGCGATTTATTTACGTTGACATTTCGGAATTGATAGAGAAGAGAAGAATTATTACCTATTATGTGTCATGTTAAGAACACTCTTCCATCGTACATCTTCGACAGTTTTACATTGTAAGGAGCTTATTTTAATGTATCCATCTTGTCTTCGTTTCCGTATTGTGACTGTGACGTGACCCTTATTTGTTAACACTTTGCAAAAAGCATATGTTGTACTATTAAGATTAGTTAATGCATTGTTCCTGCTCGGATTTAGTCGGCTTCATGACGATCCTAGTCATTTTATCTTTTGGTACGGCTCAAAGTAACCCCTTGAAATTACTTTTAAAATCCAGGCGAATATTTTGTAATGAAATATTGTGCTGGAATGTTGGTTTCTTAACCCAATATCTACACATCAATGAGAAGATGGCGTTCGTGAAAATATTTTTTTCTCACTTTATTGTGATAATTTGTTCACGGTAATATCCCGCAAGGAAATGATTACCCTCTATCTTTTAGCCTAATTACTATAAAACCATAAGGTTAACAGGTTTTTTTTTATTTAGTATATTCAGTTAATGGGGTTATACTGAACACATCATGGACGTCTGTCCGTCTGTTTGTCCGACTATCCTTAGACATAAACTAGTGTGAAGGAATTCTTCTTAATTTATCAATGGTCAATATTCAACATGGCATTGTTCCTTGTGGTGCGAACGTCTGCAGGTCCAACTTTTTTATCCTACGTAACAATTACAGCAGTTATGACTCTTTTTTCATCTAGGACATTTTATCACTTCATGATTATCAATCTAAACCATAAGCAAAATAACTTCTATCAAAACACAAGGTTCAAATACTAAACACTGGTCATGCCCTGGCGGTAAAAATGTTACATTTACTTTTATAGATCAATAAAGTTAAAAAGTATTCTTAGCTGAAATCACGCTCAGATACTTTTATCAGATACTTGATACAAACTACTTCAAGCGGCGTCGGGTGCATTCTTCGTCACTAAAATAACATGTTCTTGCGTCGATTTTCTATATGCAATATTTGTAAAAGTTCCTTTAGGGACCTCAGGTATAATTGTGGAGTGGTCGATAATTGTGGACGAGCATTTATGAAGCATTTAGATATAACATATAGTCATTTAAACCTCTTGTCTGCCCTATATTGAGCCTTGAACAATATTTACCGCTTTAACTATAATGTAGCTAAGATCAGACTTTCTTTAAACGAAAAAAAAACATACAAACGGAAAGTCTCGTCCCTGATTAGCCTGTGCGAAAGGCACCGGCTAATCTGGGACGACACTTAACGCACATGCATAACGTCCCGTTTGTCCAGAGCGAGGCTCATTTGTAATATACCTACATACGTCGTATAGCAATCCCTTGCACAGCATACAGATTTGCCTCTGTAGACAGCACAACGCAATGCATTCAATGTATTCGAATGATAATAACCATTATATAAATGTCTGTAAAATAATCCCGTGCACGATAAAGATACATAACATTTTTATCAATGACTTAAAAATGAATTTAGAAGATATCATGCACATATACAATGTTGTGTATATTATCAAGACTGAATTAAGACATACATTTGGTTGATGTAACAATAAAAATGTATTGGCATTCTTTAACAAATCAAAACGGTTTTTCCTTGCAATTTTAATTTCTGGTCGTTGGTATGAAGTTAACCAAAGTTAAATTGTATTGGTAAAATGGTTTAATGCATTGTACATGCATACTGAAATTATTCTTCAACTACATTAAGTATTATACGCATCAAACAACTAAATTACAATGAAATAAAATATGGGTGTGGATTCTTTAATCATAAAAAAGTCACCCGGCGATGATTTGCAATACCATTAAATATGACATATCACGATTTTACTGCAACATAACCGCACTAGTGTCAAATGCGGCCGTCGTCAATGTTAAATAAATAAGTTATTTAACATTTCATACGTATATCCGGAATAAATCAGAAAACCCAGTTTAGTTTGATATAATAGTCAGAAGCGATTGAAGACTTTCATTGCAAACGTTCGTTTACCAAGCAATTATCAATTCCTTAGGGACAGAATATGCATTACATTTGCATCCGTTAGATGTTTGTAACAAGTGTTGAGATACACATTTGCTACGAAAAGACAATGAGCAATCCTTACACAAATAAATGGTTTGTATATGTATGAAAACCAAACAAAATAAGCAACAATGTATTATTCATGATTCTTATTCAATGTTTATCCCCATAAAAACCGTCTGAATCTTTAACATACTAATAAAGAAAGCGATGTCAAATAACGCGTACACAATACGAGAATAACTTGCAAGCACCTTTATTAATTGGTCATATTTAAAGCACGGAGAATACATAGTATGTCAATGACATATAATTGTTTGGGTTCATTTTCAATGCTGCATCTATTGTATATTAAAATGATATTGTAGATATGCTGTGTCATAAGCAGAAGTCACATGCTTATAGGACGACTTTGAGTCGGATTTCAGCCATTAAATGGTGGTAATGGTAAACTTTTTAACGACAACAATTAATCAAGGTTAACGCAGCATGGGTGTGCATTACAAATATAAAATGCACACAATTAAATATCGCACTAATATCGCCCATTTCAAAACCAACATTATGTCGCCAATTAATAAACAATAAAAAAGAACTGATTTGGTTGTTGATGTTTAAACCCTTAAAAATTTGTCAAACTTGAGTAAACTTGAACGTCTTTAATGAAGCATTAAATAATGGTATTGTGCAACAATAACAATAATTAATTGAGATAAGAACGCTTTTATGCTATTCTTTCTTACGTAACAGTCTGTAGTAGAAAGCAATGTTGTCTGACTAATGGTTTCTCTTAAGCATTAGTATATGCGCAATAAAACTATTAAAACCTTTTAATCGAACACTCATACGTATCGTTTGTTTTACGGCCTGCACATATAATGTATCCATATGGTAGAGCTTAAATGTCGACTAATGCTGCATAATTTTCCTACACGCTTTTGTGTTTTTACATGTCTGAATATTAACCCATTTAGATGGGAGAAATTCACTAGGCAGATAAATCAGGTTTCTAGACAGATATGAACACTCCCGTAGCAGCAGCTTCGTTTACGTCACATGACTAAGGTCAACGTTTATTTCGCATTTAAATTTTATCTTTAAGATGCTTTGCAATTGCATTCTTTACTTGAATCATGTGATTTAAAGAAAGGTGTCACATGCTAAACACGATCACCATTGGCCATAAGTTGCGGGCATTTTTTAAATGTTGTCATAACTTTTTTGATAAGTTGATTTTCTGTTACATGTGTCTGAAAACAAAATGTTGCAAACAAATGCCCCCATAGGAAAATCAGCTTTGCCCAGTTCCGTTTTACTAAATCCTGGGGGTTTAACCGTTGCCATGTGTTCGATACATAAAAAGACGCATGTGCATTCCAAGAGGCACCAGTCAGTACAATGTGCTATTCAAAATCAAAATTTCGTACAATATTTCGTAAAATAAAGTTAAAAAAATAAAAATCAGTGTTCCATATAGCAATTGCCGAAATTTTAAACGCCAGATGTGGTCTGGTAACATAGATGTTTGCAGATATAAAATGAACGTTTTTGTTTTATACATATATATTCATACGACACAAGAACACTAAGATGGTACCATGTTAGTGTTCATGTGTCGTATAAATAGATATCAGTTCGGGAAATTAAAATGGAATTAATTGTGACACGAAAAAATAAAAACATGCATTTTATATCTACAAACATCTATGTTACCAGAACACTCTGGCTTTGAAATTTTGGATATTGCTATAAGGAACATTGATTTGTTATTGGGTAACTTTATTTTACGAGATACTGTACGAAATTTTCGTTGATTTTTGAGTATTAATGGGACTTTAGCGTTACAGTGCTAAGAGTAGGTATGGTTGATTGTATAAAAGAAGGATAGTGCATGGACAGGAAAATGGTAAGATAGAAGGCTATGTTAAGTATGTCGTAACTAAACATAGTATGCTTCTTCATTAATATAAGTTAATGCGTTTCCTTATAGTGTGTATAAGTATACATACTTATATTTAAACTCCATTTAAGTTAAACATTGACAATGTTACAAATCAATTACTTCATTATATGTCTGTTTAAATTCTTAACAGCATGTACGCTGTATAAATCAGGGTAATACATATCGATAGAAACAACATCCGTATTTTTTCTCGATTTCTTCAAGATCCCGATTTACCAAATACACATACCTACTTTTTATTTACCATTATTATTCTTTTTATTATTTGTAAGTTCCCCAAAAGTCATTAGCAACATTATTTGATTGCGACAAGAGTTAATTGGAAACAAATACTTAAAGTTTAACTGCACATTTTGGTAAAACACGAGAGATATCGTGTTATACCACTACCGAAAGATCACTGAAAAAAACACTCGACAAAACTATAAGAGAAGGCTAGTAACTCCGGAGGTTCAGATGGCAGTTTGGATTGTGTACCATGAATCGTTTTATTGAGATTGCATGCCGTTGTAATCATTCTATTTCGTTGTCCATGTGTATATCGAAATAAGCGTTATAAACGTGCAGAACATATTATCGTTTTTGTACACAATCTTTGACAAATGATTAATGAAACAGAAACTTTAAGGTGTTGTTAGATGCCAGATTCTTGCAAGAGTTCCTGGTTGTAACGAACGCAATTGAAATATCACTAAGTATAGTGTAGATAATGTTTTGTAAGACGCGTACGCATTGTAAATTGACGTGTTAAAACCACCCGATATCCAATTGATACAGATTAGAAACGCAATTCTGAATTAAGTCTCATTCTAAAGTATTATCCGTATAATATACTCATAAATTTACATTGATACCCGACAAACTGTTCAACCATTCACAACGTAATATATGCAATGGAATCGGTTGAACAACTACACGTTTCTAAAACTTCTCCATTTAAATTCCTTGTATGACAATACATAATATTAGGTCTTAGAATGAAACCATTAATTTGGTAAAACATGCACAGCCTAAGATACACGAGCCTGTTTAATACTGTCATGTCCAATCTAGTTTCAAATCTGTAAATTCATGGCAATTAATCGCAGCAAGAGATTATGGTTTGGGCGTTACGTTTTGCAAGTTTTCTTTATGAATGGCGTTATGAGAGGTCAATAAATTATACTGTAGTCTTGCGTATTATAATATTATAGGAATACAGTTGGTACTCTTCTTTTATTCAACAACGGGAGTTCATTCAGCATATTTGATGACGATAGAACTAACACGTGACTTCAATAATATTCAGTTTATGACTAAATTCAATTTGCAAAATTGTCCTGATTTTTGAAATAAATTATTAATAACTATTGTTTAGTGCAAAGTGACGAAATATTAATTATTGTAGAAAAAATATCCAATTGTCTCAAAAGCCTTACTTGGTACTAAGTGTTTGAATTGTTAACTTGTTTTTAATTTGAATGCCTGTTAAGCTTTGATTATGGTAAATCATTCAATTAGTTCCCGGTAATATACCGCAAGGACATAAATACCCTCTATCTATAAGCCTAATAACTATAAAACCACAAGATTAACATGTTTTATATTTAGTATATACTGTTAATAGAGATATACTGAAAACACCATGGACGTCAGTTCGTCTGTTTGTCCGACTGTCCTTAGACATAAACTTGTCCTAACCTTTCAACGTCCAACATTCAACATGGCATTGTTCCTAATGGGAAGAAGTTGTGCATGTCCGACACTTTTATACAACCTTACAATTACAAAAGTTATGCCCCTGTTTCATCTAAGACATTTTATGACTTAATGATTATTATTATAAACTATAAGCAGAATAACTTCTCTCAAAACAAAGGTTCACATGCTTTATATTTGATATGTAAAATGGTAAAATAGTCCTGCACACAATGTCGTTACAATATTCGACGGGGGTTAACACTGACCATGGCCTGGGGGTGAAACACGTTACATGTACATTTATAGCAAGCAAAATAACTTAAAAAAAATTATTCTTCGCTTAAACCAGAAGGCAAAAAGGTTTTATATTTGGCGCGTAATACCGCACTGAGGTCTCTACTCAATCTGTTCAAATCATGTCCATAGGGTCCAAACTAGTCACACATAAGATGGCACATGACTGATATACACACACACACACACACACACACACATACACACATACACACATACACACACACACACATCTATGTATATCGGGAACCACTGTGTGCTATTTGAAATAAAACATTGTAAAGTGGTCCTCTATAAAGCATTTTTCAACATGCCATTTTCGTCAACACTGGCCACGCCACAAGTGTAAATTTTGACAAGTTCTGGCTTCGCTTTTCCATATGTAATACATGTTAACGTTCCTTTCGGGACCTCAGGTATAATTTTGGAGTGGTCGATAATCGTGGCTGAGCCTTTATGAAGCATTTAGATATACAATTTAGCCAATTAAACCTCTGTTCCGTCTTATATTTGAGCCTCGCACGACACTTTCCGCTTAAACTGAATTTTTGCTAAGAAGATACGTTCTTTAAACGAAAAAAAACACAAACAAACTGAAAATCTCGTCCCTAATTAGCCTGTACGGAATGCACTGGCTAATCTGGAACGACACTTAACGCAGATGCATTTAGATCCGTTTTATCAGAGCGATGCTCATTTTTAATATAGGCTGTCTGTAAAATAGTCCCATGCATGATAAAGATACACATCATTGTTATCAATGACATTCTAGAATTATGAAGCTCTCATACACATATCCAATGTTGTGTATAAAATCAAGACTGAATGAAGACATACATTTGGTTTATATAACATACTAAGAATATATTGGTATTCTTTAACAAATCAACACGGTTTTTCCTTGCAACTATAATTTCTTGGCGTTGGTATGAAGCTTCCAAAAGTAATTTTATGTTTGTTAAATGATTTTATGCATTATACATGCTTGCTGAAATTATTCTTTAACTACATAAAGTACTTTATTTATAGAAAAAACTTAATTACAGCGAAAAAAAATATGGGTGTGGATGTTCGTACCATAAATAAAGTCACACCGCGATGATTTGCAATACCATTAAATTTGGCATATCTGTGTTTTACTGCAACCTAACCGCACACGTGTCAAATGCTGCATTTGTAAATGTTAACTAAATACGTTATTTAACATATGTTATGTGTATCCGGAATAAATCAGATAACCCAGTTTGGCTTGATACAATATTCGGAAGGGATTGAAGAATTGCATTGCAACAGTTCGTTTACCAAGCAGTTATCAATTCATAAAAGACAGAAAATGCATTACGTTTGCATCCGTTAGATGTTTGTAAAACGAATAAAGATACACATTTGCAACGAAAGGACAATGAGCAAACCTTACAAAGATGAATGGTATGTATATGTATGAAACTTCTCGCCCCATGCCTTGCCAAACAAAGTAAGTAACAATATATTATTCATGATTCTTATTCAATTGTAATCATCATACACACCGTCTGAATTTTAAACATTCTAATAAAGAAAGAGATATCAAATAACGCGTACACAATTCGGGAATAATTTGCAAACACCTTTACTAATTTGTCTCATTTAAAGCCCAGTCAATGACACATAAGTGTTCGGGTTCATTTTCGATGACACATCTCCTTTATGTTAAAAGGATATTGTAGTTATGCTGTGTCATTAGCAGGGGTCACATGCTTATAGGACGACTTTGAGTCGGATTTCAGCCATTTAATGGTGGTAATGGTAAACCTTTTAACGACAGCAACTAATCAAGGTGAACACAGCATGGTTGTGCCTTATAAATATAAAATGCACAGCATTAAATATCGCACTCATATCGCCCATTTCAAAACTAACATTATGTCGCCAATTAATAAACAAAAACAATGAACTGATTTGGTTGTTGATGTTTATACCCTTGAAAATTTGTCAAACTTGAGTAAACTTGTACGTCTTAGGATAAGCCTTAAATCATGTTTTTTTTTGCAACAATTATTAATTGAGATAAGAACACTTACATGCCGTCCTTTCTTACGTAACCGTCTAGCGTAGGAAAAAATGTTTTCTTACTAATGGTTTTTAAAGCATTAGTATATGCGGAATAAAACCATTAAAACCTGTTAATCGCAAACTCTCACGTATCGTTTTTTTACGGCCTGGACCTATAATGTATCCATATGATAGAACTAAAATGTCGACTAAAGCAACATAATTTTCCTAGATCGCTTTTGGGTTTTTACAAATGTGTATACCTGTATCACCTTAACTGACCGATATGTTCAGTAATCAAAGACCTCTTAAATCAGTACAAAGTTCAAACAGCATAGCATGCATTCGTTTGATAAATGCAGAAATTCAGTAGAATATGAGCATCATCTACTGAACCTAATGCATAGAGGTCGACCTCGAAGTAGGCATCTCAAGACTTCCTATGTCGAAATAGGATAGTTTGTAGACTCGCCCTTCCCCATTGAGACTCGAGTTGCAACAAACCAGCTGTTTACCTGTATGACCAAATTATAGACATATACTTTTACACCGAATACCGATCTTGGATCACAAAGGGTTCATGGTTCTATTACAAATGGGCAGGAGACATAGCCCAACCAGTCTGATTTCCGGTACATAATTTGCAAATTACAAGGATGCTAGGTTTATCTGTTCAACTGATGGAGATGTGGAGAACAATTGGTGCACTATAAATACTACAACTAGTACAGGTTTAGCAAATATATTTTTTGACCATTTCATCAGTAATCACTGGTCTATTTATTAACCCATTTGGATGGTAGAAGAAATTCACTAGGCAGATAAATCAGGTTTCAGACATACATGTATATAAACACTCCCGTAGCAGCAGCTTCGTTAACATCACAGGACTATGGTCAACGGTTACTTCGCATTCACATTGTATCTTCAAGATGCTTTGATATTCCTTCTTTACTTGAATCGTGTGATTGACAAGATAAGTTAAACATGCAACACACTATCACAATTGACTTGCGCTGAGGGCATATTCAGTTTAATGTGTATGTGTACTCAGTACAGTTTATATCTTGTTTTGTAAAACGCTTCCGAATTTGACATAAACCTATTAAAACCACCCGGTATCCAATTGATGCAAATCAGAAACGCAATCATGAATAAAGTCTCCTGTCAAAATATAAACCGCAAAATATACTCATAAATTTAAAATGATACCCCACACACTGTTAAACCATTTCCAACGTAATATATGCACTTGCATCGGTTGATTATCTGCATGTATCGCAAACTTCCCCGTTTAAATTCCATGCATTGCAATTAATTATACCAGGTCAAAGAATGAAAACATCAATTTGGTCAACGATGCACCACACACGATATTTTATAAGGTCACCTATTATATTGTTACGCCCAATCTAGTTTCAAATCTGTGAATTCATTGCAATGTATCATAGCAATAGATTATGTAAGGGCGTTACGATTTACAAGTTTTCTTTATGATTGGCATTGTGAAATGTCAATTTATTATACTGCAGTCTTGCGTATTATAATATTATATAGTTGGTACTCTTCTTTTATCAACAACGGGAGTTTATTCAGCATATTTGATGACGATACAATTAACATTTGGCTTTAATACTATTTTGTTATTGATTAAAGACTATTTTAAAATCGTCCTTATTATTAACAGAAATTATCAATATAAATTGTTTAGTGCACAGTGATGAAATATTTAGAGATATTGTAGAAATAATACCCCATAATTTTCTCTCTTGCCTTACTTGGTACTACATTTTTGAAAATTTTAAATTGATTTTAATTTGGATGTTTGTCCAACTTTTATCATATTAAATCATCAAAAAGTGAAGATAATTCTCAATATATTTAAGTAGTAGCGATTATGTTTAAAAAATGCTAATGGCATGCAAGAAGATTTTTTTTATATACATGTATACATATATACATACATATATATTGCCACATACCATTTTTAGCAATGTTTAACGACTTATTGGCCACAAACGATATTATTAACAAGAGGGCCATCAGGCCCTAAGGCGCTCACCTGAGAGCAAAAGGAACAAGACTATTCTGAAAAAAATGCAAGCTCCCGTCTGTAGATCTGCCATAGAATCATATGGAATTCCATAGAAATTGTTCAATGGAATTCCGTGGAGTATTGGCACGAACTTTCCATACGATTCCGTGGAAAAGTGAAAAAAAAACAACAGGAAAACTTGATATGGTATGGAAAGCCGTAGAATGCCGTGGAATTCCATAGAATTCTGTGGAATTCCATAGAATTCCGTGGAATTCCATAGAATTCCGTGGAATTCCATAGAATTCCATGGAATTCCATAGAAAGCCGTGGAATTCCATAGAATTCCATAGAATTATATGGAATTCCGTAAAAAGCCATGGAATTCAATAAAAAGCTGGATTAAAATATAGAAAAAAAAACAATAATACTAATAATAATAATAATAATTAAAAAAAAAAACAGATTATAGATTAATGGCATTTTATTGATTTTAAAAACAAATGTTCTAGTGTTATTTTCAGGGTGTAGTTTTAGCTCTGGAGGGCTTGAGCAGGTCCCTTAGAACATATTTGACTGCGTCCTTCATTGTGGAGGGCCATTTTTGCTTGATGATTTCTACAAAAGAGAAATATACAAAACAAAATATTAAATGGTCAATAGTGTTGTTTTTTGGGTGTTCTTATGGTGTTGCATTAACCCAATCGGGTCGGGAGACTAATTTTATATACTTTTAATTATATTGCATACAGGCTGTAGACATGTTCAGGTCCAACAATTGTTGGGCGTGATCTTGGCGACAGCCTGTATGTATTTAGAACTACATTTTTTGATAAAAAATGTTGTTTTATGACTTATTGATAGTGTTAAAGTGACTTGGCCACGCACCCAACACCTGTGGTCACCATAGGATGACATATGCCCCCCTTTTCTGCATTTTTCTAAACCTAAACGCAAAGTGTTTTTCCACATTTTTCGAAAACTAAACGCAAAGTGTGACGGAATTTCAGACGGACAGACAGTGCGATCACTATATGCCCACCTTCGGGGGCATAAAAAACATACAGAAACAAGAGATGTGTTTGTCAGAAACACAATGCCCCCTACTGCGCCGCTTTGAAATAAAATTTCTATATATCATTTGGCAGGTATAGAAATTATCTCCCTTTAAAGCTTNGATCAACCAGATGTTGGTGTTCAGACAAGAAATAACAAGCATTTTCAAAGTTTAATCTATTGTTTGATTTACATTTAAAGTTGTACACAATTCTCATATGTGATGAAAATAGGTGTTTACAGATCTATGCTGACTTTCTTATAATCACAAGTTTTTTTTCAAATCGACATTAAAATTCATGCTTGCGGCTTAAACTCATTTTGATCGTTACCAACCCTTATCTAATTTACTAAATGTGTCTACCTCAGCAACGAAGTAGGGATGGGATCAAATGTATTCCCCATGAAAGTCAGTTGTGCTCAATGTACAAAATTCCAACGTTCATCCATTGTTTTGTATAATATGACTGTGTGCATGTCAAAATTGTTGTATTCTTTGTAAACGATTGCTAATGATTGTATGCCCATTTTTGAAATTTAAAATGTCAATAACATGATTATTACAACATCTGGATATTATTCGATGCGGCGTTGGGATTCTCTCGTCACAAAAAATTATAACAAGCTCTTATTTTTGATGGGTTTGCAGGTTCATATACAAATGGTAGGCATAATTCGTATCCGTTGACTTAGTTAAATGTAATTGATGTTGAATACACACGGTTGACACCTACTAAATTAAGCATGGTTGTGCTACATTGAATTGCATTGCATTGAATGCATTGACAACATTCGACTGTTGCTCAGAAATGTTTCACACAATTTTCGCAAAAAATTATGTGATATAGTTACATACACAATTGAAGAAATGATCCGTGCTTGTTAATGTTCATAAACAAAAAATGTTCACTTTCATATATTTGTGAATTTGATGTTTAGGTGAATGTATATGCCAATGTTCTTAAAATGAATAATTCAGAATAACAAAACAAATACTTCATTTTACATTATATTTCTGATTTCGATAATTTATTATATTTATTTAAAAATGGTAATAAATAATCATGAAATAAAATATGGGTGTGGTTTTTGTCCCAAAATTAGGTAACACCGCGAAAAAAAAAATAAAGTTTAATGTGTCATATCTGTATTTGACTGCAACATGACCGCACTCGTGTCATATTTAGCCATTGTCAACGTCATAAGGTATTTAACAAGACCTCGATATATCCGCATTAAATCTGATGACCCAGTTTAGTATGATACAATATTTGGAAGGGATTATAGAAACTCACTGTAAAAGTTCGTTTATCAAGAAGTTATCAAATCCTCAAAGACATATTATATATGTATCATGTGCATCCGTTTGATGTTTGTAAAAAGTATAAAGATACAAATTTGGTATGAAAGGACAATGATCAATTCTTACCAAAATGAATGGTATGTATATATTTTAAGCTTCTTGTCTCATGCCTTGCCAAACAAAATAAGTAACACAATATTTTTCATGATTCCTATTCAATTGTTAGGACCATGCAAACCATCTGAATAGTTAACATACTAATAAAGAAAGCGATGTCAAATAACGCGTTAACACATAATTTACATACACATTTATAAATTGGTGTCATTTAGAGGCTTAACAATACAAATTGTGTAATACCACATTAATTTCAATGACACATCTATTGTATGTTTAAATGGTATTATACACATGTTCTGTCATTAGCAAGGGTCACATGGTAATAGGATTCTGTGAGTCGGATTTCAGCAGGAATAGCGGTAACGGTGAACCTTTTCACAACAGTAATAAATCAATTTGAACATTGGTGTGCCTTATACATACAAAATGCACAAAATTAAATATAAAATCGCCCATTTAAAGGACGGCATTGCATTATTCTGCAAATGAAAAATCAACGACACTGAACTGATTTGTTTGTTGTTTTAAGCATTGAAAATGGGCCAAACTTGAGTAGACTTGAATGTCTTAAGATAAGTCTTAAATCATGGTATTTCGCAACAATAATTAATAAAAATTATATATATACATGTATAGAGATAAGAGCACTTACGCGTCATTTTGTACGTGAAAGTATAGCGTAATAAACGATGTGGTCTTACTACTAATGGATTATCGTTAGCAAAATAATATGCGCAATCAAGCTTTTAAGACCTTTTAATTGAAAATATATACATATAGTAAGTTTTAAGACAACGACCTATAACGTATCCAAATGTTAAATCATAAAACCATAATGTCGACTCATGTAAAACAATTTTTGTGTGTGTTTTTACAAAATTCTAAACCTGTTTCACCTTAACTAGCCGATATGTACAGTTAACAAAGACTTCTTAAATCAGAACAAGGTCCCACAGCATGCATTCGTATGATACATGTAGCAATAAAGTATAATATGAGCATCATCAACTGAACCTAATGCCTAGAGGTCGACCTGGAGGTATGCAGCTCAATACTTTTTATACCGAAATAGGATGCTTTGTAGAGGCGCCCTTCCATATGGATACTCGAGTTGCAACAAACCAGCTGAATAAATTAACGAACTTATTAAAGAGGCATTCCTTTATAGCGAATACTGATCTTGGATCACAAAAGGCACAGGCTTCTGCTACAAAGGGGCAGGGTGGAGAGCCCAATCAGTTTGGGTACACACTTGGATTTGCAAGCATATTGTTTTTATTTGAAATTGAATTGTTGCACAAATATGCATTACACGTCTTTTAATAGGACAATATAACCTATACGTTTGCCAATGAGCACAACATGGTAAAGGTAAGCATGCGATATGTAGAGGAAATTTATTCTGTTCATCAAAAGACTATGTATTATAATCACAGTTTTTGCAAGAATTTGAGCAACAAAAACAACAGTTCAACTTGACTGGAGTATGCCAACACTTTTAATTTAACAGGGCGTAATAGGAAATGGCACATAATTTCTACTTTAGTTTCGATTTATGTCTGGAATTTCGAGTCCTCTAATTTGCTGTTTTACTTTCATAAAGTTGATTATAATAATGTCAAAATGAGAAGGTAAATGCCACATGCACTTGAGAAAAATTCATGTGTGTACATTGCGAAGTTAATGAGGTCCTTCGTCGCCTGAGACCGCATGGTTTTATTAGAACCAGGAGTGTGTCTCAGCTCCCCTACCTACTTGAAGGGACTGTTAACCACGAATGACGAAAAAAGAAAAGTTCTAAAATACCGTATTTTGTTTACAATTATTAGTTTATATTGATTAAAATATCACGACTGGTATATTACATTACTTGAAAAAGTTCATATTTTCAGTATATTCGGTAATAAAATTTAGCGATGTGAAATCGAAAGTACATAGCAAAAATAGGTGACATAACGATATACACACTATAAATAACGCAAGTAGATTGATCATTTCATATATAAAATATATACAATTCACTACGCACGCACAATTTGCATTCCTGGGTTATCCACGTGACGATGATGATCAATCTACTTGCGTTATATATAGTTAACTGGTAGTTACCTGGTAGACATACCCAGTAAAAATAAAAAATAAAAAAAATAAAGTAAAAAAAAAAAAAAAAACTTGTTTTCAAGTAATGTTATATACCAGTCGTGATATTTTCATCAATATAAACTAATAATTGTAAAAAAATACGGTATTTAGGAATTTTCTTTTTTCGTCATTCGTGGTTTACAGTCCCTTTTACTTACTAGACTAACGATCGTTGGGACGAAGTTAAAATATAACTGCAATTTCCAGCGTTTTATTTTTAAATGAAAGATATTCAATGTTGGTGTGCTTGTGCTGTCGGGGACAACCGGAACACCCGGAGGTAACCCAACCTTTCCAATATGATGACAACCAAACAAACTCTTATTCGCCGATTTGCGTTAACCGGACAGTCCTAAAAAACATTATACAACAATATACAGTTTGAAAATAAATGTGTTTGTTATCAAGTTTAAGGTTGGGCTTGCAATGTAAAGGTGAAGATTATTTGTAAGAACCTGATTAAATTAAATTAAGGTCGTTTTTACAATCAAAACGGCAGAACAGACTGGTTTCCTGAAAAAAGTCTGAAATCTTGTATTACCTTTTTCAACTGACCATTAACCAACGTTATGGTATTCTTAGTTGGTGCAAACCCTGCGCGGTTCACGTAAAAACCTTATTTCGTAAAAAAACGTTTGAATGCAAATACTCAGAAACGCAATTTGGAATATGACATCAAACCGTTGTAATAAATGGACTACACAGGTCAGTTATTTTCGATATATTAGTCACGAACAAATAAAACAAGCAAATTGCTTTTACCCATCCCGCAGCAAGGCATATTTACCACGCAAAACAAATTGGCTATTTGATTAATGCTTTCCTGATTTAGAACATGAACGAAGATGCAACTATGTATAGCCATAGAACTATAATCATGCAATCATAAAATACGTATGGATTCCAATTCAAATGAGCAGAATCTTTAGAATAGCCGTAATAAGAGACATTTGTCACGCAGTTCATGTTTTATTGAGAGCACATCAATATCATATGGGGGTGTATGTTTCTATGTTTTGTGACATTTTTATTATTGAAATACATATATTTACATTAAATAAATACATCATCTTCCAAAATGTAGTGCAATAAAATACAAAAAAACATACTTCTTAAAATATGTTAAACATAAAGATATTGCTAAATTAATTTATATTAAGACTGAAAAATACAATTGTACAGAATAAAGAAAAAAACCAGAGGCTTATGCTGTCTCTCTTCTATCAGTAGTAAGTGTTTTTGATATGGTACAAATTACTAAACTTGTAATGACAATGTATAGCAATGTCAAAGCTAGGAGCAGTATATAACAGTATTAGATATAAGTATACACTAGCGGAATGGGACAATGATATAAGTGATTATACAGAAAGTGTAACAGATATTTAAAAAAATTGTCATTCTTGGTAATTGAAACTTTATCTCCTGCAGGTGTTGTGACATGTTAAACAAAATGCATGTATAAACATCGGCGGTTCTTCTATATATAATACTCGAATATTCAATAATATCAGCTACACTGCACCTTATTTAAAAAATATGATTAATATCGGTTTTTTACAAGTCATCGACCTGCTCATTTATAATAATCAATTTTACAAAAAATTAATAAATAAATATGTAGGTGTGATTTTCATAACACACTTCTAAAAAAAAAACAAAAAAAAAAACAGTCGACAATACTAGTAGAGCTATTTGACTGCATTGTAATGTGACAGTGTCAAATGCAGTTATTTTCAGTATTATACAAATGGGCTCTTATAAACAGGCTTTGGTACACCCGGAATAAATTAGAGTAGCATGATTGTGTGATTTAATACAATGTTCGGATGACAGGGAAGAGTCGGATCGACAAGGCTAGTTTATAAAGCATTTACGAAAGACAAAAAACGTATATTGTTTTTTTGTCTTGTTTCGTTAAATATTTGTACAATTTCCAAAAGCTCGATTCCTGCATTAATTTGACAAATACCTTGCAAGAATATAAATATGTTATACAATTGTTAGTTTTACACAGAACGTTTGAAAAGTGAATGCAACTGTAACATAAATATTAGAAAAATATCACAATTAACGTTAACCAACATTGTATGGAGTTCAACCAAACTCTCTTGTCATAATTAATCACATAAAACACAAAGTACGTCATTGACTAAAAGTGTTAGGGTACAGTTTCAATGACGCCCATATTGGAAGTGAAGAGTTGATATTGTTAAAGTTCTCTGTCATTAGCACGGTTCACATGCTAAAAGCAAGTATGTGCGTCGGATTGCATCACTGTTACAGTGCACCGTTTCAAAACAACAATAAATAATTTTAAACACGAAACTGTGTGCCTTTTAAATATAGCATGGGCAAGATTGAATATTGCCATGCATTGCATATAAGGGACGTCATACGCCATTATCATGTTGTTTAATGATTCGGTTGATATTCTTTATAAATCACTATCAATAACGGCATGTATTGCTCACGATAACATGACCATAAATTAGTAATATCAAACTTAAAAATCAATCGTTAGTAACTGTTGTGACGTAATTGTTTTGTCAGAAAATAAACTTAAACAATTAAACTTATTTTCACGACGTATTAAAACATACATAGCCTGACACTGAATCAATTTGAAATGCTTGATTTATTTTGAGAACAAGCTTGTAAACATGTAAATACCTTGATTACAACATGTAACTGCAAAAGTTACTAAGCATGCATGATAAATCAACAATAAGATACTTTATGAGCTCACCCAATTAACCATATGCCGAAAGGTTTTAGATTGTAACTAATCTGCAATTAGGATTTACTTAGACTTACGATCGTTGTTATGTCGTACCAAATGACAGTCATTAATAATACCAAAAGCACAAATTAAGCTTACGATGTAGCAACGATTTAACGCACACAGAAAGTAACTGACTTGTCTATGCAAATAATAGCCGAGTTCAAAGTACATCAAAATACCTCAGGCATGGCCTTGCCCGTGAATGGCTTCCGACGGCGTGAATTCAACGGCAAAATAAAACCACTTGAAACAAATCAACAACATCGGGAAGGTTTCATGAAGTGTTTGAACACTTTTGGAACGCTTTCCTGAGAATTAGGAAAGATCGGTTTTGTTCTGAGCAATTCCAATGTATTGAATAATTGTCCTATTGAAAAGGTTATACGTTCAGAAGTTTTTTTTGAAGGATACACATGCTCGTACAATATTTTAAAGTTTATGCATTTAAATCTTATTATTATATATTATTGTTTCACGTGTGCATGCCCTCGTGTAACACAATCACAGTTTGTTTGATTTACATCAAAAGGGTAAAACAGAAACATAAGCCACAGTCTATTAACAATGTATGTGCCACTTCTCAACAAATCGCAGAATGTAATTCAAACTGTATAATGCAATTTGAACGAGATTGTAGGCAATGTGTTTTATCATCATTACATGAATGTCAATCAAATGTACGGGTTGACAATTGTTTAACCGTAAAATAATTCATTTTACACTGAGTGCAAGAGATTTACGGTAACGCTACCATTATGTTACATGTGCATATTCAAATGGGCGAATGCAAGCATGTGGTGTCACAAGGATTAACAGACATAATGTAAAGGATAAATGTCCACGTAAAAATCCAGTATGAATACTAATTAACACGTTGAAGCCAAATGTCAAATTGAGAGCCATGCTTATGCAACTTCTACAGAACCTTAAGACGATGCACTATAGTGCGGAAATCCAATAACTACATCCCTTTATCATAAGGGCAATGTACTTGTCAACATAACTTTAGACATTGTTTGAAAATGTAGACAACACAAACACGAAATTGGATACTTAACCTCAACCCAGAGTGTTATAAATATATAGTTTAACAACGTGTTTCTTCTTCTTTGTCACGTTGGAATTATACGTGACAAAACTAAGCTTTAACTACGTTAATGTTCAGAAAAAAATCATGCGACGGTTTTAGTTTTCTGTTTAATGATGTTGTTCATAACGTTGTATAAAAAATAATGGGCAACACAATTAATTTACATTGAATTGATATATGATTTAGATACCAAATAAAACAAACCAATTGCTATACTAGAGCAAGCTATAATTAACACGAAAAACAAATTGGCTCTATGACTGCTGATTTCCTGATATAGAACATACCAATGAAGGCAGACACAAAATGTACAAAGATTTGTATGTATCGTGTTATTATGAAAAAATAACAATTCTAATCAAATAATAAAAGACTTCATGCAATAATCGAAATCAACGGCCTTAAGTAATTTGTATTAATTTGTGAGTACATAACGTAATTATGATGTATTGTTTGTTTATATTAGAAAGCATAATTGGAATAATAATCGAATATTTGACAGAAATGTTCCTATGATTTATAGTTTATATATAAACTAATAATTCTTGCGCATACTATTTTTAAACTAATATATGCATATTTACTATTTTAGCAAATCGCCGTCATAAGGGCAAATACGTTCTCAGAATGAGTCAGCTTTGATTTTCATATCAAGTTATTGTATGACATCATGCTTACCCTGTTTTTCGAAATGACTCACGTCAGATTAAGACGCAATCAGTTGTCAATTTTCTCAAACTTTATAGCTGCACCATGTTTGTTGCAAGAAAGCGCACTTTGATATATCTTGTCTGGTACTGTAATTAAATGAGCTGTCTTACAAATAGCTGATCATATCGATACCGCTAACAGTATACACCACTTATGTCGGAAATAATATATGTTATTAGAATCGAGCACTGCGTTATCAGACATATACGTGATTAATATAAATCATATTGGGAATATACAAATGCCGGATCCGTCTGACCGTACTATGACTCATCGGTGACTCATATATCTGATAGCCTCAAATCCGATACCTAAGAATCGTAACGTTATATGACATCTATTGTAAGTATAGAATAAGCGCTTGTTAAAGACATTGCATGTAAGTCCTACCTATTAATTATTAATTTATCTTTGACTTTCATAGTACATGTTTTTTTCTTCGTAGTATGTCTCGTACATTATAAACACATGTTCATTTTTTTTAGTACTTTTAATGCTTTGTATTGACCGTTCCAAGACGTTGACCCCCGATGCAATTTTTACATGTATTGTTTTGTATTGTGTAGGCAACGGGTCACTTGCCTTTAAAAATAAAAGACTGGCAGATGGTAATTTTTTTTAATATTTTGACAATGTTTCTTGAGTTTCTTACTGCTTAATGTAAGAGTTATCCTTTATAAATGAACTTTGCTGGAAAACGTGATTGCACACTCCATTGTCCTGAATCTTAAAAAAAAAAAACATACCGAATATGATACACTCGTATGTAAAGTGGTATATATAACATTAAAAATAATTAATTAAAATCTTTAGTTTAAACATAAAACTGAACCATTCCTTAAGTGAATAGAATAATGCTATTGCTATTTAGCTTTTTGTAGTTATTGGTAGTTAATATAAATGTTAAGCATAAATGATTACAAAATAAATTGGTTAACACATTACGTATATACTAGTAATCTTTATCAACGCGACACATATATATCTCTTAACTCAGACTTTTAAAAGTTTATATGTTAAATAGTATACCTTATAAGTTGTTTATATAAAATTAATACGTACCAATACTGGTACTGGTTATATGAATTGGGTATGATTATTCTATCGATCAACATAAATCGAAAACGGAAAAAAGCTGTTAATCCATCGAATCAGTTGCATCCGTAAATTATATCCTATTAAATAAAATTGACACACCATCTCATGTTTGAGATTAATCATAAATTCTATTATATTAATCTGTATAATGGTCATTGATGCATTACTTATTTGATATGAGTTGCATTCACTAATGTGTGCTATTTGCACTATTTTACTTCTTACGCTAATTCATATTAGGTTTCGTCAATTCGACGTAATTTTAAGCCGTTTCGAGGCATGTGAAGAATGCAATGACTTATATTTAAATGTTGAACATTTTGAACATCCGTACCGGAGTTTTGGTTGTGAAACGATTTGAAAATTACGTGTAAATGACTGCTCAAACTGCTTTTATCTGTACTGTTTATTGTCCTCGTTACCAAAATATTTCTTTAATATATTTATGTGTTTCAAATTGCACGCCATTGTGACAAAGCTTTAAGTTTGATTTTACGCAACACTGGTGTTGTTGTTACTTCTGTTAAGTGTTCTCTGAGGTTTCTTTCCTACTAGTATTAATAGTATTGCCATATTCGTTCTACGCAACCTGAATCAATTATGTGTTATTTTGCACTCCCACCCTGTAATAACATTATTTATATGATAATGCCTATTTCGGAAGTCATTACATATATCGTGTAGAAGTGGGGTGACACAATGGTATACGTTACAAAGGTCAGCAGTTGTGTCTAAAATAACCCGTTGTGTGATGGACCAGATATCATTTAAGAGTCGACAGAGTCGACATGTGGACCCAACTCACATTTATTACACTGAGTTATGGGTAACAACGGATACTAAAATGACTTCTTTGTATGAATTTAAGGATACAGAAAAACAACATTCATGAGAAAGGCTGCACGGATAATGATACAAAAAAATGCTGACAATCGCTTCTGTATAAAGGGAAAATGAAACTCGAGAAACATTATAATGGGATAAATGCAGTGTTACCAGTTGTTAAACAACCGCATCGCCTATCATATGATGATATCGGTTCTTTAATATTGTAAATGTATTGCAAAATAAAACACACTTTATTATATTAAATAATATAGGTTTAATATATATTTATTTTAAGACAAACTGATACTTCAATTCTTTTAGACAAACTGACCTCCTTATTATGTATGCTTTAATCGTGACAGTCACAAACCAAAACCCGGTTTCAAGGCAATTGGTGCGTCATTCCAGATGATATCGGGTCTTTAATATCGTAAATGTATGGCAAAAAAAAAGTATATAAAATAATATNTTTTTAAATAAATAATACTTCAATGATATTAGATTTACCGACCTCCTCATTTTAAATGATTAAATCGTGACAGTCACAAACCAAACATTGGTTTCCAGAAAATTGTCCTGTCATTCCAGATGTATGGATTCTTTAAAATTGTAAATTTATTCCGAAAAATATTATATGTAATACTAATTATTATATATATTTTTAAGACAAAATAATAACTCAATTTTTGAAGACTTACTTACCTCCATATTTTAAATGATTACATCGTGATAGTCACAAACCCAAACCCGGTTTCCAGACAATTTGCTCGTCATTACAGATGTATGGGCGTCCCACAATGCTCGCATTTTTAAAATTCATTTTCTGTGGCAGTTATGGTAAATATTAAGAACATAACTGAATGTCATGCACCGGACGGCTCTGTTTTTCAATGGGTGCCAATCACCTTGTGGCTTTCGGCGACTACTTTGGCGAGTGTTAGGTGTCTTGCTTTGTTCAAACGGATGATTGTAAATAGTTGCAAAAACGTTTTGGGCGTGTATGTGGTAAGACTGCACCAATTATTACAACTTTGTATTGTGCATTTAGCATTTGAAACACTCACGTGATAATGTAGGACAGAAAGACACATTAACATGTTAAGACAATATATNTCAAATATGATACACATAACTTAAAATTCACATTAAAAACACAATATGAAGTAAAAGATGAAACAAAATAATAAAAGAAAACATAGCTGCTTCAGACTTTAATGAAAATACACCCATCGACTTTTTCGGTAAAGGAATCGGTTTGTATTTAGATCCCATCTCAAATGGACTAAAAAACCGGACTGAAAATAAACTTAATATCGACTTTATTATTGCAAAATTACAAACGTTAAAGTAATGTAACCGATTATTAAGACATACATATGTTCATTAAGGGCGGGCGAGCAGGGTTATCACCCTTTCGTTTTCCTTTTCCATAACTTGTACCTGTCAAATACACATCTCGAATGGCGACTCAATAGATTGTCAAATCATATATACCCCAAAACGAAAATCTCGTGCGCTTTCGCGCTAAATCTCAAACACAAAAACCGTGCATTTTTCGGGCTAAACCATTACCATAATCTCTCTTCTAAATAATATGCATAAAACCATATTATACCGTATTTATCAAACCGAGAATAATTTCATTAACTCATAGTCATAAAGAAACTGCCTTTGACGCGCTTTGAATTAATTCTGAAATTTCATTGTTAAAATTGAATTGCTTTCCGTTAGCAGCCAATTTAAACACAATGTTAGAATCTAGTCTGACCTTTTTCAAGACGTTCTCATGATCCAGTCCGAATCTTCCTGGAAGCTTTGCTTCAAATCCTTAAATTTGTTGTCAAAATAGCTCTTTAATTCATTCACAACTTTATTGTTTAATTCATTTGCTGAATCAGACATAGTGAAATAATCAAACGACCTTTCTTTGCTACCAATAACACCTAGTGTTACAAAGAATGCCTCTATACACCTTTATAACGCCACGAAAGCATGCAATGCACGAGCTAAATTCCCGCTTTATCAAATAGTAAAACGAAGAAGTACGAACAATACCGAAAACTATTTAGAAACGTGAATAATTTCATTTACTAGATACATATTTCCTCGAAAGGGATTATATTAATTGTTTTATAAAACATGCCGATGGTAAGGGGGAAAAACGTCACATAAAGACACTAAGTTTAACCTGATTCACTCTAAAGCGTTCCTGTTCTAAAGTACATAAATCTTCGACATCCTTCCATCACTACAAAATGCAAACAGCATGCGGTTATGTAATTAATGCAGTACGGTGTATTTTGTGAGCTTATTAGACGATAATAATGCCTAAAGGTCGACTTTGAAATCCAAAGTTCGACACTCACTCTAAGAAATCAGATATTACGTAGTCATGCCTTTGTCATAGGTAACACTGCGATACACCCCACCAACAATAGAACATTATTGCAGGTATAAATAATATATACTCTCTCTGCTTCTATTAGGTCATTTAATTAGCAGAATAAGCCATTAGTATTTTAATTTCGCCAGGTTAGCCGACGAATCGCAGTTATAAGTATCATGGAATATTAGTGCTTCGTTGTCAACTGAGTCAATGGAAAAGTTATGCGGTTCGTTCGTGCTCACCATTATCTATAACAAATGTTAAAACAGTGATATATTACACACATATATATAACACATAAACAAACTGAATAAGAACCGTAAACAAAAAAGATTACACTGTCAACACTTACCGATGACGTGCATTGATTTATTGATCTTATTGTTCGCGACATAAGGAAATAGTTCGATAAAATGCAATATAAATAGCCACAACAGAATGTCTGTAGTTTTTAGAAGCACCTAGGAATACAGGGTCTAAAAAGCTAAAAATAAAAGCAATACATCAAGCGATACTTTGAGTTGGTTTAAGCGCATACAGCACTATATGTGTTTCGTGCATTAAAAAAAATAATTGTAGGTTCGGCCACTAACTTAAGTAGTTCGTAATGGTGCATGCTCTGAACATTAACAATTTACAGCATTATATATATATCAATAAACACCGATATACACCGATACCACTATTTCATAAATTAGCTAACAAAGATAGAACTGCAAGAACAAACAACGAAAGACATGTCATCGTTTCTGTCCGCTACAAAACATGATTGCGATTATTTAAATGAGCAACATTATATATTAACGACCATCATAATATGATTTAGGGATGCACTAAAGCAGTCTAATAGTTTCATCAATACGAATTCTATACTACTGAGGTTATCGTTCTACTAACTACTAACTTTTTGCCTCATATTTATATACATGACGTTTTGATCTTGCTAATAAATGACTTAATAACTACGTCTATTATGTTTAGAAATTATAGTGTCTATGTTCCATAAAATAGTATGTAACTGTATATTATAGAATGTAATAAAGAAGCAGGAAGCGGGAACTGATTATTATTGTCACTATCATCAGTTCATGCGAAGGCTTTGATTCACTTAAAAAAAATGCGTCGTACATGTCATTGACACTCATAAAAGATAAGCAATAATTATTCCACCAAACGTTTAATGGATAGGGAATCGTATTTGAAATAGGATAGCGATGTTGGTATATGAAGACCGTATCTTTGTAAATGTAACACCATTTAATTAGTATGTGCATAATGTCTCTTTTGTGTGAACTTTGTATTTCATTGACATTATTAAAGGACACCGTTAACAAACTTTCAGGTTTTAATACATAAGTACAGAAAAGGTTTAAGGACATAGTTTGATGTCGGACGCAATTGCCTAGAAAATACATGCTATTGTATTTACTGCAATAATGCGCCATCACTTCTGTTTTAGTTACATACAATGTTTATGGTACTGAGATTTTGCTTATGCCTTTGGATACCAATAAGTTAGTGTTTAAAGGGAAGGGGCAAATAGCTGGTTCTTTTTTATAACTCAGTAAAACACAATAATTTAAAGCCCAGTACACATTTTTGTCAGCCATATGTTTTACATCAATCTGATATACAATAAGCATGTAATATGATTTTGTAATATTAAAATTTCAACGTTAGAATTAAGTTAATAAATAGTTCTATGTAAACATGATTTGACGTCTGTCATTGATATATTGACGTCTGTCATTGATATATTGACGTCTGTCATTGATATATTGACGTCTGTCATTGATATATTTCTTAATTTTCTTGGATACGTTTGTTCTAAACTAACATATTCTCATGTTTTATATCTTTCTTGTACTTAGTAATATAACGAAAACGAAATCAGCCACATATTTGATTCATAATCTGATGAATATACAAAACATACAAATAAGTACTTCTCCTAGCTACCACATATTAGCTTTTTGACTGATAGCTTCCCAACTTAGATCATGCGGCGATTGAAAGTAGACACAAATCGGTATTTTATATGAGCATGAAGCACGAAATCGTGAGGCCAGGAAGTACAGAATATCAAATTGTCTAGCAGATTGGTGTTGGAATCAGTTGCCAGTAATATGAACATTTGGTACTGAAACGAGTAAGCACCTGATTTATGTTGTTTCTTAAACCAGAAAGTTGGGGGTTTGATATATGAAATAATAAAATATAAGCAAGAATAAGTAGATAAATAACAAAGCGCATAATATCCAGTATAGTTTGTTAGAACCCATATGCGGTGTATTGAAATTATTAAATATTGTGTATATCAGTTGCCTGTAATATGACCATTTGGTACTGACGCGACTAAGGTCATATTAAATACCTGATTTATGTTGTTTCTAAAACCAGAACGTTAAGGTTTGACTGTCACGATGTTGATCGAATTTTTTAATAATGTGTATATTAAATCACTCCTCGAGGAAGTCTTGTTAATATGAACTTGTTTGACGGCCTGTCGCTTTAAAACGACAATGCTTTCGCGTTATTTATTTCGCGCATTGCTCTATAAGTGTAAATTGTATATATTGCTCATTAAATGTGTTTTCTATATTGATGGGGACGATTCCTGACTCTGAAGCACTATTTAGAGGGAACATTAAAAAAAAGTGTGAACACTTCTGTTTCAAGTTGGTTATAATAGATGGGAATCGACGATATGTGTTGTTGAGTTACTGTACTCATTAATATACGTTCATGGTTAAAGAAAAATGAAATCAGTATTATACGTTTAACAATGTTTCGTATGTATTATATTTCCTTTACTAAATTCATAAATAAGGTTACTTAAGGATCCATCGTTGTACCACAACAGCTTTTAATTTTCAAAAAGTACACTGGGCATTTTAATCCCGAAGAGAAATCGTTTCAGTTTCGATGATTTGACTGTGAATAATCCTTGTATCCATTGTGAAAAGATGTATGATCTTGCTATATACAATCGTTTAAAATAAACTAAAGCAAGTTTCAAATAATAGTAAGGGAGTAAACGTATGTTATCTTAATTTACTTGTCTATATATTGAGAATCAAATGTGTTTTATATATTGTAAATTAATTGTGTTTTGTATATATTGTTCATTTTAAATGTAATCTATATATTGCTCATTTGATGTGTTTTGAACATATTGCCAACTTTATATGTTGTGTATATATTTACCAGGCGTGTGTTATACCACTATTTGCTACTGGATACCATGGTGTTGAAAATATTTTCCTCTTGTCTCGAATTTGTGTAATAAATAACAAATTATACTTTTTAAATACTCAACTAATTTGTTTAAAGCGTAATATTTTCTTTGTAATTTAATCTGTTTGTATTACAGGTTTCAAATTGAACGATCCTGCACCACATATAAACCGTTTCAACGTAATAAACGTCATACCCTTTCTATATATGTTGCAATCCGAGAAATACTGTTGAGATTGTTTTTAATTGTAATGCTTTTAACATTGTCTCTAGCCGATAATTAAAAGTTATACCAAACGTATAAAAGCTTTGATATACACGTATATCATAGTTGTTATAAAGTTACAATTTAGTTATGTGAATTCACATATTTTACAAATTCTTCATGTTAAGTCATTTTAATCACAGCGACGACAAACGCCATATCTATTTGTTTCATACATATGTAACATAATAATTCACCATATAAATTACTTCTGACCATCCTTTAGCAGATTCTATTTACAACATATGACATGTTGGCTCTTTGACTGATGATTTTGCCTGGTTTAGAACATACATCTATTGCAAAAATATATAAACCGGTCTTTTATATGAGCAATAAGCAGGCATGTATGAGGTCATCCAGTAGGAAATGTCCATTTGTATCAAATCCCATTTATTGCCGATCGACTCTGTCCCCTATGTGAATAAGGTTATTCAGATGGTTAGAACTGGTCTTGGGATTTTAGTAATACATTATGACTAATGATATAAATAATAATTATATATCGTCTATCGGTTACAGCTATTGCATTATATTATTGAAGAAATGTATTAAGTGTTAAAGTAATAGAAACTATATTTTGTTGTCATAGGTGCAATCTAATAAATTAACACACACATATCATATGTCAGCTCATGATTTATTGCTCTCACTTAATTTGTTTTCAAACATTTACAGTTATAAAACTCTAACTTTGTGTTTACGCTTCCGCCTTTGATACCCTTCACCTTTGTCATAAAACACCACTGGTACTTTGGACGAACACACCAATGCATATTTTGATCAAATATATAATGACAGCGGTTTGACATTACTTAAATTGAACCATATTTGCATAGACACCAACTTATGATATGTCATAGAACACCACTGGTACTTCCGACGACCACACCAATGCATAGTTTGATCAAAGATTAAATGACAGTGGTTCGACATTACTAAAATGGAGCCATTTATACACAGGCACCAACTTATGATAATCGCAATAGCCTAGATACGTATGTCATGTGTGCATTGCTTGTGAAATTTATTGTATGTAATAAGTGTTATTTTACAAGAAGTTTGTATATTAAAAACATGATAAATTTTAATCCAGCATACACACGCATTTCATAATGACATTTATAAGATAATTTTGTATCTTTTATTTAGAACATTAAAGGTGCAACAAAACAGTGTTACACATCACAATGAAACTCACAACATCGCAAATATGTTTATCTTAAATTACACGCTGCGCACATAGTGACCGTCGTTCAAAGAAGTAAAATGTGACCCATTAAAAGCATTTATATCTCCGCATGTATTTTGCAAATTGAATGTTATGATGGAATTAACTGATACTTTGCGAAAAAACCAATGTATAAACTATTCATATAACATGGTTGAATTGTTCTTAATCGTTAAAGAAGCGTTATGCCTTTTTTGTTTTAAATATTACTGTATGCTTTTTGTAGTCGAAAATCATCGGTTGATCTAACAGAACACTTATTGTAATATAATATCTATATATATAGCAGGTCAATATGGTCTCCCACTGTAAATATTTCATAAAGTTTTTCTGATAATAATAATTTATTATATAGCTCATTGAATTTGATGAAACACAATATCGACTTTTATAGAAAAACCTTTTATAAATAACTGTTTTTCATAAACACGATCTAGTATAATATCTTGAAATTGATATTCACTTTACTCAAGCGTAATTATACATGTACCTTACTCAAAATATCCACCTCGTCAGCACATATGGACATCTGACAACATTTAACTGAACATGACATTTAAAAAATACAGTTACACTCGTTAATTATTGAAATACTATACAAATAACGATGTAATGAAGTAAATATTTCATAAAACCCCATTTATTTAATGCTAGTGATGAAATATTGAAAATCATTGGAGAAATAAGTTCCAATTATTATCCCACAAGCCCGACTTGGGACTATTTTTTGGAAAAATCTAAATTTGATTTAAATGTGAATGTCGTATCAGCTTCCGTATCAGTATATTATCACAAATAAGGTAAATGGCAGTCTATTTAAAATGAAGCCTATATGCTAAAACATGCTAATTATATCTGAGAATAAACTGATTTTTTAATATAATTTTTAAAATAATTTTCCTATTTTATTCACGCGGCTTTGTCGTATTGAACCACGGTGACTATCTGACAATATCTCGATGGTATGGGTTACACCCACCACAGATTGGAGCTGGTCATCTCGGTAGAAACGTAATTTTAAAATACAGAGTATTTTTAATCCGAATATGTGCTTATCCGAAGTCAGGCATCATGTTTGCCAGGTGAACTATTCTTATCAATTAAGTTGATATTTCGGAATAAATAGAGAACACAATTAATTCCCATCATTAATCCTGTTTAGAGTGTTATTCTTTCAGTGGGTTCGATCCCCACTGTGGGAGTGTTCTTTAGATATCCACATAGACACCACGTACTGGTTCTAGTCCCAGGAAACCCTCACATTTTAGGGAACATATTTCAATAAATCCATCTTGTCTACATTTCCATAATGTGATCGTTGAGGACGGCTGATGGCTGCTCAAATTCATGGCGGCCCTTGTCATTTTGTCACTTTGTAGGGTCGGAGGCAGTCTCTACAAATTACGTTGAAATCCATAGCGCATTAATTGTTATCGAACATGGCGCTGAGATGCTGATTTCTTAACCAAATCACGACTCATGAAGGATAAAATAGAACGATTATAAAACATCGTAAAAGTAACTTAAATGCAAAGAATAATTAAAAGTGTTTAATAAAAAGAAATAGTGTTTGCGTTCGGAGTATAACTGTAAAATATGTTTTAGGAAAGGGAGAAACATATACATTCTCACTCGCACAAAGTAAGCAAAGTAAGCAAATATCCGTTATACATTTTGAGATTGAAAGTTGCGAAAACGAGATTAGACGTTGCGGTCAATATTCAATTAGTTGCATGCTTTAAGTTGATGGCAAGATTACAAAACATTAAGGCATATATACTGTCTTAAAAGAGATTGAAGATAAAGTTTGTGTTTCACTTGTCTCAAATTGTTACACCTGTTTATGTCTCTATATTGTTAAGTACTTATGTCATGCATTCAGTTGAAAATCTTCCCTTTCACTATGCGTGTATTATTAGTTACAGTGTAAGTAACTGGAGGTGTATGGAATATACACCCTCAATAATTTCATACCATACGAGAGCGAAGATCGAGTATGGTATAACATTTCTGAGGGTGTATATCCCATACACCATCAGTGTAACGATTATATCTCACCGACTACCTTTAAATTTGCTTGTTGTGTTTAATAGATAGTTAAGTCTTAACCGGCTTTCCATACTTTAATTTTTCATTGAATTGATTACACAGTTTATGACGAATCTCGTGTGACGTATTTATGTGACGAAACTCACTAATTTAGATTCTCTGGATTTTAAGGACAACAAGTCGGACGTGGAATTTTAGTTAACAGTTTTTTTAATATAATCAAACTAATCCAAAACGTATTCCGGAGTGTGTGTTTGTCATGCATAGTTGTAAACTTTGACGGGAATGAAATAACTCGCTCCGACAGGATTACGATTTCTTAAATCGTGTTTTGGGTCAGAATGGTTAGCATTCGATACAAATGTAATTAAAAAAATAGTTTGGATTAACATAAATTTCGAGAGAGGGATGGAATAACAGAAAATGGAAGTTCATATTGTTGAAAATATATTGATATAAGCATTGGAATAAAGTTTTCATTAAAGTAAGCGTGTCGTTTATACTAAATTTAGTGGGATTGTATGACTCATGTTAAGCTGAAATAATTTCATCAATCTAATCTACAGCACAGTTTCAGTTGCAATCGATATGTTAACTGGTTCCCCGTACATATGAAAAAACATCATATTACAACAATTCTCATTGAGCAGTTTATTGAACAGACGCCATTTTATTTACGAATATAGGTTAATGGAAATTACTCAGGGTGTATGGAAAATACACCATGGGCACGTGGCCGCTCTAAGCCAATCGGATAAGGTCATTTGTGTAGGAGGTGATATATATCCTGATTCCTATCAGAATCGTTATCATCCTTCTGTTTTCTCCCTATGCATAGCAAATGGTACGCTAGTCAACTGATTGACATACTTTGTCTACACCCAAAGTAATGCTATCATCGTGGCAGTCACATCATTGAACATGGTTGCTAAAACCCAAGTCACGTTTAACAACCATCCTGACGAGTGTAATATTTCCACTGTGCTAAATGATATTCTTTTAAATGGTGGATAATCTTCGTTAAGTTGATATGCACTTATCCTGGCACCGATTATAAAGATATTCCAGACTCTGCACGTATTATTTATCCAATCTGCATCATCACATATCAAACCACCTATATGGATAACATATCACTGAATATGGTACCCGTTCAATGGTCCGTTTATACAATACAAACTTTTGTATATAAAACATTAAGATTAATATTGTTAAAATCTTGCTTAAACTGCAAAAAATCTGTTTTATAGGAGTATTTAAGAGGGCTATTTTTGAACATATGCATGTTTTTATATACGGATCTTGAACAGGTATACATAAATCATATTTAACATACACCAATATTGGACAGAAGTCTGAATACATGAGGTATTATAAATAATGATTATATGTAGTGAAGTGTTGTCTGTGTAACCCACACATTCATCTAAGCATTTTAACTCAATGCGGTATGTTTTTCTCTATAAGCTACATAAGCTATGTTATTTAAATATTTTAAATGAAATCGGTCGGATGACTTTCACTCGTAAACGTTGGTAGGAAAAACGTATCGTGTTCAGGAGATAAAGAACAGTTTTATCAAAATTACAGGCTTATATACCCTAAAATGCAATTAAACAGAGGTCCTGGCTTAATTTTAATATCAAGTTACAATTATAACACGATATATATATATTATATTTAGCAAAAACAGAAATAGACGTATAGCCCTCCCAATTATATAACTTAACACCATGAAGTCCATGAGGAATCACTGGTAAGCAAATTGTTCGGACTGAAATAGATTGGTCACAAGTCTAAACGTTAAAAAGTATAAGTTACATTATACTGGAGACTACATACCGGTAGATAATAACAATAATGTAATAATAGACTTAATAATATCAGCTTAATCTTTCCTGCTACAATAAATTATTAATATTTGAGCACTTACAAAAAGGTGACACTGCTCTTAAGATATTAAAATTTAATTTTAATAAAACATTGAAGTTCTTACATTGTCTCACTTACACAGCGAAACAACGAGACTGTTAAGAAATAAGTTCCTTTGCTACTCAAATATTAATACATGTTGTTATATGTAATGCCCTAGCATTGTCTCCCTTATGCCACAAGACGTTAACTTTGAAAATAATAATTTAAGTTTGTCGTTGCGATCGAGTTCAAATCATTTGCAAATAAAAAATCGTATAAGAGAATTGCTATTAATCAAATGCGAAACTGGAATTCTTTCACACCCCTTAGGATATTGCGATCTTTATATATGTATGTATATATATATATACACACAATTGTATTCTCGTTTGGAATTAACAATCGTTTGGAATTAACAATCGTCCGGAAATGTGATTATGTTTTTGAGATAAATGAAAAGTGGTTAATTTTCCAACACACTAATATTTGATAGTCGTTAAATTATCACTATCCAAACTTGTCACAGAACATTAATTTGCTCTATAGCTAGAAGAATAGCGAAGTTGATGCAAAAAAAAAGAGAAATCTGTTTCCAAACTTATACCATGGTTAATTTAATAAACGTTTTATTATTTAGCAAACAGGTCCTGGTAACATGAATACAATTTAGTTATTGAAATCAATGATATGATGATAACTTGATGTACAGCTCCAAACTAAACAAAGAAATTAATTTATGAAAAATACTGCGCCAACAAACTTCATCATGAACATAGCTTTCAATTACTATACATATGTGATGTGGTGTTGAAATGTCAACAGTGATGTCGAGCGTATGATTTACGATTGTTTTTATGGGATTCATACGCCTTTAACAGATTTGAAACACTCAATAGCTTCCAATTTCATACACCATAATGATTTACCATTACAATGAGAGAATACATGACTATTTTCGTCAAGAAGCACGGAAATTTATATCTATTAATTGGATTAATTTATGGTAGGAAATGCTTTTCAAGCATATTACTTGCCTTTTTTAGAAATTTCAGATGATAATATTAATACATTAAAAGTGTGTATTCACATGAAAGTAAATTGTAAGATGATGATTAGTAATGAACATGAATTATTAATGTTTGTAAATAATATTAAATGTAAAAACAGTATTTTATTAATTGTTTGTAAAATGATGGTTTTCTAACCAAAAATGCTGAAATCTCCCCGCACTCATCAACGATTTTATGAAACTCTGTCACAGATACATTTTGTTAACCGTTTAGTAATTGCGACGTGCCTAAAACGCGAAATATTATAGTGCATAGTAAACACTCAATGTGTTCATCATACTAAAATAATACACGGTTACTACTTTTCTATTGTGTACTTAGTCTTGTTTAAAGTAGGGACATATGCACTAATTTTATAATTATGCGAAACAACTTTTACATCGTTTGGTTAAGACGAATATCTGTTTCGAGCTACGTTTCATTACATTTAAAAACTATTATGTTTATTTAATTACAACTGCATACTCCATGAATCAGGGCAAGAACATTAACGACTCCCGTATGCCATTTTGTTGGGAGAGCGATTTTATGGTATGATTTCTGTGGTGTTGGGTTAATCTCTGTACTGTCGTCAAGCAACCGCCCACACCCAATAATATCAAATGAGTTTGCGCTTCTAATTGCACGTCTGGGGGGTTGACAGTGCACAGATTTGTTTCGTGTAAGTCAATTTATGGTTTCGTGTAAGCAAATTTATTGCCATGAAACTAGACGTATTTAGTTTGAAGTGCAATGCAATTTGCTGTGGAAAGTTTGTAAACACAGTTTGAGTTTAAAAAATAAAATCATATTCGTTAATTCGTACAACCCAATACAGTTAATCATCAAATAATTAGGAACGTAAGTCTATGATCACATGGATAGAGGGGACACTTGGAATTACAAAACAACAACAACACAATGACAACATCAACAACAACACACTCAAACAAAACACATTTTCAGTGACAACATATACTCTTAATTGTATTGAAGTATTCTATGTGAGTTTTTATGTTTTTGTCTCATTAGTCAATGAATTACAGTTGTGTTATTTTTCGTTTGAATTTTCGCATAACAATGTCACATAGTTTGATAGCTCAGAAACAATAAATATGATACATTTGATGTCCTGTAAAACACTTTCATATTATCATTCACTGACTAAATCTTCAACAGTATTTGCTCACGGGAATTTTCTTTGCTTACCGAAGATCGTAATAATGGTAGCATTTACTATCATATGATATTCACTCTTCAATCATCGCATTCCAGTGTTAGTTGACACCTTGTATACACTAAAAGATTATGTTAGAAATACTAACTTGAGTGACCCAGTTTCTTTAACTATGGTTCTTATATTTTTGCAATTTCATCTTCTTGAAATATCGATATTCTACGTATACGTTTTAAAATACGCCCAGCGACAATAGACCAACAACTATTATGATTAATTGAATTACGTCATGTATGGGGTCTAATAACAAATATGAACACTCACTGTCACTGAAGTATATTGAATTTGAAAAACTGATATTCATTAATAATCTGATTTTAATTTTTAAATAGGCCATTCTTGTAAATTCGTGTCGCTAGTTTAGGCATGGTGCTTTTTATTAAGAAATATTTTAATGTACGGATTTCAACATACTTTTCAGCAGAGTAACGAGTGATTTTGAGAATAAAACCTTATTATTAATTATTGCGTAAGTATCCGATTTAAAAACGTTAACTTACATATATCAATTTTTTTTTTTAAATAGGCGCATCATCATCACCATAGTCATCATCATCGTCGGCATCATCATCGTCATCATCACCATCGTCATCATCATCCTCATAATTATCATCATCTTCATGAACAGTAACATCATTCTCCTTCTTTTCATCATAATATTTGTCACTGTACATTCATATTGTTATTATGATTGCATTACCCATAAGAGACACAAATACTACATAAATAGATACATATAGAATGACATACAAAGAAAGAACAAAAAAAAAAACAATTGTAGTTGAAAATATTTCATCCACATTACACAAACTATCCGAACGTTCTGAACCGAATTTACCGTAACACAATAACCAAAAATTACAAATAACAGTTTTCAAAAATGTGAACATTTAATATAATGTGATGAAATTCTTCACACTAGTCAGTTCCATTAAGTGTAAATTTGGGGATTGAGCCTGATTCTGCACTTGATCGATGTATTAACTGTCCGGACAATAACATTTTATTTGCATTTACGTTGATGGCGTTGAGTTAGCGAACATTTCCCGACAGTTCGTACACTCATTAAATGCAGAAAAATAATATTCAATTTTTATATTGTGAACTTACATTGAGTATACACTGACATTTATCCACTTTTAACTCCTCTTAACGCCACATCGTTGATATTCACTTAATGACGTCATTTTGCTATGGACGAATGAGCCGCAATGTCGTTATGATTCGAGCAAACCAATTGTGCGTGAAAAAGAAGTTCGGTCATGAATATTAACGAGTGTATTTGCCTTTGTAATGGGTTCATCGAGATATGGACAATTAACACTTTCATTCGAAAGAAGTTGTGGATATAAAATTGACTGCAAGTCTTCATTTTGCCATTTTTATATTTACACAAAACATAATCTATAGTATATTAATACTTTATTCATTAGCAAAATTATATAACATATTCATCAATGTTGGCAATCCGAGCAAACAGTCGGGACAAAGTCATTTTACATATTTACGAAATTTCACTGCGTCGAAACTTACCAAGAACGCCTTATTTCATTGCACTTCGTGATTTTTGTAGGCGTCAGGAAATACGAAAAGTAAAATATTTCGCCAATTATAAACTGCATTGTCATCTTTAAACAAGGTTAACTGTGTTACCTTCACTAAGGGTGTTCAAGGTTTTAATAAAAGCCAAGACACGCCCGGGTGGTTTGTAGTGATGTGCTGACTTTGGACAATTTTATGCCCCCTTATCATTGTCATATTTTTGTAATTGTCATGATGTATGGGTTTGTAAGATATTTAACCCGCTCAAATTAGTTTTGAAATAACAATGTGTGATGCTTTATTGAATTGCTCTTACCGATGAAATGTGTACCTTATCACCGGAGAAATAGTATTGTCAACAATGTGTTACAGTCGTTTTATAATCATAAATCGTCTTATGTACCTGTATGTGTTCATCTATGTTTCTCACTTGCATTTAACCGATTGAAGACTTTTATCAATTAATTTATTTTGATTGGGGAATATAACATTTCTGAGGTATATCTGTTTTGGAAAATATAATCATTTGAAAATCGTTTTATAAATCTTTCCGTAACTGATTCCAGCTGTAATACTCAATTGCGAACCATTTTTAATGGCAAATCAACTGTTCGGTCCATTATTGCTGGGTTGTGTTTGTCACTGCATTATCTTCACGCCATTGAACACCCGAGCACAACAATTCTCTACTGCACTAAGGTTTTGATTGTCCTTCTGGGAAAATTATCAGTGTGCAGTTATGATTCGGTTTAGGCGATTTATTGAAAAGAAACAATAAGATTATTTCCGCAGTACAACATTGAAGGCATGTTTTATACAGTCATTGTAATCTGTTGTGTTTTTACTGAAATTAACAACAAACATAGCCCACAACAGTTGAACAGAGATACAAAAATAAAGACAATGACAGAAGCTAATGTTTGCATCTCCTTATGCTATGAAAACAAAGGACACTGAATATTGCGCCTTCAATAATTTATTGAAATGCCGATTCTGTGGAAAGCGTTCTATTCATAAACGTGCTACGAAAATGCATTCGTCTGACCTATATACACAATTTTGATTGGTTACGCAAGACTTGGCAAAATGTGCATACACTTATATGTAGTCCGCAGAAGAATAAAATAATTAAAACAAGCAATGTGTACTACATGTTTGTAAAAGTCATGTTCAAGCTTGATTACTTTAACATGTTATTACGTTCAAACACTTGAAACTTAGTTTTATATAGTTCTGTTTAATAAAATGCTTGAGTTTACTTTGTCATATTATTTCTACTTTCAATTCCGAATACGTTTACACTAAAACGCGTTTGTGTATTCATCGGATCCGACCGATTAGATTTTTAACCACTTTATGACGACTTTTGCAAATGTTTAGAGGAAGCATCTCATGCATGCATTTGTGCAAAATGAAATAGTTCGGCCCATATTGCAAAGTGCAGAATTGTACAGTTAAGTTGAGAAGCGATACCTTAGATAACAATGCGTTGGAAGGTGCATAAAACATCCACAATAAATAAACATGCTTCAACCCTGACAACATCTTTTTATGTTTAGGGAATACTTTCTACGAGTTTTCGTTTTTATGTTAGTAGTAATACATATTGTATTATGTTTCGAACGAAATAAAGATTTTCATATTAAACTACGCCTGACCGTATAAATTTGATACATTTGATGTATACAACTGTATTTTCAAATTTATCATACTGTCAGTCGGTGAGTGAACACGTGACAGTATTCGCTTTCATTGTTATTTTTTCAGTTAAACAATCGGTCGGGTTATTGAAAAAAGCATAATTATCAAATTTAAATCGCAATTCTCAATATTTCGTTATGTTTAAAAACGACCATTCTTTAAACGGTATATTGTGTCAGAAGGACGGATATCATTGACCAAGTTGTAAGCTTAAGCTTGGATAATGAAAAAGAACACTTAACATAAAAACAGATGTATTGATAACATTGTAATTTCGGGAAAATTATATTTATAGAATAGTTCATGTTACATATTAAATGGCTGATTCACGAAATACCGTGATAAGATTACTTTACATGCTAATATATAAGTGAAAAATAATGTGGTAACAGTCCTGGGATTAATAAGCATCTCTTGATAATGTATTAAAACAAAAAAAAAAACGATTCGCATGGCTGTTGGTAACAACAAAGCTGGTAAACGTGCAATCTTCCCAAAACTAAATACAGTATCAATTAAGCGTTAATATCTGAATGAAACTATCTCGGTTTTGATAATATGGGTCAGCGTTGTTTACACCTACAACTTAGACGGGTTTTCCCGAAGTTGTGGAGATCCTATCGTTCTTCCACTTTTCATAAATGTAATATAAATATAAGCAAGTGCATATTTCCTGCTCATCTTCGCGACATTTAAATAAAAAAAATATCTTATATCTGAAAGCGATTGGTTTGAATGACACGAATTTAATCTAATATGTTTAATTGTATACCATTTAAACAATTTTAATCTTCGTATTTCGACAATAACGTACACTAACCATGACAGGCTTATTGCATTCGACGATTGCTGTAGGCATAAAGACATACGAGACGTGAACTATTTCCACAACATTAAACTGCGTCGTCATCTTCTGAACTATTTCACTCATAGCTTATTACGCATTGAATGGCTGTTAACCTGTTCGTCTGAGATCTAATCAAGTATAGCAATTTTCATGACTCTTTACTTAAATCATCATTATTATGGTGTTTTGGGTTTATCTCTGTACTGTTCTCCAGTAACCGCCCACGCCCAATAAATATCAAATGAGTTTGCGCTTTTGATTGCACTTTTGATTGCACTTTTGGGAGGTTGACAGTGTACAGATTCGTTTCGTGTTAGTCAATTTATGGTTTCGTGTTTGCAAATTTATTGCCATGAAACCAGACGGATTTAGATCGCAGTGCTCTGCACTTTGCTGTCGAAACTCCGTACAACCGAATTAAGTTAATCATCGAATAGTTCGATACTTAAGTCAATGATCACATGGATAGAGGTGGCATTTAGAATAAGTAAACAACAACAACAAAAGCACACCCAACAACAAAAACAATAATACACTCGAACAAAAACGCATTGTCCGTGGCAGCATAGACTCTCAGATGTATTGGAGTATTCTATGTGAGTTTGTATGTTTTGTCTCATTAGTCAAGCAAAATGACAGTTGTGTTTTTTCCTCGTTTGATTATTCTCATAGCAATGTCACCTAGTTTGATAGCTCAAAAATATAATACATTTGATATCCTGTAAAACACTTTCATATTATCATTCACTGGCTTAATCTACAACAGTATTTGCTTACAGGACTTTTCTTTGCTAACCGAAGGTCCAAATGATGCTAACATGTAATATTATATGATATTCACTCGTCAATCATCGCATTCCAGTGTTACTTGACACCTTGTATACACTCAAAGTTTGTGTTAGAAAGACTTACTTGAGTGAAACAGTTTTTTTTACTATGGTCATTATATTATTGAAATTTCTTCTTCTCCAAATATGTATATTATATTTATAAATTTTGAGATACGCCCAACGACAATTGACAAACAACGATGATGATTAATTGTATTACGTCATTTATGGAGTCAAATAACAATTAAGAAAACTGAAATATATTTAATTTGAAATAGTTAACGAGTAATTTTGAGAATTAAAACCTGTTATTAAATTATTGCGTAAGTATCCAGTTTAAAAACGTAAACGTACATATATTAACGTTTTATATTATTATAGTCGCATCATCATCGCCATCGACATCATCATTGTCATCATCACCATCATCATCATTATTATGATCATCATCTGTATCACCATCATCATCATCATCATCATCATCATCATCATCGTCATCATCATCATCATCATATCATCACCCTCCTCCTCACCATCGTCACCGAACATTAGACTGTTATTATGATTGCATGGCAAATACGAGACAAAACATACTACATAAATATATACAGATTGTAGTGAAAAATACTACCATATTACACAAACTATCCGAACGTTCTGAACCGAATTTAACGTAACAAAATAACCAACGTTTACAAATAATAGTTTTTACAAATGTGAATATTTAATAAAATAGGATGCAATTGTTCACACATCAGTTCCATTAAGTGGCAATTTTGAAATTGAGACCGTATTAACTGTCCGGACAATAAAACATTATTTGCATTAACGTTGTTGCATAGAGTAAGCGTACTTTTCCCGACAGTTTATAAACACATTAAATGTAGAATAGATACTATTCAATTTGTATATTTACAGCTCACATTGGCCATAAACCAAAGACATACATACATACATACATACATACATACATACATACATACATACATACATACATACATACATACATACATACAGACGGACGGACGGACGGACGGACGGACGGACGGACGGACGGACGGACAGACAGACAGACAGACAGACAGACAGACAGACAGACAGACAGACAGACAGACAGACAGACAGACAGGTAGATAGACAGATAGACAGATAGACAGTTAAACAGATAGACAGATATACAGATAGACATATAGACATATAGACATATAGACAGAAACACATACACACAGACACACAGACACACAGACACACAGGCAGGCAGGCAGGCAGGCAGACAGAGAGAGAGACAGAGAGAGAGACAGACAGACAGACAGACAGACAGACAGACAGAAATAATAGTGTATATACGTCTCACTTTTGTACATACAAACACAGTCAAGCAGAACAAAATCATTATTTATAATGTACAAAACCACTCTTAAAGAGTTACAAGCTGATAATAATAATAATAATAATAATAATAATAATAATAATAATAATAATAATAATAATAATAATAATAATAATATTAATAATACTTATAGACGAATGAGCGGCAACGTCGTTATGATTCGAGCAAAACAATTGTGTATGAAAAAGAAATTCGATCATGAATAGTAACGAGTTTATTTGCATTGGCAATGGGTTCATCGAGATATGAAAAAATATCACTTTCATTCGAAAGTAGTTGTGGAGTTGATATACAATTGACTGCAATGCTTCATTATTTCAAAATTAATTATTTATACAAAATATAATCTATAGTATATTTCTAAGTCTGTATTCATTCGCAACATCATATAATATATTCATTAATGTTGGGAATCTTAGCAAACAGTAGGAAAACAGTCATTTTATATATCTGCAAAATTTCCCAATGATTTTCATACGTCGAAAACTTACCCAGAACGCCTGATTGCATCGCACTTTGTGATTATTGTAAGCCGTAGGAAATACGAGAAGTAAAATATTTGTCCATTTATAAACTGCAGTGTCATCTTTAAACAAGTTTAATTGTGTTACCTTCACTAAGGGTGTTCAAGGGTTTACTAAAAACCAAGAAACGCCCGGATGGTTGTTAATATCTTGCTTTAAATGATGTAATGACGTTTTTGACAATTATATGCCTCCTTATCAATATCATATTTTTTAAATTGTCATAGAGTATGCGTTTGTAAGATATTAAACCTACTCAAATGACTCTGCACTGACAATGGGTGATGCTTTATTGAATAGCTGCTCTTTACGGTGAAATGTGTACCTGATCACCGGAGAACTAGTATTGTCAACAACGTGTGTACTAGGAATGTCTATAGGTTGTCACGCACATTGACCCATATGACATTTACCCATTATGTGTACTCATGTTGAACATGTCTCAGGTCATTAATCAAAACAATTGTATAATAATTGGATGAAGTACTTACCATGTTAACCAGTTTATTACACTATCATCCAACTTCTATATTCTACCATTACTTATACATTGTATAATAGGCTATGAGCTTGTATTAGCTTTACTACTGAGTAAATGTTGTTGGTGTTGGTGTTGTTGTTTACACTTATAAAAGCAAAACAGAAATGCGTTATAATATCTTTACTCGTAAACAATAGTTGGAATTGTTATTTTCTGTTTATATTCACGCTGTTGTCGTTTAATACTCATACATCGTCTTATGTATCTGTATGGTTTCGTCGATGTGTCTCACTTGCAATTTACCGATTGTTTACGCTGATGAATTAATTTATAAATTGGGGAATATTACATTCGCGAGGTTTATCTGTTTTGACAAATATAATCATTTGCAAATCGAATTGTGTTATATAAATCTTTTCGTAACTGATTCCAGCTGTATCATACTACATTTTGAACCATGTTTACGAATCAACTGCTTGGTCCATTATTGCTGGGTTGGTTTTGTCACTGCATTTTCCTAGCGCCATCGAACACCCGCGCACAATAATTATCTAGTACTGCACTTTAGTTTGGATTGTTCTTCTGTGAATCTGACCAGTACTCTGATGTGATTCTTTGTAAGCGAATTACTGCCATATAAAAATGCGATTGTTTCCACACTATAAGATACTCTGTTACTGAAGGCATGTTTTATACATCCTTTTTAGATGTTTTTCACTGAAGGTACCAACAAACAAAACAGTTGAAGAACAGTTGAAAATAGATACAAAAAAGGCAAAACGGCAAATAAACTAAAACTCTGAAACAACGACCCCATTTATTTATGTTTAGGGAATATTTGTTACGATTTTTCGCTTTTGTGTTAGTGATATTAATATTTATAGGGTTAATATGTATTGTATTATGTGTCTTATGCAATAAAGAGATTCATATTTAACTTCGCCTGACCGAATAAATTTGATACATTTGATGTATACAACTGTATTTGTCGCTGCTCATGCTATCAGTCAGTGGGTTTACACATGCCAGTATTCGCTTTCATGGTTATATTTCAGCAAAAAATTGGTCGACTTATTGAATAATGGATAATTATCCAATTTTAATCGTACTTATCAATAGTACGTTATGTTTAACAACGCCTATCCTTTTTACGGTTTATTTGTCAGAAGGGAGGATATCATTAACCAAGTTGTAAGCTTAAGCTTGGATAGTAAAAAATTGACTTAGCAAGAAAAAGTGGATTGATAATTGTGTTATTTCGGAAATACTGTATTTATATAATATTTTTTATTAAGTATGAAATGGCTGATTTACTGAATACCGTGATACGATTACTTTACATGCTAATATATAAGTGAAAAATAATGTGGTTACATTACCGAGATGAATGAACATCTCTTAATCAAGATATAAAAAAAGATGCGCTAATCTCTGGGTACAACCAAAGCATGCACACGTGCAATCTTCAGAAAAAAATATCGTATCAAGCGTTATTATCTTAATAAAACTATCACGGTTGGATAATATGGGTTAGCGTTGTTTACACCTACAACTAAGACGTGTTTTCCCAACGTTGTGGAGATCCTTTCGTTTTTCCATGTTTCATAAATGTAATATCAATAAAAGGTATAATGCTTATTTGATACTCATCTTTGGGGCATTTAAATCACAAATATCTTTTATCTGAAAGCGGTTGGTTTTAATGACCTTTTAAACACGACTTTTATCTTATATGTTTAATTATATAACCTTCTAATATTTAATCTTTGTATTTCGACAATAACTTACACTTACCATGACGGGCTCATTGCATTCGACGATTGCTTTAGGCATAAAAATATACGAGAAGTGAACTATTTCAACAACATTAAACTGCGTTGTCATCTTCTCAAAAAGAAAAAAATAGCTGAACACGACTTGAATGACTGTTTATCTGTTTGTCTGAGATCTAATCAATTATAGCAATCAATTTTCATGCCTTTTTAACTGTATCACCTTTATTAAAATATCATAATATATGAGGTTTTTAGCTATTAACACGCTCAAAAGATTTTCTGCAAAGTCATTATTAGATGTTATTTCGAAAAGTCCTAAACTGAGACACAAAGTTTATCAGTACTGGACACTTAATTCGTCCTATCAGAGAACAATTTAACATCCCACTCTGTTGTGTAAATTTCAGCGTTTAAGGTTCTCTGATTTTCCAGCATATTACAAACATGGGCAGAAAACTATATACACATATTTTCCTTACAGTGTTTTCGTTATTTTTTTTAAATGATCAAGACACACAGCTACCTCGATTATATTTTACTTTCCAATGAACATGTCTGTTTGCAAAAGGCAAACAGTGCGAGTACATTATTATATCCAAATGCATTGAAATTCTACATTTACAGAATCGTCATCGCTTAAACTGCTGTCAAATTTACAACAAATTTGATGTTATTTTATGTTGTAATTTGCCAATTACATTACATATCATACCATATACTAACGTATAATGAAATAGATTAACGCAACCGAAGCATGTGGCATATCGAATATTAACACGATTTTCAGAGTTTAATATGACTGTGAGTACACAATTATAAGAATAAAATAGTTCATGGTCGATTACTTCTTAGTCTTCAAAGAAATAGGATTCTCGTTTTAGCTGTAGTGAAATCCTGGAGAATAAAACAAGTATTCGCGTAGGTTAATGCGGTTGAAGGGATGAAACTATGTACTTCTGCTCGTATTTACATCGGTATTTGATAAATGCAATCTTGATGATTGATAATTAACAATTGTACAACTATTGCAGTGACCCTTGTTTGACTAGCAATACTGTACACAAAGTTATACTCATAGATAGTTTAAAATAAAGATATATTGAATTGCATGCCTGAGGCTTCATCAGACACTTCAAAGGTTCGTTACTAGGGTAAAACTGACTTGGTGTCTAACTCGATATTTTGAAAACGCTACAAAATAATGCAGAATCTTTGCGGATAGATCTTTTACCCAATGCACCCTTTTTTGTAGAAAAGCCAGGGGCTTTTAAAAATAAGTATGTTTTGGGATAATTACTTTAATCTATACTTATCCTTTGTTTAAGTAAATACTGGGAACTCAATTCTTCCATTTAAAGTATGCAAATATGTATAAGAAAATTAGTAAATACAATATGAATATATATAGCATCATAAAGGTGAAGACTTTTGCTAATATTTGCAATATCTATGCAGTAAAAGATGTAGAAATAAACTAGTCGCACATATCGAAAGAACTACGTCTCTCGTTCGACAAAATCTTTGTATATCAAGGCGCTTAATAAAATTTATTTAAGTGTCGTATCATGTAAAAACTTCAAATAAAATGTATGCAAACTTAATGTTTACTAATTATCTTATGCACAAATTCGTACACAATACTATTTACAATCTTAAATGTATTACTTATTTTCTAATATAAACTTAAAATACAGACTTTTATAGGATAAATTTGTTGAGAACATACTTTGTTGAATTAATGTCCACGCTTCGACACTAACCACGAACGACTTATTGTACAGCGCTTGCATGGTCATTGTTGTTGGCATTACGATTAACCAGATTGAAACTGCATTGCCATCTTTGTTAACGTAATAAATGCGTGTACGTTCACTTTCAGTATTCGAGGTTATTCAAAAGACAAGAAACGACGGGAATTGTTGGTATCATATTGTTTTCAGGGATGGAATCAATTACGGTAAATATCTATGCCTTTTTCCTAATATCGCCTTTTTAAAATAATTGATGCGTGTTTTCAATGTTAAAGCCGGCCGAGTTGATTTTGGTATATTTTCCCATTCTTGTTATGTGTCTCAAAGAAAGTGACTATGTGTCAAAATGTGATGGTATTTATGTCAGATGTGCAAATAAATTGGTCAAAATTGGTCAAGAAATGCCCAAATTCAGTACAAAGATAGGGCTTTTCAATTTCTGTCCATGGACAGAAATGATCTAAATTTAAACACGCACGGGTCACATGTAAAACCACGTGACCATTGCATCATTGTTTACAACGCCATTTGCCACGGAGAAACCGTGTTATTAAATAACACGGTTTCCCCATGGCAAATGGCGTTGTAAACAATGAATAATTTAGTAGTTCTTCTTTGTTTTAAAAAGCGCGGAAGTGGAAATCACGTGAAATTGGCGCTCATGTGACCCAAAGCGTGCATACGTCACAGGCTAATAATAGTCTTGAGGATTCCGTTATGTACATGATTAGGTTTCGTATATTTGATGCTTTTGGCATTTTTTGGCACAATTTTTGCGAAAATCAGTATGGAAGAGTTAAGCTTCATAATTTATCTGACGAATACTGATAACTAGCTGCATACTTGACGTAAAGCTTATTATAACATAATATCATCCTATCCGACACTACCGCTCTATACGGTAAACGACAATAGCATTAGGACCTGAACCTTTCACGATTAAAAGAAGCATTGGATGTGAGGTCCACAGCTTTTTTTCCTGCTCTTAAAACGGGGTCTTACCATTGTTCGTGATCATTGTATTATGCATGGCATACAAGTAATATACAAATAATATTCAACTACAAGACATATTAAAATAAAATATGTCCATCATTTTATTATTCAGGTATCGCTGATTAACTTGTAAACGGCATCATACCTATTTTTTATGTTGATGCAATTTTATTCAAGGTTCTTTTCGATCCTTTACCTATTTCATTTCTTGGCGCCCAAGACGTCTGCATTTAATCATGTGTTTGTTTATTGTTTTTGTTTGTGTTATGTATGAATCATTATCTTCTATGGTGATAATTTAATTGTTATATCATAGCCACGGTGGGTGAACACACACACAGCATCGTGTGTCATCAGTAATTATTGTATCCCATTGGTACGTCGTTCTTCTATTTTCGGCTGATTTATTCCAAACTTTGAGTGAGTTGTATAAGTGTCCATAAACGTTTACAACTTTATAATCCTTGCATTTGAACCGAAACAATAGCTATAACTTCTGCCTGCCATTCGTATGTCTAATCGAATGTGTGGTACCAGCACTTAGCTCACGCTACCGAACACCTACGTACATTAACTGTTGACTGCGCTTACAGTTTGATGGCCCTTCTGGGAAAACGATGAGTGTCCATATGTGAGTATTGTTAGTATATAACTTGCAACGAAACACGGTTGATTAAATGGGCGTCTGCACAATGTATCTTTTTTTTTAAAGATGTCATAGAATAAATTTGCTAACAAAACTGTATAATTATGAATTAGTTTAATTATTCTTATAACAAGGAAAAACAAGTAACAAATGTGAATTCTCTGGGTCTCGAGTCTATGACTTTCTAAAGCAAATGCAAACACGCTGCCACTTCATTTCGCAGGCTTTCGAAGCTGGCGGCTAGTGTAAAAACTATGTCGTTTATTCATGTTTTTTTGCTCAATAATCGAAGCAAGGCGTTACAAACGCGTTATTTTTTGTACGAGTTCGATTAGTGATTATTAATAAACGAACATATATGTTAAACATTTTTCTTAGTAAGGAGTGTTATTTTTCTTATTTGAATAGAACGCATACATTATTTGAATAAATTTATGTCATTTGGTCGGAAAAAATTGTCTTTTTGCTAAACTTTGTACAAGTCGTTTAAATATCACAGTGTATTGAACTTTATCATTTTACAGGTATTTTTTTTTTTACCACATTTATATAGCGCCCTTTTCGTACAGTATGTGCGTTCAGAGGCGCTTCACATTTTCCCCCCGATCACTGGGTCATAAGTCGTCCGTTAACATCTTGGCACAGTATGCAGCCACGGCACATTGGCTTATTTCCCTCACAAGTACCCATTTATACACCTGGGTGGAAGGGAGCAGATGTGGGATAAATTTCTTGCTCAGGAAAATTCCAGTGGTCAAGGCGGGATTCGAACCAGGGACCTCTTGATCTCTAAGCCAGCGTCCTACCATTAGACCATTGCTCCCACAAAGCAGTGTTGTGTTACACCGGAAAAAGGGTTAATGTTATACAATATATTAAATAAATATGGTATAACTGTTTAAGTCTTCTTTACATTAATGTTATAATTCCCACTAAGTGTATAAACCTAATGTCTGTTTCGATGATCACTATACTTTGATGTCAATGTCTTTAATGTAACATTAAAACCTAGATGAACATACTGTCACTAAAATTACTCCATCGACTCTCAGTGTCGAAGTGGGCTATATTCAAGTATAACTCCATCGACTCTCAGTGTCTAAGTGGCCATATTCAAGTATAACTCCATCACCTCTCAGTGTCTAAGTGGGATATATTCAAGTATAACTCTATCGCCTCTCAGTGTCTAAGTGGGCTATATTCAAGTATAACTCCATCGCCTCTCAGTGTCTATGTAAGCTATATTCAAGTATAACTCCATCGACTCAAAGTGTCTAAGTGGGCTATATTCAAGTAAAACTCTATCGCATCTCAGTGTCTAAGTGGGCTATATTCTAGTATAACTCCATCGCATCTCAGTGTCTATGTGGGCTTTATTCAATTATAACTTCATCGCCTCTCAATGTCTTTGTGGGCTATATTCAAGTATAACTCCATCGCCTCTCAGTGTCTATGTGGGCTATATTCAAGTATAACTCCATCGCCTCTCAATGTCTATGTGGGCTATATTCAAGTATAACTCCATCGACTCTCAGTGTCTAAGTGGGATATATTCAAGTATAACTCCATCGCCTCTCAGTGTCTAAGTGGGCTATATTCAAGTATAACTCCATCGCCTCTCAGTGTCTATGTGGGCTCTATTCAAGTATAACTCCATCGACTCTCAATGTCTATGTAGGCTATATTCAAGTATAACTCCATCGCCTCTCAATGTCTATGTGGGTTATATTCAAGTATAACTCCATCGCCTCTCAATGTCTATGTGGGCTATATTCAAGTATAACTCCATCGACTCTCAGTGTCAAGAAGTTGACTTGTGTATGTTATAGTCTTTTTTCCAAAAACACCTCACATATTTGACAATTTCTCGAATGGAAGGGATTAATATCGAACTTATGAACTACTCGTGACCGAATACAATTGATACAATTGATGTAGAGAGGAGCAATTTCATGCTGTCAGTCAGTTTCCTATACACAAGACAGTATTCTCTAACAATGTTATGTTTACAAACAATGGGTTCAGCTGCGGCCGAATGAAAACATATCACAAATAAAATGAGCCTCGCTCTGTGAAAAGGGGGTTTTATTCATTTGCGTAAAGTGTCTTCCCAAATTAGCCTTTGCAGCCCGCACAGGCTAATCAGGAACGACACTTTCCGCTTTAATTGTTTTTGTCGTTTTAAAGAAGACTATGTCGTCACTGATTAGCCTGTGCGGACTGGACAAGCTAATCTGTTTAATTATGAGAAGCAATGTCTACATCGTTTGGTCCACACAGTTAAGACGACAATCTGTTTCAAGCCACTTTTCATTGCATTGGACAAATATTATGTAAACTTTATTACAGCTGCATAATCAATGAATAAGGACAAAACATTTACGACTTCCATATCCCATTTTGTTGGGAAAAGCGATTTCATGGTTTGATTTCTGTGGTGTTGGGTTGATTTCTGTACTGTCCTCAAGCAACCGCCCACACCCAATAAATATCAAATGAGTTTGCTATTTTGATTGCACTTATGGGATATTGAAATTGAAAAAAATTGTTTCGTGTTAGTCAATTTATGGTTTTGTGTAAGCAAATTTATTGCCATGAAACCGCCAGGCGGTTTTAGATTGCAGTGCAATGCACTTTGCTGTCGAAAGTTACAAACATATTCGGAGTTCGTTTTTATAATATACGTTCATTCGTACAGCCAAATTAAGTCAATCATCGAATAGTAAGACACGTAAGTCAATGATCACATGGATAGAGGGGACACTTGGTATAAAAAACAACAAAACAAGCAAAATGACAACAACAACAACAACACAATCAAACAAAACACATTGTCCGTGACAGCATAGACTCTTAAATGTTTTGGAGTATTCTAAGTCAGTTTGTATGTTTTTGTCTCATTAGTCAAGCAATGACAGTTGTGTTATTTATCGTTTGATTATTCGCCTAGCAATGTCACCTAGTTTGATAGCTCAGGCAAATTAAATGTGATACATTTGATGTCATGTTAAACACTTTTATTTTATCATTCACTGACTAAATCTACAAAAGTATTTGCTTTCGCGATCTTTCTTTGCTAACCGCAGGTCCAAATAATGCTAGTATGTAATATTATATGATATTCAATCGTCAATCATCGCATTCCAGGGTAAGTTGACACCTTGTTTACGCTAAAAGATTATGTGTGAAATACTTAATTGAGTGACCCAGTTTTGATAACTATGGTCTTTATATTTTTGCAATTTCATCTTTTCGAAATATCGATATTATATTTATACGTTTTGAGATACGCCCAGCGACACTAGACCAACAATTATGATGATTAATTGTATTTTGTCATGTATGGAATCAAATTACAAATATGAATACTGAAGTATATTGAATTTGACAAACTGATATTTATAATAAATAAATAATCTGATTTGAATTTGTGCAGTAGGCCATGCTTGTAAATTTTTATCGCTAGTTTTTGCATGGTGCTTTTTTATTAAGACATATTTTAATGTACGGATTTCCACAAACGTTACAGCAGAGTAACGAGTAATTTTGAGAATAAAAACCTGTTATAAAACTATTGCGTAAGTATCCTGTTTAAAAACGTAAACGTACAAATACCCTCAATTCGAATTATATGCGCATCATCATCACCATCGCCATAATCACCGTCATCATCATCATTATTATCATCATCATCTTCATCACCATCAACATAATCATTCTCATCATCATCCTCCTCCTCATCGTATACTACATAATTATATACACATATAATGAAAAACACAGAAAGAAAAACACAATTGTAGTGGAATTCAGATTTCACAAATAAGCCGAACGTTCTGAACCGAATTAAACGTAACAAAATTACCAAAGTTTACAAATAAAAGTTTTAAAAATGTGAACATTTGATGAACAGGATGAAATTCTCCACATTAATCAGTTCCATTAAGTGTTATTTGGCAATTGAGACCGATTTTGCATGTCATCGGTGTAATAACTGTCCGGACAATAAAACCTTATTTGCATTTACGTTTACGGCGTTGGTGAATTGAGTAAGCCTACTTTTCCCGACAGTTAATACAAGCATTCAATGCAGAACAATGCTATTCAATATTTATATTTACAACTCACATTAAGGTATGAACTGAAATTTATCCATTTTTAACGTCGTCTAACGCCACATCGTTGACATTAACGCCATACAATGACGTCATTTCGCTATTGAGGAATGACCGGCAACGTCGTTATGATTCCGGAAAAACAAGTGTGCATGAAAAAGAAATTCTTTTATGAATATTAAAGCGTTTATTTGCATTGACAATGGGTTCATCGAGAAATGAACAAGTATCACTTTCATTCGAAAGTAGTTGTGGAGTTGATATTAAATTGACTGCTTCATTATTTCAAAATTACATATGTACACAAAACATAATATATTGTATATGTCTAAGTCTTTATTCTTTCGCAACCTTATATAACATTTTTTTGGGGAATCTTAGAAAACAGTGGGAAAAAAAGTCATTTTATATATCATACCTTACGAAGAACGCCTGATTGCATCGCACTTGGTGATTGTTGTAGGCGTAAGGAAATCCGAGAAGTAATATATTTCGCCAATTATAAACTGCGTCATCATATTTAAACAAGTTTAATTGTGTTACCATCACTAAGGGTGTTCAAGGTTTTAATAAAAACCAAGACACGCCCGGATGGTTGTTAACATCTTGTGTTTAGTGATGTTATAACGTTTGACAATTTAATGCCCCCTTATCATTGTCATATTTTTGAAATTGTGATAATGTATGCGTTTGTATGATATTAAACCCGCTTAAATGACTTATGCACTGACAATAGGTGATGCTTTATGGCATTTCTCTTAACGTTGCAATGTGTACCTGATAACCGAAGACACAGTATTGTCAACAATGTGTTTACTAGGAATGTGTATAGGTTGTCACGCACATTTACCCATATAACATTTACCCATAATGTTTACTCATGTTTAACATGTTTCAGGTCATTAATAAAACAATTGTATACTAATTGGATGAAAATGTGCATGTCTTGATTTACTTTAATTTTTAAACTGCAAGTACTTACCATGTAAACCAGTTCATAACACTATCGCCCAACTTCTATCTTCTACCATAACTTATAAATTGTATAATACATTAATAATATAGGCTATGACCTTGTATACGCGTTACTGCTGAATAAATGTTATTTTTCTTTACACATACTTAAGCAGAACTGAATTGCGCTATAACATTTTAACTCGTTTAAAATATTTGAAACTGTAATTTTCTGTTTATATTCACGTTGCAGTCGTTTATACTCATAATCGTCTTATTTATCTGTATGTGTTCGTCTATGTTTCTCATTTGCATTTTACCGATTATAGACGCTGATGAATTATTTGATTTTAATTGGGGAATATAAAATTTGTGAGCTGTATCTGTGTTTTTTTTTTCTCCAAATATAATCATTCGAAAATTGAATTGTTATATAAATCTATCAATTACGGATTCCAGCAGTAAACTAAGAACTTTTGAACCATTGTTGATGGTGAATCAACTGTTTGGTCCATGATTGTTGGGATGACACAATTGGGCTGTTTCCACAGTAAAATATGTTATTGAATGCATGTTTCATACATACATTTTATATGTTTTTCACTTAAGTTTCACAAACAAAACAGTTAAGCAACAGTTGAACAGATATACACAAAATAAAGACAAAAAGGCAAGGAAACTAATGTTTGCTTCTCCTTATGCTATGAAAACAAAAGAATTAAAATATTTGCCTTGAATAATTTATTAAAATGCCGATTCTGTGAAAAGCATTTGTCTGACCTTAATTCAAAATTTTGATTACTCACGCCAGATTTGGCAAAATTTGCAAACACTGAGATATAGTCTGCAGAAAAATGAAATAATTCTTAAACAAGCATATTGTAATACATTCTTTATAATTAATGTTAAAACTTGATAACAATAGCATTTTATTAAGTTTAAATAATTTAAACGTAGTTTAATATAAATCTGTCTAATAAAATGCGTGCGCTTTCGTTCTCATGTTATTTCTACTTTCACTTCCGTATACGTATACGGTGACGCGTTTGTTTATTCATTATATTTTAAACGACGCTATGGCGACTTTTGCAAATGTTGAGTGGAGGCATCTCATGTTTAGCGCAAAAAGAAAATAGTTCGTCCCATCATGCACAGCTCAGAATCACATAGGTTACTTGAGAAGCGACACATGTGAAAAACAAATCGCTGGAAGGTGCATTAAAGACCCACAATGAAACAAAATGTTGATCTCTGAATCTACGACAACATGTTTTATATTTAGAGAATATTTTCCGCGGGTTTTCGTTTTTATGTTAGCAGCATTAATATATCTTGTATTATGTTTCGAATGTCAAAGATTTTCATATTTAACTATGCCTTACCGAATTAATTTGATACATTTGATGTATACTTCTCTATTTTTCATTGTTCCTGCTATCAGTTTGTGAGTGAACACATGCTAGTTTTCGCTTTCATAATTATTTTTCAGCTACATATTGGTCGAGTTATTGATTAATGAATAATTATTAAATTTAAATAGCAATTATCAATATTTCGTTATGTTTAAAAACGCTAATACTTTTTACGGTATATTGTGTATGCAGGAAGGATATCATTGACCAAGTTGTAAGCTTTAGTTTAGATAATAAAAAAATCCACGTTACATAAAAACATTTATCACATGCCATACCCTGTTTTTCATGTAAATTAACCATTACATATATTTAAATATTACACATGTGTTATATATTTTTTTAGCGTTTTCATTGGCTTAGTTTTCGTTTATTGACCAATCGCATTTTGTTATTTTGCTGAAATGACGTTGCAACGTCAAATGACGTCACGAAATGTAACCAACATTCGGGATTTATCATTATGTTTGCGTAAATATTTATTTAATTTGCTCATTAAAAAGCATGTGATAAAAAAGATCTGACACTCGTTGTCATATCATACCATATTTTTATTAAACTCGTTCATGAAATTCGTAAGTAAGCTCGCCAAAGGCTCGGTTACTAACACAATTCCTGAACTCGTTTAATGAAATATGGTATGATATGACAACTCATTCCAGATCCTATATAAATATTGATAATATTGTTATTTTGGGAATATTATATTTATAGCACAATTAATATTTAATAGCAAATGGCTGATTTACAAAACCATGTAATAAAGTGACTTGTGATGCTTATATATAAGTAAAAAATTTGTTTTTGCATCACTTGGATAAATTAGCATCTCTTGATCAAGTTATAAAAAACAACAATGCGCAAATCGCTGGGTACAAACAAAGCTGGCACACGTTTAACCCCCCCCCAACAAAAAATAAAAATAAATAAATAAATAATTAAATAAATAAATAAATTAATAAATAAAATAAAAATACCGTATCAACCGTTATTATCTTAATGTTTCTGTCACGGTTGGATACTATGGGTCAGCGTTGTTTACACCTACAACGTAGGCAGGTTTTCCCCAAGTTGTGGAGATCCTATCGTTCTTCCAATTTTTCATAAGTGCAATATCAATATAGGTATATGGGCATATTTCATGCTCATCTTCGGGACATTAAAATCACAAATATGTATTTTACCTGAAAGCGGTTGGTTTGAATTACTTTTTAAACACGACTTAAATTTAATATGTTTAATTATATATCCTTTAAAAAGAATTAATCTTCGTATTTCGACAATAACGTACACTAACCATGACGGGCTTATTGCATTCGACGATTGCTGTAGGCATAAAGACACACGAGAAGTGAACTATTTTAACAACATTAAACTGCGTCTTTTTTTGTAAACAATTTTACCAATAGCTGATTACGCATTGAAGGGCTGTTAACCTCTTTGTCTGAGATATAATCAATTATAGCAGTTTTCATGCCTCTTTAATAATATCATCCTTATTCCATTATCATAATATATGAGGTTGTACGAAATAAAACATGCTGCAATGACTTTTTGCAAAGTCATTGTTAGATTTGATATTCAAGAGTGGTAAACTGAGACACCAAGTTTATCATAACTGGACACTTAATGCGACGTATCAGAAAAACAATTAAAGATCCCAATATGGTATGTAAATTTCAACGTTTAAGGTTCTCTGATTTTCCAGCATATTTCAAATATTGGCAGAACATTATATATCTCACTTCCTACAAAAATGACCTTATCCGATTGCCTTAGAGCGGTCACGTGCCCATGGTGTATTTTCCATACACCCATGTAATTTCCATACACCTATTAACGTATAAAATGGCGTCTGTTCGACAAACTGCTTGATAAGTTGGGTTATTATATGATGTTTTTTTTTGCATATGGGAATCCAACCATAAACGGGACTCTCCGTTTAAGTCTTTGCGAGACGAGACGGATACCTTCAAGTATATAGCTAATTACTGACATTAACATGGTATTTATCGCACACTATTTAAAAACAGCATTCATGAGACAATCAAATAAAATATATACTTAATATAAATTAAATTAAGTATAGAACACGCTAACCTCAATGACAACTTTAATCCAATGCGTATAAAATAAAATTACAACGATATGCACTTCCACTTTCTGTTCTTCCATCCCTTTGGCTATATCGAAATTTATTTTAAAACACTCTATTTTTTGATAACGTTTGTTTCGAATACTAACCATTCTAACACAAAACACGAGTTATTTTATTCCTATCGAAATTTACAATACAATGACAAACACACAACCCGAAATACGTTTTGGATTCGTTCGATGCTTTTTTAAAAATAAATATTTTCTTTTAAATAAACCACCACGTCCGAATTGTTTTACCCTAACATACAGAGAGTCGAGTTTAAACTGGTGTTATTCGTCATGGAAATTACGTCACACGAGATGCGTCATAAATAGTATAAATAAGTAGTAGATTAAATAAAAAAAATAGTACGGAAAGCTGGTTCGGTAATAAATTTGAGTGAAGGAACAAAATAGGATGATACAAAACCCAACAAGGAAAAGGTAGCCAGTGAGATAAAATCGTTACACTATTAGTAACTGATAGTGTATGGGATATACACCCTAAGTAATTTCATACCATAATCGAGATTCGCTATCGTATGGTATGGAATTACTGAGGGTGTATATTCCATACACCATCAGTAACTAATAATACACATTTTTTTCCTTACAGTGGTTTCTCTATTTAAAACAAGTAATTATCAAGAAACAAAACCATTATATGTTATTTTCCAATGAACATGTCTGTTTGCTAAAGGCAAACAGTGCGAGTACATTAATATATCCAAATGCAATACAATTATACATTTACAGAATCGTCATCCATTAAACGGTTGTAAAATTTACAACAAATTTGTGATAATTTTATGTTGTTATTTGCCAATTACATTACATGTCATAATATATACTAACGTATAATGAAATAGATAAACGCAACCGAAGCATGTGGCATATCAAACATTAACACAATTACAGAATTTAATATGACTGTGAGTACATAATTATAAGAATAAAATAGTTCATGGCCGATTGCTTATTAGTCTTCAAAGCAATAGGATTCTATTCATAGCTGTAGTGAAATCCTGGAGAATAAAACAAGTATTCGCGTAGGTTGGTGCGGGTGAAGGGATGGAAATATGTACTTCTGCTCGTATTTACATCGGCATTTGATAAATGCAATCTTGATGATTGATAATGTACAATTGTACAACTATTGCAGTGACCTTTGTTTGACTAGCAATACTGTACACAAAGTTATACTCATAGATAGTTTAAAAATAAGTTATATTGCAGTGCATTCCTGAGGCTTCATCAGACATTTCAAAGGTTCGAAACTAGGGTAAAACAGACTTGGTGTCAAACTGGATATTTTGAGAACGCTACAGCATAATGAAGAATCTGTGTGGATAGTTCTTTTAAACAGTGCATCTAGACTAGAATATCATTAAGACCTCAACCGTGCGTGCGTATTTCAAGCTTAAAAGAAGCAGTGGATGTCAGGTCCACAGCTTTATTTCCTACCCTTAAAACGGAGTCTTACCATTGTTCGTGATCATTATATTATGCATGACATACAAGTAATATACAAATAATATTCAATTACATATTAAACAAAATATATCCAATATTTTATTATGCAAGTATCGCCGATTAACTTGTCAAAGGCATTAAACCTATTTGTATTTTGATGCAATTTAATTCAAGGTTCTTTTCGATCCTTTACCCATTTCAGTTCACTGCTCCCAAGACGTCTGCATTATATTATATATTTGTCTTTTGTTTTTAAAGTTGTTATGTCTACATCATTATCTTCTATGGTGGACATTTAATCGTTCTGTCAAAGTCAGTGTGTTTGAACACAATGTAATGTGTGTCGTCAGTAACTATTCTATCTCATTGGGAAGTCGTTCTTCTATTTTTGGCTGATTTATTCCAAACTTTGAGTGAGTTGTTAAAGTCCCCATACACGTTTACAATTATATAATTCTTGCATTTGAACCGAAACAATAACATAACTTCCGCCTGCCATTCTAATGTCTAATCGAATGTGTGGTACCAGCACTAAGCTCATGCTACCAAACACCCACGTACACTTACTGTCGACTGCGCTTACAGATTGATGGCTCTTCTGGGAAAATTTTCAGTGTCCAGATGTGATCCTTGTTAGTATATAACATGCAATGAAACACGGTTGATTAAATGGGCGTGTTAACAATGTACTGTATTGTTTTTAAAGATGTCATAAAATGAATTTGCTAACAAAACTGTATTATTGTTAATAGTTTTAAATAATTATTATAACAATGACAAATATAAAATACCAAATGTGAATTCTCTGGGTCTCGAGTCTATGACTTTCTAAAGCAAATACGCGCTACCACTTCATTACGCAGTCTTTCGCATCTGGCGGCTAGTGTAAAAACTATTTCGTTTATTCAGGTATTTTGCTCAATACTAGATGCAAGGCGTTACACACGCTTGATTAGTTTAACGAGTTCGATTGATGATTATTGATAAACGAACAGATATTGTTTTATCAAAGTAAAGAGGGTTATTTTGCTTATTTGAATATAATGCATACATTGTTTTTGTTTTTTTCATTTACTGTATATCAGTTTTTCATCCAAAAGGCATTTTGCTAAACTGTGTACAAGTCCCTTAAACATCACAGTGCATTGGACTTTATTATTTTACAGATACATTTGTGCACCGGAAAAATGGTTAATGTTATAAAATATATATTAAATAAATATGGTTTAAATGTTTGAGTTTTTCTTACGATTAAATTTGATACAATTGATGTAGTGAGGATATAATTCAAGCTGTCAGTCAGTTTCCTATACACAAGACAGTATTCTCTAACAATGTTATTTTTACAAACAATGGGTTCAGCTGCGGCCGAATGTATCACACATAAAATGTATTTTCTTATGTTTGACACTATATCTGCTTTTTTTAATTTTTATGTCCAAGCAAATTTTAATTTGGTATTTTTACTAAAAAAAAAAAACGTTCTATTGAGAGCTTCATTACTTATGTTTTGAATCATTTATTCTAAAAACTACCTATTGATTAAAGGCGCTTGTTCACAGTTTTGTAAAATGTCATTTTTCTGAAATGTTGTCATAAATTATAAAAAGAAACGATTGATACCTACAAAAAGCAAAATAACACTTCTGTTGGGACAATCTTCGAAATTTATTTTCGATTATGGATCATCAATAATCGAAATCGTGAACATAATAAAGCGTTTGTAACCCATTATACCGATAATTGAGGGAAAAGCGAATGGCCAACACATCGTTTATATTACCCACTTAATTAGAAATCCTGCGGAAGAGGTAGCGTGTGTGCTTTGCTTTCAATAGGTCATATATTTGAGCCCCATTGAAGGCATATTTCTTTTCTCTTTTTTTTTCTAGTTATAATAATTATTTAAAACTGTTCCAAATAATATAGTGATCGTAGTAAATTTATTTTATCGCATCTTTCAAAAATACGAAAAACCGTGAACAAGTCTGTTTTATCCACATTTCATTAACTTTAAAATCATCAAATATATGCAATAACCTCTCGCCATGCTTGATTTACCAGTTTGTTTCAATTCACTTTTATTACAAGAGCGCGTCATTTTTCCGTAGGCAATATATGCGATATAATATAAATACAGATGGGTGCGAATGCGCATCTGTTTACATTTAATGCACCTATAACTTCAGTTCGAAAGCAGTAGTTCGATTTAAAAAGTAAATACCTTGAAATCACATCATCATGCTGGGTGATCAGTGGAATACAATCCACTGAAGAAATGGACTTTAACCCAACATGCGTACATTAATATATACATGTACATATATACGCATTTGTCCCAAATGCATATATTTTCATGATTAATTTGTGTTAACATCAATAACGATATTTTTTCCTTGACTGCCTTATTGTATTACGACTGGTAATTTTTGTTGGCATTAAGATTAAATGTTTCATCAACAATACAATACATTGAAACCTTCTGAATGGATACTTATAAAATAGTTTCCATCTTTAATACATTCTCTTAGGATGCCCGAGGTTTCAATAAAGCGTAGACACGCAAAGATTGGTCTTTAACATCTCTTTTTTCAGAGATGTAATCAGTTATGACAATTGTTCATGCCTTCTTAATAACATCATCCTTTTAAAATTGTCATAATCATGATGTTTTCAAGCTATAAATTAAAACACGCTCAAATTACTTTTACGCAGTCAGCGCGGGATATAATGTTGAACAGATAACAACACGAGACAAAGTTTACGATGAAACAATACTAGATGCGTCCTATCAGAAGCATTAAAAATAAGCTCCCCAAGCTAGTATGTGGATTTCAAACGTATCAGGTTACAAAGCTCATTGCTAAGGTGGCAGTGGATGATACATACATTTTCCTTAAGGTGATCTCCTATTACTGGTTATTTCATTAAGGCATTTTTCTGTTGACTTGTTATTTCTAATGGTGTTTTGTGTTAACTGATTATACAGATCATAAGGTGTTTTTTTTATTTCACTAAGATAATAGTGTTTGTGTTATCTTCCAATAAACAAACGTGATTTAGTAATGCAAATTTAACTTTGTTACCATTTTTGTACAACACTTGGATAATGATTATTGTACTAAAAAACCTCAACAATTCTGCCAAAAGAAAAAGTGAGAATCAACGGGCAATGACACCAACGAAAAGTGGCCCAACGAGCATTCAATATATTAGTATATTCAAGTATATGAGTGGATTAATATTGGAAAAAACGTATGGTTTGATTTCCCCTAAGTCTTTGTAAAAATTGAGGTTGCAATTTGAAAATGAACACATATGAAAAAAAAAAACGCAGAAGAATGCCGAGTTTAAAACCTAAACACACACACACATACTATAATTTTATTATTTCAATGTAGTTTTTGTTTGGGCAACTACGTGATAGTGCAAAGTACTGATATACCATAGACTTAACTCTTTCGGGTTCCATGGAAACCATGCCACTTTATGCTAGAGTCTTACGGACGATTGATATAATTGGTGTGAAGTATATATATAAAGTAATAAGAAAAAATAAATCATTTGCTCCAAGGTGTTTTACCAGTTTTAATCTCAAGGTTATAATTTGTATAAGACCACTACAAAATTAAAAATACCGACAGGAGTGTGGCCAGTTTTAGTACAGAAAGTATTCTGTATAATATGGAATGTAAATTGTTAATTGTTAATTGTCAAGAAGACAATTTTTTCTATTTATTGGATTCATATTAGATACGAAATGCTTTTTTAGTATTTTACTTGCCTTTTCAGACCATTTCGTTATTGTATCATATCAAAAGTAATCTTCTATATATTTTATTTATAATGGCACTCACAAATATAAACAATACAATGTGTAACACTGTTGCAAACACGACGTACATGTAAATAACAAAAAAAAACAACGATTCCACAAAAAATGACACGTTCATTATAATAAGGGATAAATATGGCATGTGGATTTAACGTTAATACCATAAAAGTGTGTAATCACGTACAAAGTAAATTGTAAGATGGTGATTAGTAATGAACATTACGTAAGAATGTTTGATATTTATATTCAATATAAGACAATACTATGTAAATTGATTGTTCAATGATGGTTTTCTCTGAAATCGCCCAGCATACATCAACGATTTTTAAAATTTCTTACATAGATTGTGTTTACTTTTTAGTCTTTACGAAGTTCCTACAAAATATAGTTTAACAAATCAAACGTCATTGTGCATAGTAAAACGTCCATTTGTTCGCCATACTATTATAATGCCCGGTGACTACTTTACTATAATGTGCGTTTACGTGTTTAAAAGTATGCACTATGCACACGTATTTTAATTATGAGAAGAACAGTCTACATCGTTTGGTTCACACAGTTAAGACGACAATCTATTTTGAGCCACTTTTCATTGCCTTGAACAAATATTATGTATACTTTATTACAGCTTAATAATCCATGAATTAGGAAAAGAACATTGACGACTTCCATATGCCATTTTGTTGGGAAAGCGATTTCATGGGTTGATTTCTGTGGTGTTGGGTTTATCTTTGTTCTGGCCTCAAGCCACCGCCGACACCCAATAAATATCGAATGAGTTTGCGCTTTTGATTGCACTTATGGGTGGTTGACAGTGTACAGATCCGTTTCATGTTAGTCAATTTATGGTTTCGTGTTAGCAAATTATTGCCATCAAACCAGACCGATTTAGATTGAAGTGCAATGCACGTTGCTATCGAAAGTTTTTAAACACATGTGGAGTCCTTTTTATAATATACGTTCATCCGTACAACCAAATTAAGTTAATCATCGAATAGTTAGAAACGTTATTCAATGATCCCATGGATAGAGGTGACACTTGGAATAACAAAACAACAACAACAAAATGACAACAACAACACACTCAAACAAAACACAATGTCCGTGACAACTTATACTCTTTAATGTATCGGAGTATTCAATGTGAGTTTGTATGTTTTTGTCTCATTAGTCAAGCAATGGCAGTTGTGTTATTTCTAGTTTGATTATTCGCATAACAATGTCACCTTGTTTGATAGCTCAGGCAAACTAAATATGATACATTTGATGTCCTGTAAACCACTTTCATATTATCATTCACTCACTAAATCTACAACAGTATTTGCTTACAGGATTTTACTTTGCTAACCGCAGGTCCAAATAATGCTAGCATGTAATATCATATGATATTCACTCGTCAATCATCGCATTCCAGTGTTAGTTGACATCTTGTATACACTTACAGATTGTGTTAGAAAGACTTACATGAATGACGTGACCCAGTGTTTTTAACTATGGACCTTATATTTTTGCAATTTCATCTTCTCGACATATTGATTTTCTATTTATACGTTTTGGGATACGCCCAGCGCGAATAGATCAACAAATATGATGATTAATTGTATTACGTCATTTATGAGTTCAAATATCAAATATGAATACTGAAGTATATTGAACTTGAAAAAATGCTATTTATAAAAAATGAATAATCTGATCTGAATGGTAAAATAGGCCATGCTTGTAAATTCGTATCGCCAGTTTGGCATGGTGCTTTGTATTATCCCCACGCTTTAAATGCGTGGGGATATTGTGGTTATCTCCGCCGTCTGTCCGTCCGTCTGTCCATCCTGGCCACTATCTTCTCCTACACTATTAGCACTAAAACCTTGAAACTTACACATGGTAGCTATGAGCATATGTGCGACGGTGCACTATTTGGAATTTTGATCTGACCCCTGGGTCAAAAGTTATAGGGGTTGGGGTGGGGCCGAGTCAGACATTTTCACTCATTTTACTTACAACATGCGGCGTAACTTTTGACCCATGGGTCAGATCAAAATTCCAAATAGTGCAACGTCGCACATATGCTCATAGCTACCATGTGTGTAAGTTTTATGGCTCTAGTGCTAATAGTGTTGGAGGAGATAGTGGCCAATGGGGGTTGGGGTGGGGCCGGGTCAGAGATTTTCACTATTGTGTTTAGGTTATTTTACAACTTCTTCATTTCCACACCGATTTACTTCAAATTGATACTGAACTTCTCTTATGACAATATTGTCAATCTCAACTATGCATGGCCCCATTACCAACCCTGGAGCGCCCGCCCATATAGACCACGTCCATCCAAAATTTTGTTTTAACATAACTACTTCATTTTGTCAGCAATTTACTTCAAATTAATACTGAACATCTATTATGCCAACACGGTCTATATCGATCATCCATGTTCACATTACCCACCCCGGGGCCCTACCAACATAGGCCTTGCCCACCCAAAATTGCCTTTATGTATAACATCTATGCGGCGTGGGGGATACGCGTCGGCCTCTGCCGCGCCATTTCTAGTAAAGAATAATTTTCATGTTCGGATTTCCACAAACATTTCAGCATTGTAAAGAGTAATTGTGAGAATAAAAACATGTTATTAAATTATTGCGTAAGTATCCAGTTTAAAAACGTAAACGTACATATCTCATTTTTTTATTATAGGCGCATCATCATCATCATCATCGTCATCGTCATCATCATCATCATCATCATCATCATCATCATCATCATCATCATCATCATCATCATCATCATCATCAAAAATACTACATAAATATATACATATAAAATGACATTTAGAGGAAGAAAAAAAACATTGTAGTGGAAAATACTTCATCCACATTACGCAAACAATCCGAACGTTCTGAAGCGAATTTAACAAAATAACCAAAGTTTACAATTAATATGTTTTACACATGTGGTAATATAATAGGATGAAGTTCTTCGCACTTTTCAGTTCCATTCAGTGTGAATTTGGGGATTGAGACCGATTTTGCATTTCATCGGTGTATTCACTGTCCAGACAATAAAACTTTATTTGCATCAACGTGGATGGCGTTGATGCATTGAGTAAGCCAACTTTTCCCGACAGTTCATACACACATCAAATGCAGAAAAATAATATTAAATGTTTATATTTACAACTCACAATTGATATAAACTAAAATGTATCTTTTTTTAACTTCGTCTAACACAACACAATTGTGTATGAAAAAGAATGTTGGTCATGATTATTTAGTCTTTATTCGTTCGCAAGATTATTTAACATGTTCATTAATACTGTGAATCTGAGCAAACAGTCGGGAAAAAGTCATTAAATATATCTGCGAAAAGTTCCGTATGATTTCCATACGTCGAAACTTACCAGAACGCCTGATTGCATAGCACTTGATGATTGTTGTAGGCGTTAGGAAATACGAGAAGTAAATTTTTTCGCCAATTATAAACTGCCTTATCATCTTTAAACAAATTTAATTGTGTAACTCTCACTTAAGGTGTTCAAGGTTTTATTAAAAACCAAGACACGCCTGGATGGTTGTTATCATCTTGTTTTTAGTGATGTTCTGACTTTCGACAATTTTATGCCCCCTTATCGTTGTCATATTTTTGAAATTGTCATCGGGTTTGCGTTTGCATTATATTACACCCGCTCAATCGACTTTTGCACTGACAATGTGTGATGATTTATTGAATAGCTCGTAACGTTGAAATGTGTACCTGATCACCAGAGAAATAGTATTGTAAACAATGTGTTTACACACATAAAAAGCAAAACAGAAATGCGTTATACTATCTTAACCCTTTGAGCGCTGGAACCGGATTTTGAAGGCCTTTGCAAACAGTTTGGATCCCGATGAGACGCCACAAAACGTGGCGTCTCATCAGGATCCAAACTGTTTGCTATTCCTAAAGTATTTTTTGAAAAACAATCGAAGAAAATGCTAATTTTAAAAATTTAGCAGACAACATTTTTGCAGACGACAAATTTCCCAGCATGCAAAGGGTTAACTCGTTTACAATAGTTGACATTGTTATTTTCTGTTTATATTCACGCTGCAGTTGTTTTATACTCATTAATCGTCTTATTTATTGGTATGGGTTCGTCAATGTTTCTTACTTGCATTTTACCGATTGTAGACGCCAGTGAATTATTTTATTTTAATTGGGGGATTTATAAAAGTGTGCGGTTTTCCCGCTTTGGCAAATATAATCATTTGAAAATAAAGTTAAAAAAAAATCGAAACGTAGTTTTATATACATCTGTCTGATTCAATGTGTGCGCTATCGTTCTCATGCTATTTCTACTTTCACTTCCGAAAATATGTACGAAACAACGTTTCTTTAATCATCATATCCAGCAGATTAAATGTTAAACGTTGATGACCTTTGAATATGTTGAGTAGAGGCATTTCTTGATCGCATTTAGCGCAAACGGGAAATAGTCCTTCCCATCATGCACATCGCAGAATCACACATGACAGCTAGGAAGCGACACCTGTGAAAATAATGTGCTGGAAGGTGCGTAAAACACCCACAATGAAATAACTTGCTTCAGCTCTGACACCAGGACACCATCTCTTTATGTTCAGATAATATTTTCTCTCTTTATGTTCAGATAATATTTTCAACGAGTTTTCGTTTTTTTGTGATCGTAGTATAAATACAAATTGTATTATAGTTCGAATGAAAAACGATATCAATATTCAACTACGCATGACCGAAAAAATTTGATACATTTGATGTATACAACTGTATTTTCAAATGTATCATGCTATCAGTCAGTGAGAGAACACATGACAGTATTCGCTTTCATTGTTATCTTTCAGCCAAATATCGGTCGAGTTATTGAATAATTGATAATTCTAAAATAAAAATAGCAATTCTCAATATTTCGTTATGTTTAACAACGCGAATTCTTTTTAAGGTATAGTTTGTCAAAAGGAAGGATATCATTGACCAATTTGTTAGCTTTAATTTTGATAATAAAAAAGTCCACTTTACATAAAAATAAATGCATTTATAATATTATAATTTCGGGAATATTATATTTATGGAATAGTTTATATTTAATAGCAAATGGCTGATTTACGAAATAATGCGATACAACGACTGGTGATGCTAATATATAATTGATATAAACACGTGCGATCTTCCCAAAATAAAATACCGTATCAACCGTCATTCTCTGAATGTAACTTTCACGGTTGGATAATATGGGTCAGCGTTGTTTACACCTACAACTTAGACGGTTTTTCCCAAAGATGTGGAGATCATATCGTTCTTCCACTTTTTTTTTAAATAAATGTTATATCAATAAAAGTATAAGAACATATTTCATGCTCATCTTCGGGACATTTAAATCACAAATAAATATTTTACTTGAAAGCGGTTGGTTTTAATTACCTTTTAAACACGACTTTAATCTAATGTGTTTAATTACATACCCTTTAAAAAACAAATCTTCGTATTTCGACAATAACTTACACTTACCATGACAGGCTTATTGCATTCGACGATTGCTATAGGCATAAAGACATACGAGAAGCGAACTATTTCAACAACATTAAATTGCTTCGTCATCTTCTAAAATGTTAACTAATAGCTTACCCTTGAAGGGCTGTTAACCTATTTGTCTGAGATCTAATCAATTATTGCAATTTTCATGTCTCTTTAATAATATCATCCTTATTAAATTATCATAATATATGAGGTTGTAAGCAGTAAAACACGCTGCAATTACTTTTTGCAAAGTCATTGTTAGATTTTATATTAAAGAGTAGTCAACTGAGACACAAAGTTTATCAGAACTGGACACTTAATGCGTCATAGCAGAAAAAAAACATTAAACATCCAAATCCAGCATATTACAAACATGGGCAGAAAATTATATACACGTTCTTTTCTTGAAGTGTTTTCGTTAGTTTAACAGTTTAAATGATCAAAACACAAAGCATGGCTCGATTATATGTTTTATTCCAATGAACATGTCGGTTTGCAAAAGGCAAACAGTGCGAGCACATTATTATATCCAAATGCATTGACATTCTTTATATTTACAGAATCGTTATCGTTTAAACTGCTGTCAAATGTAAAACATTTTTGTTATAATGTTTTGTTGATTTTTGCCAATTACATTACATATCATACCATATACTAATGTTTAATGAAATAGATAAACGCAGCTGACGCATGTTCCATATCGAATATTAACACGATTTTCATAGTTAAATAGGAATTTGAGAACACAATTATAAGAACAAAATTGTTCATGGTCGATTGTTTCTGAGTCTTCAAAGAATTAGGATTCTTTTTATAGATGTGGTGAAATCCTGGAGCATAAGACAAGTGATTCTATTTATAGCTGTGGTGAAATCCTGGAGCATAAAACAAGTGATTCTCTTTATAGCTGTGGTGAAATCCTGGAGCATAAAACAAGTGATTCTCTTTATAGCTGTGGTGAAATCCTGGAGCATAAAACAAGTGATTCTCTTTATAGATGTGGTGAAATCCTGGAGCATAAAACAAGTGATTCTCTTTATAG
>VMBQ01000211.1:168325-197733 GCA_007657795.1 Dreissena rostriformis
ATATATTTTTATAAACAACTGGTAGCGAGTTATAAATATATCGGCAATGTACCAACCGAAAAGCACTTCATGGTGTTTATCATCTTATACGTAAATTGATGTATATGTTTTAAGTATTTCTAATTGACGTGAAACTCTTAAATAGAAATTGCAGCATGACTTTTAGTTAATGTGCTTTGTATTAATAATAGCGATTTTAATCGTTCCATTAAAACCATTCATTGCGCGAGTATCGAGTGTACGCTGGTAACTTAACACGCATTTTATTATGACTATTAATTTACAGCTCAAACACAAATTTAAAAAGGCGCGTGTGCGTTAAATCAATTACAATGGATTATTGAAGATACAAAAAATCAACATGTACACTTGAAATTCAATAGCTCCCCCAATAAGTGCAGAAAAAACAACGTGTCAACGTGAAACCCCAAAAACGCACATGGTTGCCGGGTTCTGGCCCCCTTTTCTCGCAGAAATGCAGTAAGAATTCTGTACATATAATCATGTGTTTAATACATAAACATATTGATTAAAAATATATCTGTACAGTTAATGACCATGGTATTTGTAGTAGTAACAGAATTGTCACATCTTATTCGAGAGCACAGTCCCTTTAACAAATCAATAAATATTTTGGCAAGAAATGTGCGGTACAATGTGATACAGTCATCAAGTGAGTCAAACGACTTTTCCCGGCTTTCTATCAAGTAATGTTTAAGTTTTTCAATGTCAAAATCTGGTACACCAATTAAATTATCTTTCCACTCTAGCGATGAAAACAATTCTTTATCGAAAACTTTATCTTCCATTGTTTTATGTAACATTTTCACGTTCGAATACACAGGAAATGAAGAGCCCCCAGTTTTGCTAATCTCGTCAGGAGTTTATCGATTTTTAATAAAAGCGTCTGAATGATCTTGAGCGCGGGGTTATACAGACGCTTAATTTGAATTGGTCTATTGCATCCGTTTCATGTTTGTAAAACGTATATAGATACAAATTTGGTATGAAAGGACAATGAGCAATTCTTACAAAAATGAATGGTAGGTATTTATATTAATTTTCTCGCCACATTCCTCGCCAAACAAAATAAGTAAAATATATTATTAATGATTTCTATTCAATTGTAAGCATCATACAAACCATCTGAATCTTTAAGATACTTACACAGAACACGATGTCAAATAACGGGTTAAAATAGTTTGAAAACACATTTATTAATAGGTCTCATTTAAAGATCCAGACAATAAAAAGTGTGTCAATGCGCATTCGTGTTTGGGTTAAATTTCAATGACACATCTAGTGAATGTTAAAATGGTATTATACACATGTTCCGTCATTAGCAAGGGTCACATGGTAATAAGACTTCTGTTATTCGGATTTCAGCAATTTAATTGAGGTAATGGTAAACCTTTTTACGAAAGCAATTCATCAAGTTGAACGCAGCATGGGTGTGCCCTATATATATAAAATGCACACAATTAATTATAACATCGCCCATTTGAATGTCGGCAGAACACGGCATGGTGTGTCTTATAAATTTAAAATGCAAACAATTTAAATATAACATCGGCCATTTACAAGACGGCGTAACATTATCCTGAAAATGAAAAAAGACAAAGAAACTGAACTGATGTGGTTGTTGTTTTAGCATTGCAAATGGGCCAAACATGAGTAGACTTGAATTTCCTAAGATAAGCCTTAAATCATGGTATTTTGCAAGAATAATACATTGAGATAAGAGCACGTACATGCCATTCTTTTTAACGTAACAGTCTAGCGCAAGAAACGATGTTGTCTGACTGCTTATAGATTATTTTAAGCCCAAGCATATGCGTAATACAGCTTGTAAGACCATTTAAAACTCATACATATAGAAAGTTTTTAGACAATGACACATTACTTATCCACATTTTCAAGAGTTATAATGTCGACTCATGCATTAAATTTTCTTTTTGTGTTTGTATAAATGTGTACACCTTTTTCACCTTATCTAGCCGATATATACAGTAACCAAATACCTCGCAAACCAGTACAAATGTCCCACACCATGCATTCGTATAATAAATGTAGCAATACAGTATACAATGAGCATCATCATCTGAACCTAATGCCTAGATGTCGACCTAGAGGTCTTCAGCTCAAGATACTTATATGTCGAAATTGGATGCTTTGTAGACGCACCCTTCCCGTGTTGAGACTCGAGTTTCAGATCTTGGATCACAAACGGAACAGGGTTCTGCTACAAAGGGGAAGGGTGGAAAGCAAAATCAGTCTGGAAACACATTTGGATTTCAAGCATATTGGTTTTATTTGACATTGTATTGTTGCAACAATTTATATTTCTTTAAATCAATCTTGCTATATATTACGCTATATATACCTATACGTTTGCCAATGAGCACAACAGAGTATGGGTAATCATGCGATATGTAGAGGATATTTATTTCTTCAATCAAAAGGGAATGTCTTATTCTCAAAGTATTTGAAAGTATTTGAACAACAACAACAACACAATTTCAACATGAGTGGAGTATGCAATCCATTTTAAATGTTTGCTTTATTACTTGCAAACTTTTGTTTATATTAATGACACACTCAGAAGGTAAATGATACATGCACTTTAAATCAAATCGAGTGTGTACATGTGATGTTAATGAGGTACTAAGGCGCCTGGGACTGAATAATGTAAGGACTCGGAGTGTGTCCCAGCACGCTAACATAATAAACTTATTAGACTTTCGAAAGGTGGGACGAAGTTTGAAATAAAACTTCAATATCCAGCTTTTTAGTTCGCCATGAAATATATTCAATGTTGGTGTGTTCCTGTGATGTGGGGGATAACCGGATTACCCGGAGATGACCCTACCTGTCTGATATGGTGACAATAAAACAAACTCTAATGCGTCTATAGCGAGGATTTAACACAGGTCGCCAAAGTGAGAAGTGCGTGTACCAACCACTGCATTTACCGGACAGCCCTTAAAAGAATTAAACTATAAAATATAGTTTGTAAATAAATGTTTTATAATAAAGTTTAAGGTTAGGCAATGAAAGAGTGAAGGACCTCATTTTTAAGAACCTGACTTAATTGAATTAATTAAGTATGTTATTACAATCACTGCGGCACAACATACTGGTTTTCTGAAAACAATAGGCAATCTTGTATACGCTTTTTCAACTGACCATTAACCAATGTTTAAGGTATTCTTGTTCACGGAAATACATAACTGCGTTAATCACGTTTGAATGCAAAACATCAGACATCTAATTTAGTGTATGACCTCAACTTGTATCAAATGGACAACACACATCAGTTATATTCGTTTGATGTATTATTCAGGAACAAATAAAACAAGCAAATTGCTTTTACCCATCCCATAGCAATATATATTTACCACGCAAAACAAATTGGCTATTTGAGTGATTCTTTCCTGATTAAGAACATCCCTATGAATCAACTGAGTATAGTCATGGAACTATAATCATGATATCATAAAATATGTATGGATTCCAATTTGAAAAGAAGGAAACCTTATAATATACGTAAAAGACGACCTTTTTCAGCCAGTTCATGTTTTATTGTGAGCACATCAATGTCATGTGGGGTGTGCGTTTCTATTTTTCGTAACATTTGTATTATTGTAATTAACATATTTACAGAAAATAAATCCCATTCCACAATATATAGCAATACAATACAAGTTTTTATGACAAACCGGTAGACATTGCTATATTGGTAAATATTTAGACGGAAAAAGTTCAATTTTACAAAATAAAAAAAATAGCTCGAGGTTTGTGCTGTCTCTCTTCTATCAGTAGTAAGTGCTGTTGATAGTTTGCAAATTACTAAACTTGTAACTACAAAGTATAACAATGTCAAAACTGGGATCAGTATAGAACATTAATAGGTATTAGTATACAGGATAACAATGGGACAATCATATAAGTTATGATACAAAAAATTTCATAGCATGTGTCTTGTATATTATGTATTATTGTTGACAAACAAAATGCATTTATTAACAATTAGCGGTTTTGTTGTTGATATATATATATATATATTAGGTATTAGTATACAGGGTAAAAATGGGACAATCATATAAGTTATGATACAAAAATTTTCATAGCATGTGTACATATATATTATATATTATATATACAATATAGGTATTTACAAGTCATTGAACTGCTCATTAATAATAATCAGTTTTACAAAAAAATGAATCAATATCTGGGTATGATTTTTCCAAATATTCTAAAATAGAATCACACAACAGTCGCAATATCAGTAATGCTATTTGACTGCATTGTAACCTGGCAATGTCAAATGCAATAATTTACAGCATTATACAAATGCTCTTTAAAACAGGCTTTGGTACACCCGGACTAAATTCGATTAGCATGTGTAGTTTAATACAATATTCGGATGACAGGGAATACGCGGATTGTTAAGGCTCGTGTAAAAAGAAGTTATGAAAAACAGAAAAAAGATATAATTGTTTACTTGTTTCGTTAAATATTTGTACAATTTTCAAAAGTGCCATTTCCTGCTTTAACTTGACAAATACCTTTAAAGACAATATTCAGCACTTTATATTATGCAAACGATTGCTTTAAACGTGTAAGCATTATACAGAACGTTTGACAAGTTGATGTATTTGTAACATAAATATTTGAAAACGATGTCAAATAACGCAAACCAAAATTCAATAGTTTTCAACCAAATTATATCGTCGTAATTAATCTGATAAAATCCAGAGTATGGCATTGACTTACAGTGTAAGGGTACAGTTTGAATGACACCTATATTGTAAGCGAAGAATTGATATTGTACAAAATCTCTGTCATTAGCACGGTTCATATGATAAAAGCGTGTATGTGCGTCGGAATGCAGCCCTGTAACAGTGCGCCGTTCAATTGAAAACAACTATCAATCATTATTAATACAACACTATGTGCCTTTTAAATATAGCATGGCCAAGATTACACATCGCCATGCATGCCAAATATGGGACTTCATAAACCATTATCGTCGATAAGCAAAACACAAATGTAAATGATTCGGTTGTTTGATTTGATACTCTATATTGATCACTATCAATAACGGCATCCATGTCTCAGTATAACATGATCATAACGTAATATCAAGCTTAACAATCAGTCGTTAGTAACTGATGTGACGTAATTTCTTTGTCAGAATTTTTTTTTATAATTTTTTTTATTTTTTTTTACACGGCATATTAAAACAAACATGGCTCGACGCTGTCTCTATTTGAAATGCATGATTTATATTGAAATTAAATGACTGTCATAAGGGTAAATTCGTTTCTCAGAATGAGTCTGCTTTGATCTTCAGATCAAGTAATTGTATGACATCATGCTTACACTGTTTTTCGACATGACTCACGTCAGATTGAGACACGATCAGACACGATCAGTTGACAAATGCTTTAACATTATAGCTAAACAATGTTTGTTGCAAGAAAGAGCACACTGATATATCCTCTCTGGTATTGTAATTAAATAAGCTGTCTTAAATAAATCTCTGATCAAATCGATACCGCTAACATTGTACACCGCGACTGTCAGAAGTAATATATGTTATTATAATCGAGCACTGGGTTTTCAGACATAAACGTGACATACACGTGATTAATATAAATCATATTGGGACTATACAAATCCCGGATCCGTCTGACCGGACTATGACTCATTGGTGATTCATATGTATGATAACCTCAAAACCGATACATAAGAATCGTAACGTTATGGGACATATATTGCAAGTATCGAATGAGCACTTGTTCAAGACATTAATGGTAAGTCCTACCTATTTATTATCTTAATAAATCTTTGACTTTCTTAGTACACATTTGCTTTATCTTCATATTATTTCTTGTACATTATACAAACATGTATTTTTATTACTTCATGTTATGCTTTGTATTGACCGTTCCAGGGCGTTGACCACCGGATGTGATTTCTACAAGTCAAGTCAAGTAATTTTTATTTATAAAGTCGGGTATTTCAAACATGATAAACACAATCTCTGAAGAGCTTTTAAAGCCGACTTACACATAACATTACATGGTAACAACATGATAAATGGCACAACTTTGAAATAACACCTTGAAAGAATCTTGCCTATATCCTCATCATCATAGGATGTTTTTTTTTTATCTTGTTTATTTATCTCTCTTCATTTTTCCTTTTTCATGAAAATTTGAGAAATTAGACAAACAGCTTATGCCTTTTGATTAGTTTTGTTAATGTTTAATTAAACTCTACCTCTCTCTTATTATTTAAAAAACAGTTTCTCCCCGTCTCTTTCACTCTTTACCAAAATGCTATAGCATCGTCTCAAAAATGTATTTTCTGTTGCTTCATATGTATAACGTTGTTGTAATTGAGATGTATGTTGAAAATCAATAAAAAAAAACAAAAAACAACATGATATATAGCACATACAATGAAAACATAGTTATAACAATCCTGTAGTTGAGAACAACAGAGAATATGAGTTTGAGTAAAATATTGCTTTAAAAGACTAGAGGTAACTTAATACATGTATTACTTTAAAAGACTAGCGTTTACATGTACTTAAAATATCAGGCAAAATTAGTACTACAGAGCTTAGTAATGAACAAATAAATATTGTACAAGGCATGCAATCATGAAAGGACAAACAATCAAATTAAAAGCAGTACAAATAGGAAAACCAAGGAACATAAAACACATTTAAAATAACATAACAAGACACCCCAGTACATATAGGAACATATATTAAGCAAGCTAAAACATAACATAGCAGCTAAAAAATAACATAAAACATAAAATTCAAAAGCTATATAATATCATTAAGAACAATCACAGCTTACAAGATGTTGTATAATTTTAAGAGTACAAAAAAAACCCATTAATACTAAGAACTCTATGACTTTTTTAAATATAATATATACGTATTATATATAATACGGCTCAATTAATCATTTAGAGTCTTAATAAAAATAGGGAACCTGATTAATTTACATTGCTTGCATGTAACAAATATGTAAAACACACATAAAAAGCAAAACATAAGGGTAGACATAAGGAAGCAACACAGGGATAAACACTTAAGTTTACAAAACTAAGGCAAAGAGTAGAGATCATGCAGAGAAACATACATATTGGGAGACAATAGAAAATACAGGGACGTATTTGTTTTAAACCCTTTCAGTGTCACAGTCTACACATTTTAATATTAAAAATATATTTAGTTATTTATGCAAGACGGACAAGAGCAGACTGATCGATTCCAGTACCCAAGCATGGATTTAAAGGAGTTGAAGGATGAAATTTGTCTAAAGTGATTTGGTAAATTATTCCAGAGTTTTGCAGCCGTGTATCTGAAAGAGTTTATACCATACCTGGTTGTTCTTGGCTTAGGCCGCCTTACTGTATTTGAATATCTAAAATTATAAGAATGTTCTTTAATTTCAACAAAATCATGTAAATAAGAGGGTCCATCCTCATTATACATTTAAAAAAATTCTTGTGAAATTATTCTTAAGCGCCTTATTTTAAGGGATGGAAGACCAGACCTTGTGAGAAGAGCATCATAATCTGAAATAAAATCATTGTAAATGAATCTTAGTGCTCTTTCTTGAATTTTTTCCATTTTCTTTGTATTTGTTTCATTTGTAAAGTGCCAGGTAGGTGGGCAATAATTAAAGTTTGATAAAATAAAAGATTGATACATTGATACATGTATTGTTTTGTATTGTATAGGCGACAGGCCACTTGCCTTTTAAAATAAAAGACTGGCAGATGGTAACAAAAAATGCTATTTTTATGTTTCGGGAGTTTCATTATTGCTACATGTAAGATTTATCCTTTATAAATGGTCTCTTCTTGAATAAATGATTACATACTCCATTGTCCTGAATCTTAAAATATAATAACAATGTAAAATAGGATACATTCGTATGTAAAGTGGTATATATACAGTATAATGATGTACAGTGGTATATATACAGTATAATGATGTTTTCATTTAACATTCAAACCCAGTGGTTATCTTTAAAACATGTACCAATACATGTTGGTATTTGAAGAAAATATCAATCCATCTTTGCTTCATTTTAAATTCTATAGGCAAATTATATATATTTTTATTATTTTCGTTCAATGAATTAGTATTTGATTAAAATACCCAATAAACAAATATTAAACGAAATTGCAGAAATCGTCTGTAATCGACCGGCTAAAATGAAAACGCATAAACAAAAACTTTGCATTGAATTCGGTAAAACAAGAACCTTTAAACGTTTATTGTCTGAATATCAGAAAGGTGTTGTCTCTGGAGTATATCTATATGTGTACACTCCGTTCGTACCAAGTGTCTTTAGTGTACATTTTGTTCGACTCAAGCGTTTTCGAATCTAAACATAAGTCAATTCGTTTTGTTTTTTAAGCGAAAAGGTTTTTAGTGAAATAAACATCATTTACTAGAAAATATCCGTTTACAGTGCCTTGATTTGTTTTCTGAGGACTGCTTCTTTAACTGAGTTCTTGTTAATATGACTTAATCATCAACCATGTCGATACATAATGTTAAAGTTTTAATTGTAAACTGAATAAAGGCATATTCGATTATAACAACTAAAACTTGAAGCCAGGATCTTTGGCCCACACATTTAATTAAAATCTTAAGTTAAAAAAATAAAACAGTACCACTCCTTAAGTGAAAACAAGAATGTTATTGTTAGTTAGCTTTTCGTAGTTATTGGATGTTATTATACATGTTAAGTATAAATTATAAACAAAAATTACGAAATGCTAGTTATCTTAATCAAAGCGACACATATATATCTCTTAAACTAAGTCTGTTACAAGTTTATATATTAAATAATATAGTTATACATCATAAGTAGTTTGTATGAAATTTATACGTACAAATGGTGGTACTATATGATTTTGGTATGGCTATTTCTTCGATCATCATAAATTTAAACCGGAACACGTTGTTAATTCGTCGAATCAGTTGCAGCCGTCAATTATATCCTACTAAAATTGACACACACTCTCATTTTTGAGATTATTCATAACTTCCATTTCATTATTCTGTAGAGTTGACAATGATGGACTATTAATTTGATATGAGTTGCATTCGCTAATGTATGTTATTTGTACTACTCTACTTCTTACGCCAATTCGTCTTAGGTTGCATTTGACTCATATTTAAATGCTCAACATTTTGAACATCCTTTTCTGATTTTCGGTTGTGACACGATTTCAAATTACGTGTCAATGACTGCTCACATTGGTTTTATCTGAACTGGTTATTGTCTATGTTACGAACATTATTATTGTATATATTTATTTGTTTTAAAGTACACTTCGTTGTGGCAAAGTCTAAAGGTTTATTTTACACAACACTGTTGTTGTAACTTCTGTTAAGTTTTATCTGTGGTTTCTTTCCACCCAGTATAACTAGTATTGCCATGTTCGTTCTGTGCAACCTGAATCAAGTATGGGTTATTTTGCACTCCCACCCTGTATTCACATTATTTATAGGATAATGCCTATTTTGGAAGTCATTACATATATCGTGTAGAAATCGGGTGACACAATGGTATAAGTAACAAAGGTCAGCAGTTTTGTCTAAAGTAACCCGTTGTGTGATGGAACAGAAATCATTTAAGAGTCGAAATGTGATCCCAACTTACATTTATTACACTGAGTTATGGGTACCAACGGATACTGAAATGACTTCGTTGTATGAATTTAAGGAAACAGAAGAAATGAAGCATTCCCAAGTTGCGGATTCTACCTAATAGAATGGGAAAAGCTGGGGAAAAAACGGATAATGATAAAACAATAAATGATGACAATAGCTAATTTATAAAGGAAAAATGAAATTCCAGAAACTTTAAAAGTTGTTAAACAACCGCATCGCCTATTATATGATGATATCGGTTCTTTAGTATTGTAAATATATGACCAAAACATTATTATATTTAATAACAATTATTATATATATAGGCAAAATGATAATTCAATGCTTTAAACTTACTGACGACCTTATTTTAAATGGTTTGATCGTGACAGTCACAAACCACAAGCCGGTTTCCATACAATTGGTCCGTCATTGCAGATGTATAAGCATTTCACCATGCTCGTATTTTTAAAATTAATTCATTTTTTTGGCAGTTATGGTAAATATACAGAAAGAAACCCAGAAGAATGTCATGCTACGGACTGCTCTGTTCTTCAATGAATGTCAATAACAACTGTGGCGACTAATTTGGCGAGTGTTATGTGTCTTTTTTGTTCAGACGGATTATTGTTAATAGTTGCCTAAACGTTTAAGGCGTATATTTGGTAACACTGACACCAGTTATTACAATTTTGTGTTTTGCAATGAGCATTTTAAAACCTCATTTGATAATGAAGAAGAGGAATACACATACACATTTATCTTTGGTCGTTTTGTTTTGTTTCTATATTTGCATTATATATATATATAAATAAATTAAAATATATAAATATAGTGAGAAACATTTGTGTGATCAACCAGATACACAGACATACAAACAGACATACATATTCCCATTGGAGACTACGGCGTGTGCGCCTAGCTACGATGCAGAATGAAGCAAATATACTATGAAATCCCCATCCTTAACGATAACATCAATACAACACTGTTACTAGATACATATATTCTCCAAAGGCAGTATATGAATTTAATAAAACATGCAAATGATAAGGGGGCAATATGTCCCCTTAAGACACGTTGTTTAACCTTATTCACTCTAAAGCGTACCTGTTCTTAAGTACATACATTTGCGACATCCGCAATCGTTACAAAATTCAAACAGCATTCGGTTATGTGATTAATGTAGTACGGTGTATTTTGTGAGCTTACTAGACGATAATAATGCCTAAAGGTCGACTATGAAATCCAAAGTTCGACACTTCCTCTTAAAAATCAGATATTTCTCAATCATGCAATTGTCATAGGTCATCGGGATACACCCCAACAACATTAGAGTATTATTGCCATTACAAATTATATATACTCTCTCGGCTTCTATCAAGTAATTCGATTAACAGAATACGCCAGCAGTATGTCAATTTGTCCAGGATTGGCAACACATCGAAGTTAAAAGAATCATGGAACATTAGTGTTTCGTAGTCAACTGAGTCAATGGAATGTGCTCTCCATTATATATCACAAATATTAAAATAGTGATATATTACAAACATATATATTACACATAAACATTCAGAATAAGAACCTTTAAGAAAAATATTGCACTGTCAACATTTACCGATGACCTGCATTGATATAGTGATCTTAACGCACGCGACTTAAGGAAATAGTCCGGTTAAATACAATATAAATAGCAAAAAAAAAGAATGTTATTAGTTTTAAGACGCACTTAGCAATAAATTGTCTAAAAAACAATAAAAACAATAAAAGCAATACATTAAACGATACTTTGAGTTTGTTCGGCCTTAAGTATTTCGCAATGGTGCATGCTCTGGAAATTAACAATATACAGCAATAAACACCAAAAAACACCGATATACTGCGGTACCACTATTTCAGAAATTAGTAAACAAAGACAGAACTGCTAAAAACTGTATGAAAGAAAGTAAACATACTTCTCGTGAATTGGCAGGCAGTTAGCCGATTTGTTACAATTCATCTTGCTATCGACGTAGTCAACTTTCTGCACGAAGACATGCTATCGTTTCTGTCCGCTTCAAAACATGATCGAGATTATGGACATGAGCAAAATTATATATTAACAACCATCATAATATGATTTAGGGACGCACTAAAGCAGTCTTATCTTTGCATCATTTCTAGTCTATACTACAAAGGTTATCGGTCTACTCACTTGTATCCCAATATTCATATACGCTTTGAACTTGTAATAAAGGACTCAATAACTTATCAAGTATCTTAAGTAGTTATAGTGTCATTGTTCAATTAAATTATATGTAACTGTATATTTTACAATGTAATAAAGAAGAATAAAGCGAGAACTAATTATTATTGTCAGTATCACCAGTTCATTCGAAGACTTTGACTCACTTTAACAAGTAAGCACATAAGCACAAATGATTTCATCAAAGGTTTCATTGATAGGGAATCGTATTTGACAAAGGATAGCGATGTTGGTGCATGAAGGCCTTGGTTTTGACAATTAAACACCATTAAAATAGTAAATGCATAATGTCACTGTTGTGTGAATTTTGGATGTCATTGATATTATTAAAGGACACCGTTAACAAACTTGCAGGTTTTATTACATAATAAGTACAAACAAAGTTTAAAGACATAGTTTTGATGTCGGACGCAATAGCATAGAAAATGCATGTTCTTGTATTTTTTGAAATAATGCGCCGTCACTTGCTTTTTAAATACATGGCGCACATATTTATATTATTGGATTTTTGCTTATGCCTTTGCATTACCATAAGTTGGTGTCTATAAAGTAAAAGGGTAAAGAACTGATTCTGTTTAATAACTCAGTAAATAACAATAATTTAAAGCCCAATACATAATTTGACCATATGTTTCACATCAATCTGATTTATAATACATGATTTTGTAAAATGATTTTGTATTATTAAAATGTGAACGTTATAATTAAGTCAATAAATATTTCTATGTTAACCTAATTTGACGTTTGTCATTCATATATTTCTTAATTTTCTTTGATACACTTGTTCTTAACAAACATATTCCGCTGTTTAATATCTTTCATATACTTAGTCATATAACGAAAACAAAAGGAGACACGAATTTGATTCATGATATGATTGATATACACAATTAACAAAACTATTTCTTCCCCAAACTACCACATATTAGCTTTTTGACTGATAGTTTCCCAACTTAGATCATGCGGCGATTGAAAGTAGACACAAATCGGTATTTTATATGAGGATGAAGCACGAAATCGTGAGGTTAGGCAGAAAAGAATATCAAGTTGTCGGGAAGATTGGTGAAAGAATCAGTTCCCTGTAATATGAACATTTGGTACTGAGACCACTAAGCACCTAATTAACGTTGTTTCCAAAACAAGAAAGTTGAGGATGTGATATTTTGAATAATAAAATATTAACCAACCAGAATAAGTACATACATAACAAATCGCATAATATTCAGAACAGTTTGTTATAACCCATATGCTGTTTATTGAAATTATTTAATAATGTGTATATCAGTTGCCTGTAATATGAACATTTGGTAATGAGACGACTTAGCACCGGATTTATGTTGTTTCTAAAACCTGAAAGTTGAGGTTTGACTGTCACGATATTTATTGAAATTATTTCATAATGTGTATATCAAATCACTCCCCGAGGAATTCGTTGTTAAAGAGTACATGTATGACGGCCTATCGCATCAAAACGACATATACTCTCGCGTGATTTATTTCGTGCATTTCTCTTTAAGTGTGACTTGTATATAGTATTCATTAAATGTGTTTTCTATAAGGATGGGGAGAATCATGTATGTTCGAAAATTCGTTTTCCTTATTCGAATATATTCGAATATTGATTGATTAAATCCTAGATTCAACTTTCACTAAACCTTTCCATGATATGGTATTCTAATGCTATAATTGGTATTAATGAATTTAATATTGTGTCATACCCACGCATGTATATTAGTGAAATCCGGATCACCTATATAAACATCAATGCTACACGAAGCAAACCAATTCTGATTTACCATGAATTTGCACGTGTACTTCGTGTAAATCTTTTTTGTCTTCAAAGAGCGGAGAAAATCATGTATATGGACATACAACTCCTTGTCATTCGCACGGATAGCATGGAAATCATGGGCTTATTGCATAGCCGTCGGACCGTAGCCGAAGGACTACCTTCATACCCTATATTGTTGGGATGTTAGTTGCAATACAAACGTAATGTTTAACTCATTCAAACACGTAATTACGCACTATGTAGAGAGCACTATGTAGAGGGCACATTTAAATAAGTGTGAACACTTTTGTTTCAATTTTTTTTGTAATAAGTGGGAAACAACGATTTGTTTTGTTGAGTTACTGTGCTCATTATTTTACGTTCAATGTTTCAGAACAATGACATCAGTGTTATACTTCTATATATACAATATATCGCATTTATTGTATTTCCTTAAATAAGTGCAAACATGAGGTTACTTATGGAGCCGTCGAAGTACCACCACAGCTTTTAATTTTCAAAAAGTGCACTTGGCATTAAAATCCCGAAGAGAAATCTTTTCAGTTTCGATGATTTGACTGAGAATCATTATTGTATCCATTGTGACGAGGCGTATGAGCTTACTATAAACAGTCGATTAAAATAAACTAAGGTCATGTTTTTAATGATAATAAGGGAAAAAAACGTAAATGTCTAAATTTACTTTGCTATATATTGCGAATCACATATGTTTTATATAATGTTCATGAAATGTGGTTTGTATATATTGTTCGTTGCATGTATATATATATATATTGNATTTAATATTTTTTGAGTATATTCCCAGCTTTATGTGTTGTGCATCTTTTGAAATGGTGTGCGTTATACCACTATTTGCTGCTGGATACCCTTGTGTTGAAAACATGTTTCTATTTTGTTTCGAATTGTTGTCATGAATAACTAACTAGTCTTTTTAAATACTCAATTCATTGTTTAAAATGTCATATTGTCGATATTATTTAATATGGTTTTATGAATTGTTTCAAATTAAACGATCCTGCACCAAATATAAACGGTTTCAAAGTAATGTGCGTCCTAACATGTGTCAATCCGCTGAATGTTGCAATGCAAGAGATACTGTTGAACTTGTTTTTAATTGTAATGATTTTAACATTGTTTTTAGACGATCTATTAAAATTCATAACATACATATACAAACTTTGAATTCAAGTAAGATGCGCTTGGATATACACGTAATATATGATACTTTTTCTAAAGTTACAATATAGTTATATGAATTTTTATATTGTATAAATTCCTCATGTTAAGTCATTATAAATACAGCGACGACGAACGTCATATCTGTTTGTTTCATACTATACGTTACATCATAATTTACCATATAAATTACTTCTGACCATCCCTTAGCAGATACTATTTACAACATATGACACGCTGGCACTTTGACTGATGATTGGTTCTGGTTTAGAACATACATCGATGGAGAACAGATACAAACCGGATCTTTTATATGAGCAGCATGCATTCGTGAGGTCATCAAGTAGAAAATGTCCATTTGTATCAAATCCCCTCTATTTGCGATCGACTCTGTCCCCTGTGTGAATAAAATAATTCAGATGGTTAGAACTGGTCTTGGGATTTTAGTAATACATTATGACTAATTATAATAATTACTATTAGATATATACTATCAGACTGTAAACACGGATACTTTGCGAACATACAAATGTATAAACTATTCAAATTACATGGTTAAATTGTTCTTAATCGTAAAAGAGGCGTTATACTTTTTTTTAAGTATTAATATATTCTATTTGAAAAAGTCATTGCAATAAAAATAACTCGGTTGATCTATCAAAACACGTATCGTAATATAATATCTTTATATATAGCAGGTAAATATGGTCCCCCACTGTGAATATTTCATAATATTTTACCTTAAATACTTATTTATTATATAGCTCATTGAAGTTGATGAAACACAATATCGACTTTTATAGACGAAAACCTTTCATATATAATTGTTTTTCATAAACACGATCTGGTTTACTATCTTGTAATGATAATCACTTGACTCTGACTAAAATAACTATAAATGACATTTAGAAAATACAGTCACTCGTCAGTTATCGAAATACTATAAAAACTACGATGTTATGAAGTAAATATTTCAGAACAACCCCATTTATTCAATGCTAATGGTGAAATATTGAAAAGTATTGTAGAACTTATTCCCAATTATTATCCCACTAGCCCGACTAGGGACTAATTTGTGGTTAAAATCTAAATTAGATTCGAACGTGAATGTCGTATAAGCGTTCGTCCCCTCAGTCGTATTGAACAACGGTGACTATCAGACAATATCTCTAGGGTATAATATACACCCACCACAGATTATAATGGGTTATATTGGTGGAAACGTTATTTTAATTTGTTAAATACTTCTGTCCTGCATTCAGTCGAAAATCTTTACTTTCAGAAACTATGCGCTTATAACCTGATTCCTTTCGAAATCGTTATAAATTTTTTCTGTTTTGTCCTATTGCATAACACATGGTACCCTCGTCAACTGATTGATATACTTTGTCAACACCCATATTAATGTTATCATTGGGACAGTCGCATCATTGAACATGGTACATCAAACCAAATTCACGTATAACAACCACCTTGACGAGTGTAATATTTCCACTATGCTAAATGACATTCTTTTAAATGGGTGGTAATCTTCGTTAGATTGGTATGCGCTTACCCTGGCACCAATTAAAAATATTCCAGATTATGTACGTATTCTTTTATCCGATCTGCCTCAATACGTATCATACCACCTATATGGATAACATATCACTGAATTTGGTACCCGTTCAATGGTCCGTTTATTCAATATAAACTTTTGTATATAAAACCATCATTAATACTAGAAATGACGAGGCAGATGCCGACGCGTATCCCCACGCCGCATAGATATAGAGAATAATAGGTTGGTGACGTTGATGGAGAATGCTTATCTGGCAAGGCGGAGGAATTTATCGGGCTGAGCCGAAGGCGAACCCGATAAGATTCTCCGCCGAGCCAGATAACCATTCTCCATCCACGTCACCAACCTATTATTCTATTTATCATGTCACATTTACACATATACTATTAACACATTTTATCAAACACAAATGATTAATTGACATAACAAAATAATTATAATAATTCTGATCGGACCTCCTACATGTACGCAACATGCCTAACGACCAAATAACTACCGATTGTGTCACGTAAAAAATAGTTCCACATTTAACCGTTTCTTTTAATACTTTTCTATTAACAATATGATAATAAATTAAAAACGAATCGAGAATGTGATATTTTTATTGTTGGAAATTGAAGAAAAAAAATGCAACAGCAAAACAAAAACTCAATTTTATTCGAACATTCAATTGAACAAAATGGCGTGCACATTCAGTCTAAGTCAACCGTTATAAAAAAAAATTGAGCCGCACATCCAACAAATAATCGAAAATAGTTATAATTACACGTAGCACATTATTTGGATAATTAAAATATCGATTGCAGCTGAAACTGTGACTGTCACGTGATCAACTAGCCTAATAACTTTTGGGTTATTAGGTTACCTGGTTTTCAGGCTGATGTAAAGGCGTGTGACAGGATAAGTTATATTAAAAGGCAATTTTGGGTCGAGATAGACCGTGTAAACATAAGAGATGTTCATATTTAAAGTGACGTCACGTCAATTGGTAAATACATAAAGAAGTTATGTTAAAACAAAATTTTGGTCCCCACCCCAACCCCCATTTTCCTCTATCTCATTTTACACTATTAGCACTAGAACCTTGAAACTTACACACATGGTAGCTATGAGCATATGTGCGACGGTGCACTATTTGGAATTGTGATCTGACCCCTGGGTCAAAAGTTATTATCACGTGCGTCGCATGTTGTTAGTAAAATGATTTTTTTTCCCCATTGTACCCATTTATTTACCCATAACTTTTGACCCAGGGGTCAGATCAAAATTATGTCACCGTCACCGTCGCACATATACTCATAGCTACCATGTGTGTAAGTTTCAAGGTTCTAGTGCTAATAGTGTAGGAGAAAATATGGTCCGATAAAAAAAGCGGAGATCAATACAATATCCCCACGCTTTTAAAAGCGTGGGGATAATTATGAATATTGCTTAAACTGCGCAACGTAACATATATTGAAGTATATTAGATGGCTTGATTTACAGATTTGAAAGTTTAGTTCATTTATAGATATATTTTATATTGTAGTTAATTATTTATGTAGGGCATACTTATGTTTTATTACGGTGTTTATAAGAGCTATTTTTGCATAATATACGTGTTCGAATATACGGATCTTATACCGGTATATATGAATCATATTTGACCGTACATCAATATTGGAAGGTTTTCTAAATAAATAAGGAAAGTAATAAAAATAATGATTAAATTAAGTGACGGTATGTCTTTGTAGTCATAACATTCGTATAAGCATTTGCTCTATATGGGGTTCGAATAATTTATTTTATGATATCTTTCTTACTTGCATGAAGGTTGGTTGATCGGGTATATCTATTTAATGTTGTTCGTTTACTACATTTTTTTTAAACTGCAAATATTGCTTAAATGTACTTATATAACACAGAAACACTGTGACACTGTAATAGCACCCCCACCCAAAAAAACAACAACAACAACCTACCACCTTCACCAAACCAGTTCTAAGACTGACATATTAATCGCATTCAATTACTTTCATGTTATTAAGGACATATCAATATTGCGCTTTGTTGAATATTTTATTATAAATGATATAATATATTGTGAACCGACGCTATTATGATACTTACATATTACAGTGGATATACCATAATATTCTCACTATTGTGTGATTTAAATACCTGTTGACCCGATTATAACGAAAAAACTAACACATATCACAATATGTGGTTAATTTAATTTATTAAACGTTCAGTTGTTTGTGTATTTAAATATAAGTACAAGTATCGTGTTATCAAGATTCCTAAATATAGGCTAATATAATCAAATATTTTAAATGAGAATGGTAGGAATGCCTTTGAACGTAGGTAGGAATCACTTGTCGTGTTCATGAGAAAAAGAACAGTTTCAGAAAAATCACAGGCTAATATACCCTTACAGGCTATTACAAAAAGAGGCCATGTCTAAACTGTAAACACTAAGTTGCAATAATAACACATTTTATAAATTACGTTTAACACATACATTAAGAGTATAATTTATATTGGAATGGAGACTAAATAGATACTAATAACGTAACAATATACTAAATATTGTTAGCATGATCATTCCTGCTACAATACATTTTAAATATTTGTAAGAGTACACAAAGGTGACACATATACTGTTGTCAAACATTAAAATGTCATTATAACAGAGCATTGAAGTGCTGATATTGTGTCACTTACGCAGCGAAAAATAAGACAGTATTTCGAAAAAAGTTCCTTTTCACTCAATGATTAATACATTTTGTAATAGTTTATGCCCTAGAATTGTCTCCCTTAGGCCGCATCTTCCAAAGTCGATGGGTCACGATATTAACTATAAACGTTAACCTGAAAGAAAGTTATCTTATTTGGTGGTTGCGATCGAGTTCGAAGCATTTGCAAATAAAAAGTCGTAAGTGTATTGCTATCAACAAAATGAGAACAGTATTTCTTCCATACCTTTAGCATATTGCGATTTTTTTTATAATTGTATTCTCGTTTGTAGTAAATAATACTTCATGAGCATCGTCCGAAAATGTGATTAGTGGTTTAGGTCATACAATTGAGTCATATTATTACTTAAAGAAGACCATTGTTTAACGATACGTTGTTAATTTTAAAACACATTTAGATTTAATTATCCTTGGTAAATTTATCACTGTCCAAAATCGTCACAGAATATTAATTGGTTCTACAATTCTTTTAAAGCGAATTTGGAAACACTCAATAGCTACCATTTTCATACACCATAATTATGTAAGATTAAAAGTAAAGTACACATGACTTTTTTCCTCAATAATCCTTGACAATTTGATCTATTTATTGGCTTCAAATTTTATAGGAAGTGTTTTAAATAACGCCTTAAAATTTAGGTTATTAAGAGAATGTGAGTACGGACCTTTGAATTGGATTGCCGAATGTTTTTATCTCGGTAATATTTGTAAAGTCTCCAACAACAACTCAGAATATTACTGGAACCCAATTAGGTACACATCTATCTGTTCTGTTATAGAATATCAAGATCTAGTTCGAATTAACAGCTAAAGTATTATATTTGCATTATAGCTTAACACATATTTACAATGCATTTACTTCAATTACATAAAGTGGTGTCAAACTTCTGAAGATGTCCCTTTACGACATGCTTTTTGAACTTTGAGTTTTGTCACTATCAAACTTTAATGGTATTACTTATTTTAAAATGTCTGCAAAAGAAGTATAAACTGGTATCGTCATCATAACGTCTCTATATAGAGAATATACGGTTGGTGACTTTTGTTATAATACTAATTTATGTCGTAGAAAAGGGCGAGGCGTGTCGAGCCTTTTTTCCTTCCCATATCATACGAGTCAGATATCGTATGATATCAAATGTCAACTACTCTGTATTTTATTTATTATGACACTTAAAAAGAAAATGTTCATTCACGAGTCTTAATTAATTTGTAGATAGTAATTTTATCAGATAAAAAGGACACTTAAGAATGACATAATTAATTTGCATTATCATGTATTCGCAAGCTATGACGAAGGCCTAAAATGCACCAATTATGCGATTAAAGGGCTGTAAGAAATACTACAACACGAGTCTGGTTTACAAGACAATTTGTAACACTGTTGCAAACATGACGTAAATAACAAGAGATACCGATTCCACAAGAAATTGCACGTTCATTATAATAATTGATAAATATGGAATGCAGATTTAACGTTATTACATTAAAAGTGTATAGTCACATTCAAGTAATGATGTTTGATAATGATATTAATATAAAACAATTCTTTCACTAAGGGTGTTCAATGTTTTAATAAATACCAAGACACGCCCGGACTGTTGTTAACATCTTGTTCTTAGTGATTTACCGACTGTTGACAATTTATGCCTACCCGCTCGAATTACTTTTGCACTGACAATGGTTGACGCTTTTGAATGGCTCTTAACGTTGAAATTTGTACCTGATCACCGAAGAAATAGTACTGTGAACAATGTGTTTACCCACATTTAAGAAAAACAGAAATGCGTTATAATATCTTAACTCGTTTAAAATAGTTGAAATTGTTATTTTCTGTTTATATTTACGCTGCATCCGTGTTATACTCATAAATCGTCTTATTTACCTATATGACAGACAGACAGACAGACAGACAGACAGACAGACGGACGGACGGACGGACGGACGGACGGACGGACGGACGGACGGACGGACGGACGGACGGACGGACGGACGGACGGACGGACGGACGGACGGACGGACGGACGGACGGACGGACGGACGGACGGACGGACGGACGGACGGACGGACGGACGGACGGACGGACGGACGGACGGACAGACGGACGGACGGACGGACGGACGGACGGACGGACGGACGGACGGACGGACGGACGGACGGACGGACGGACGGACGGACGGACGGACGGACGGACGGACGGACGGACGGACGGACGGACGGACGGACGGACGGACGGACGGACGGACGGACGGACGGACGGACGGACGGACGGACGGACGGACGGACGGACGGACGGACGGACGGACGGACGGACGGACGGACGGACGGACGGACGGACGGACGGACGGACGGACGGACGGACGGACGGACGGACGGACGGACGGACGGACGGACGGACGGACGGACGGACGGACGGACGGACGGACGGACGGACGGACGGACGGACGGACGGACGGACGGACGGACGGACGGACGGACGGACGGACGGACGGACGGACGGACGGACGGACGGACGGACGGACGGACGGACGGACGGACGGACGGACGGACGGACGGACGGACGGACGGACGGACGGACGGACGGACGGACGGACGGACGGACGGACGGACGGACGGACGGACGGACGGACGGACGGACGGACGGACGGACGGACGGACGGACGGACGGACGGACGGACGGACGGACGGACGGACGGACGGACGGACGGACGGACGGACGGACGGACGGACGGACGGACGGACGGACGGACGGACGGACGGACGGACGGACGGACGGACGGACGGACGGACGGACGGACGGACGGACGGACGGACGGACGGACGGACGGACGGACGGACGGACGGACGGACGGACGGACGGACGGACGGACGGACGGACGGACGGACAGACAGACAGACAGACAGACAGACAGACAGACAATTGTATTGGCGAATACAATCAGTACATAACAATATAAACATAGCAAATATTTCAATAAAATAGCATGTCAAGGGAATAGATATGGGTTCGTCTATGTTTCTCACTTGCATTTTACTGATTGTTCACGCTGATTTTTTTTTATGTGGGGAGTATTAAATGTGTTAGGTGTATATGCTTTGGCAAATATAATCATTCAAGAATTGAAATGTATTATAACAAATCTTTCCATAATTGATTCTAACAGTATAAAACTCAATTTTTAAACCAATTGTAATGGCGAATCAACTTATTTATCTATTATTGCTTGGTTCTATTTGTCACTACATTGTCTTCACGCCCTTGAACACTCGAGCACAATTACTATCTCCTAACCCTTACCCTAACCCACAGTGCAAGAATGAAGGGATGTTTTATACTCATATTTTTTATCTGTTTTTATTAAAGTGCAGCAAACATAGCCCACGAAGGTTGAACAGAGATGCAAAAACAAAGACAATGAAAGAAACTAATTTTTGCGTATCCTTGTGCTATGAAAACAAAGAACACTTAATATTTGCCTTAAATAATTTATTTAAATGCCGATTCTGTGGAAAGCATTCTATTCATAAACGTGTAACGAAAATGCATACGTCTGACCTTAACGCAAGAATTACGCAAAATGTGCATACGCTAATATAAAGTCCGCAGAACAATGATATAATTGGAACAAGCAAAATGCACTACTTTTGTTTATTAAAATCCTGTTTAAGCTTGATTATTTTAACATGTTATTACGTTCAAACACCCGAAACGTGGTTTTATATAGTTCTGTCTAATAAAATGCGTTCGTTTGCGTTGTCATATTATTTCGACTTTCAATTGCGAATACGTTCACACCAAAACGCGTTTGTGTATTCATCTTATCCAACCGATTAGATTTTTAACCACTTTATGGCGACTTTCGCAAATGTTTAGAGTCATGCACGCATTTGTGCAAAAAGAAAATAGTTTGGCCCATCATGCAAAGCGCAGAATCACACAGGTAAGTTGAGAAGCGATACCTACGATAGCAATACGTTGGACGGTGCATAAAACACCTACAATAATATAACATGCTTCATCTCTGAAACTACGACACCATTTTTTATGTTTAGGGAATATTTTCTACGAGTTTTCGTGTTTATGTTAGTAGTATTGATATATCTTGTATCGTGTTTCGAATGAAAAAAACAACATTTTCATATTAAACTACTCCTGACCGAATAAATTTGATACATCTGATGTATACTGCTGTTTTTGTCATTGCTCATGATATCAGTCAGTGATTGTACACACGACAGTATTTACTTTCATGGTTAGTTTTTTCGGCAAACAATCGGTCGGGTTATAGAAAAATGCCTACTTATGAAATTCATATCGCAATAATCAATATTACATTATGTTCAACAACGCCCTTCGTTTTTTAGGTATAGTGTGTCAGCAGGAAGAATATCATCAGCAAAATGTAACCTTTGGCTTGATTAATACAAAGTTGACTAAACAAAACAAGTGAATTGATAATTTTGTAATTTTATATTCAAATAATATTTTATATTAAGTATGAAAGGGCTGATTTACGAAATACCGTAATAAGATTACTTTACATGCTGTTTGTTATATAAGTAAACACAACGGGGATTAATTGGCGTGTCTTTATTAAGTTAAACAGCAACGCATACATCTATGGTTACAACCAAAGCTGACACACGTGCATTCTTTTAAAAATCGAATACCGTTATCAACCGTTATTATCTGAATGAAACTATCATTGGATAATATGGGTCAGCGTTGTTTATACCTACAAATTATACGGGCTTTCCGAAAGTTGTGGAGATCCGGAATACACTTAATGTGCATTTGCTATATATACAAGCCATCTTTAGTTTAACATGCTTTAAATTACAAGAACATGTTTTATATAATAAAGTATACATTAAGTTTGTTTTTTTTTTATAAAGAAAATAGGTAAATAATATTTTAATATTGTAATATTTGTTGTTTCAATTATTAAACCTTGTTTGACATTTTGAGGTAACAACGTATGAACTTATTTATTTATTGTATATTTATATTTATCTTTCTTCGAAATGATGTGTGTTGTGTATTTACTTCAAACGCGTGTTTTTATTGTATATGCATGTTAATGACGATAAGCTGCATATGCTTACCTCAAATAAACTATTATGTTCTATTCTGTAATATAAATAAAGGTAAAAGGGTATATTTCCTGCTGATCTTCGGGACGTTCGAATTACAGATATCTTTTATCTGAAATCGGTTGGTTTTAATGACGTTGTAAACACGACTTTAATCTAATATGTTTAATTATACCCTATTTATTTGTTTAATCAAGTTCGTAATTCGACAATAACTTACTTCTACCATGATGGGCATATTTCATTCGACGATTGCTGTAGGCATAAAGACATACGAGAAGTGAACTATTTCAACAACATTCAACTGCGTCGTCACCTTCTCAAATATTTTAATAATAGCTGATAACTAGCATTGAAGGGCTGTTAGCCTGTTTGTTTGACATCTAATCATTGATAGCAATGCTCTAGCCTCTTAAAGTACATCATCCTTATTAAATTATCATACTATATGAGGTTTTGAGCTATTAAACACGCTCAGAAGACTTTTTGCAAAGTCATTGTTGGATGTTATATTGCAGAGCCGTAAACTGAGACACAAAGTTCATCATTACTCAACACTCAATGCGTCCTATCAGACAACCAATTCAAAAGCCCAATCTGATATGCACATTTCTACGTTTAAGATTCTCTAATTTTCCAGCTAATTACATATATGTGCAAAAAAGTTATATACACATTTTGTCCTTACAGTGTTTTCATCATTTTCATAATTTCAATGATCAAAAAACAGAGTCAGTCGCGATCATTTTATTTTCCAATGAACACGTGTGTTTGAAAAATGCAAACATTGAGTATACATCATTGCATCTAATTGCCTTAACATTCTACATTTACAGAATCGTCATCGCTTTAACTGCTGTCAAATGTATAACATATATGTTACACATTTTTATTTGGCCATTATATTACTGATAATATAAATAACGTATAATAAAACGTATTATAAAATAGATAAACGCAACCGAAGCATGTGGCATATCGAACATTAACACGATTTACAGAGTTTAATAGGAATATGAGAACACAATTATAAGAACAATAAGGTCGTGGTCGACTGCTTCGTAGTCTTCAAAGAAATACAATTCTCTTTATAGCTCTGTTGAAATGAACTGTGTAGGGCGATTAAATATGTACATGTACTAGTATTTGCAGCGGAATCCGTGATCTCTAATTGTAGATCAAGATTCGATAAACAGCAGGGCCGTTCGCCTTATTTACCAACTACGATTACACATCAACACAGATACAACAAATAAAGGCAAAAAGGTAAAGAGACTAATGTTTGCGTCTCCTTATGCTAAGAAAACAAAGGCCATGCAATATTTGCCTTGCATAATTGTTTAAATGCCGTTTCTATGGAAAGCATTTGTCTGACCTACATACAACATTTTGATTATTCACGCCAGATTTTGCAACATGTGCAAACACTGAGATATAGTCCACAGAAGAATGACATAATTCTTACACAAGCATAGTATAATACATTCTTATAAAAGTCATGTTCAAACTTGATTAGTACTATAACATTTTATTAAGTTCAAACAATCGACACTCAGTTTAATATAGATCAGTCTAATAAAATGCGTGCGCTGTATCATGGTTTTTTTACTTCCAATTCCGAATATGTATAAAAAAAACAAAAAAGGCGTTTGTTTATTCATCAAATCCGGTGGATTAGATTTAAAACGACGGTATGGCGACTTTTGCAAATGTTGAGTGGAAGCATCTTATGAAAGCGTTAAGGGAAAACAGAAAATAAATCGTTCCATCGTATACTGCACGGCGCATAATCACATAGGTCAGTTGAGAAGCGACATCTGTGGCAACAATTTGTTGGAAGGTGAATTAAACACCCATACTGAAATAACATGCTTCATCTATGAAACTACGACACCATTTTTATGTTTAGGGAATATTTTCCACGAGTTTTCATTTTTTGTGTTAGTAGTATTAATATATATTGTATTATGTTTCGAATGCAAAAAGATGTTAATATTTAATTACGCCTGACCGAATAAAAGTGAGACATTTGATGTATACTGCTGTAGTTTTAATTGCTCATGCTATCAGTCAATGAGTGAACACATGACAGTATTCGCTTTCATTGTTATTTTTCAGCTAAATATCGGTCGAGTTATTAAATAATTGATAATTCTAACATAAAAATAGCAATTCTCAATATTTCGTTATGTTTAGCACTGCCCATTCTTTTAAAGGTATAGTTTGTCAAAAGGAAGGATATCATTGACCAATTTGTTAGCTTTAATTTGGATAATAAAAAAGTCCACTTTACATACAAACATATGCATTTATAATATTGTAATGTCGGGAATATTATATTTGTGGAATAGTTAATATTTAATAGCAACTGGCTGATTTACGAAATCATGCGATACAACGACTGCTGATGCTTATATATAAGTGATATATACACGTGCGATCTTCCCAAAACAAAATACCGTATCAACCGTTATTGTCTGAATGTAACTTTCACGGTTGGATAATATTGGTCAGCGTTGTTTACACCTACAACGTAGACGGGTTTTCCCAAAGTTGTGCAGATCCCATCGTTCTTCAATTTGTTTAAATAAATGTTATATCAATATAGGTATAAGAACATTTTTCATGCTCATCTTCGGGACATTTAAATCACAAATATATATTTTACCTGAAAGCGGTTGGTTGTAATTACCTTTTAAACAAGACTTTAATGTAATATGTTTAATTATATACCCATTAAAAAAATAATCCTTTATTTCGACAATAACTTACACTTACCATGACGGGCTAATTGCATTCGACGATTGCTGTAGGCATAAAGACATACGAGAAGACTATTTCAACAACATTAAACTGCTTCGTCATCTTCTAAAATATTTACAAATAGCTGATCCTTGAAGGGATGTTTACCTATTTGTCTGAGATCTAATCAATTATAGCAATTTTCATATCTCTTTAATAATATCATCCTTATTAAATTATCATAATATATGAGGTTGTAAGCAGTAAAACACGCTACAATGACTTTTTGCAAATTAAAGAGTAGTCAAATGAGACACAAAGTGTATCAGAACTGGATCCTTAATGCGTCCTATCAGAAAAAAACAATAAAACATCCAAATCCAGCATATTACAAACATGGGCAGAAAATTATATACACGCTTTTTTTTTAAAGTGTTTCGTTAGTTTAACAATTTAAATGATCAAGACACAAAGCAAGGCTCGATTATATGTTATATTACAATGAACATGTCTGTTTGCAAAAGGCAAACAGTGCGAGCACATTATTATATCCAAATGCATTGACATTCTTTATATTTACAGAATCGTATTCGTTTAAACTGCTGTCAAATGTACAACATATTTGTTATAATGTTATGTTGTTATTTGCCAATTACATTACATATCATACCATATACTAACGTAAAATGAAATAGATAAACGCAACCGAAGCATGTGCTATATCGAATATTAACACGATTTACAGAGTTTAATAGGAATGGGAGTACACAATTATTAGAACAAAATATTTCATGGTAGATTACTTCTTAACACTTCAAAGAAATAGGATTTCTGTATAGCTGTGGTGCAATCCTGGAGCATACAACAACTATATTCGCGTAGGTTGGTGCGGATTAAGGACGATGAAAATATGTACTTCTGCTCGCATTTGCATCGTCATTTGATTAATGCACTCTTACAGTAGAGTTAGCGATTGTGTTCCGCGATTAATCGGTAAAAAATCGCTAAAAAATAAGCGTTTTAAACCGATTTAAGCGCTTAATAGATTTTCAGCGGTTATTTAGCGTTTTAAACGGATTTAATCGGTTTTCATCCGCTGAATTACGCCACCACTTTTTAAGCGATTTTACGCGATTAATCGCTACGCATGCGCATTTGTCCAAACCGCTGAAAAAGCGCTGAATGGGCGGAGCCTAACAGAGGTAGGTGTGTCCTAAAATATTTATTTATAGATCCTCGCTTATCTGTGTGTTATCCATTTTCAGTTAGTGGGGACAGTGGTCTAGATGGTCTAGTGGTAGGATGCTGGTCTAGCGAACGAGAGGTCTCTGGTTCGAATCCCGCGCGGGCAATTTTATTTTCTGGATTATATGTTATTTACAGTTTGAACGTAATTATTATTTTTTACTTTTATTGTTTATCCAACTAAACTATATGTAATTTACACGGGCACCTTGATAATGTACTGGACAGATTGGATAACTGCCAAAATGACTGATATCATTTATTGATAAATTGTTGTGAACATTTAAAATTAACAACGTGTTCCACAATTAGCGTTGATTGACTTTTCATTTAGAAAACGCACTGAAAACAAACTAAATGTGTGATTAAAATGCTAGGAAAGAAAACGGTGTCTTGATGAAATACTTAAAAACTATATATATTGTACCATACATTTTAAGCGTTTAAAACATACTTATGTTATATACCTAATATGCCATGGGATTACACAAAAAAAATATGATCTGATGTAGTATCAGTTATATCTACGTACACAAGTGTGCAGTTTGAATATAAGCGTACATGTACTGGATATCAAAATCAGGATATACGCCGAACATCATTTAAAAAAAGATATGTCTGGCTACCATTACCTTCGTTACATAACAAATATAATCTAATGAAAATCTATAGAATGATTAGAATTAGTATTAGCATTAATATGAACTAAAAACAAGAGTACATACCTTACAAAATGCTTTCTAGCGATGATTGTACCATTATACATTGTGTATACATTTTGTATTTTACAACAGAAACGGTGACCAAAATACGTAAACACATAAAATGTAAGCTATATTATCTTCCCCGAAACGTCACATATTCGCGCAAAAAGACGGGACATTTTAACGTTGAAAACCCCATATACACAGTAATGCCAATTTAAAAAATTCCTTTAATAATAATAATAAATAGTAGATGCTTTACCATTTTGTTATATTAGTACCGTTTGAAATATTTAATCACAAAATTGCAAGCGTCCGTTTTATTTATTATTTTGTATTCGGGTTCAACGCTTAAAAAATTAACTAAAAATCGCGGGAAAAAAAATAATATTGAAAAAAAAAATGGAT
>VMBQ01000211.1:221071-368656 GCA_007657795.1 Dreissena rostriformis
ATATTTATATTTATTTATTTATATCCTCATGAAGGTTAAGACTTTGTGAGTATTTGCAATATCTATGCAATAAAAGATGTAGTAATGAACCAGCCAGAAATATCGACAGAACTACGTCTCTCGTTTGACACATCTTCGTTTATAAAAGCGCTTAATACAAATTGTTTTAGTGTCGCAATATGAATAAAAATTAAATACAATGTATGCAACTAATTATCTTAGGCAAAAATTCGTACACAAAATATTCACAGACTAAAATGTATTACTGATTTTCTTATACAAATTTACAATACAGACTTTAAGCGCTTAAATATGTTGAGAACATACTTGGTTGAATTAATTTCCACACCTCGACATTAACCAGGGACGATTTATTGTATAGCGCTTTTTCATTGTTGTTGGCATTACTATTTACAAGATTTTAACTGCATTGCAATATTTTTTAAATGAATAAATGCGGTTACGTTCACTGAGAGTGTTCTAGGTTTCATTCAAAGACAAGACACGACAGGAATTGTTGGTATCATATTGTTTTCAGGGATGTAATCATTTACAGGAAATAGTTATGCGTCTTTCATAATATCGCCCTTTTAAAAAAGTCATAATTGGTGAATAGTTTTAATGTTAAACACCATGTTGTAACAATTCAGCGATGCTATATTGACGAGCTGCATACATTGACGTAAAGCTTATTATAACATAATACCATCCTATCCGACTCACCGTATAGACACCATATCATTAGGACCTCAACCTTGCGTGCGTATTTCACGCTTAAAAGAAGCAGTGAATGTCAAGTCCACAGATTGTTTTCCTTTTCTTTAAATGGGGTCTTACCATTGTTCGTGATCATTGTATTATGCATGGCATACACGTAATATATAATAATATTCAATTACAAGACATATTCAAAAACATATGTCCATCATTTTATTATTCAAGTATCGCTGATTAACTTGTCAACGGCATTATACATATTGTTATTTTGATGCAATTTAATTCAAGGTTCTTTTCGATCCTTTTCCTATTTCATTTCTCGGCCTCCAAGACGTCTGCATGAAATCATGTTTTTTTTTAAATCATTATCTTCGATGGTGAACATTTAATTGATATCTTATAGACAGTGTGTCTGAACACAACGCATTGTTACCCGTCAGTAGTTATTCTCATTAGAACGTCGTTTTTCTATTTTCAGCTGATTTATTCCCAACTTTGAGTGCGTTGTATAAGTTTCCGTAAACGTTATCAACTTTATAATCCTTGCATTCCAACCGAAACAATAGCTATAACTTCCGCCTGCCATTCTAATGTCGAATCGAATGTGTGGTACCAGCACTTAGCTCACGCTACCGAACACCCACGTACACTTAATGTCGACTGCGCTAACAGTTTGATTGCCCTTCTGGGAAAACTTTCAGTGTCCAGATGTGGTTCTTGTTAGTTTATAACTTTCAATGAAACACGTTTTATTAAATGGGCGTTTTTAACAATGTTTTTTTTTAAGGTGTCATAAAATGAATTATTTAGACAATAACACACGGCTGAGCTGGGCCGGACGTCTATAATCGGCCCGCTGCCGCCATAACGGCCCAGCCGTGTGTAATCGTTTATATTACATATCATTCTATTTTATGCCTTTACTTAAATGTATTACCGAACCAGCTTTCCGTACTTATATTTTCCTTCAACTGGTTACGAAATTTATGACGTATCTCGTGTGACGAAATTTATGTGACGAAACACACCGCTTTGACTTTAAGCTTGACTCTCTGGATTTTAGTGACAACAATTCGGATGTTGTGGATTATTAAACAAGAAAATATTTATTTTAAAAAGCATAGAACGAATCCAAAACGTGTTTCGGATTGTGTGTTTGTAATGTACATGTGTATGGAGCGGTATTCATGTCAAAATTCATGTCAATGTTGTAAACCGCTAAGTGCCTAATGCTTAATGCTAAACGACAAAACGCAATACGTCTAACGCTTGACTTCAATTCGAATGCGATACTAAACTAATACTTGCAATAGCTAGCTGTTACTGAAACGGTATCGACGTAAATTGTCGCCCTTCAAGTTTTTCAGTTGAAGCATGGAGTTACTTGCCTCGTGTTGACGAGCGGTTTAATGGTGACATTTATTAAAGATTTGTAATGATTCATTTCATAGACCGCTCGATTTTTAACGAAAACATAGATAAACATGGTTGTTTGCCGTAAATCTCTTAAGCTTATTATTTTAAGGTAGACGTACCGAAGGATACTTTCACGAACACGTGCTTTTAAGGCGAACAACCATGTGAATCGAAAAATACACGTGCAAATTAATTGACTTAGTAGCATGTGTATACTGGTGGCAGTGCCTTTTCATACCGTTTATATGTCCATTTCAAAGTTTATGAGGTCTTTCCGCGCATGAGGCTGCATTTATATGTGAGGATCCGGAGTGTGTCCCAGCACTGTTAATTAGCATAAGATTAATGAAAGGCGCGATAAATTTTGAATAATAGCTGCATTTCCAGCTATTTATTTACTTTTTTTTGATGGGGTCGTGTACGTTACTTACAGTCAGTCACTCACTCATTTAGTCCGTCACTCAATCACTCACTCACTAACTTACTCACTGACAGTCAGTCACTCAATCACTAAGTCACTCAGTCACGTATTCAGTCAATCAGCCATTATGTGTCGCGGATCAAGATTTTGGTATTTATTATTGGATACATTTAGCCCTTAAATAATATTGTAAGTTCGTTCGCACTTTTGTGTTTGAAAAGTCTTCTTGTTTACCTCAAGGCAATATTGATAACAACAAGTGAGTGTCTGTAATATTATTACACTGATGTCTGTAATAATTTTAAAAGTTTCAGACAAAAAACCCTGGGTAGAACCAGTACTAATTATAAATGCATATTAATTGAATATTACAATAAATCAAGTGATTTTCCTGGGTAGGGTTATTATAACCAGTAGTACCAGTACTTACAAATTATACATATTTATTTAACAACATATTTAAAGCACAATAAAGTCACGTTCCTGGGTAGAACCAGTACTTGACACAGAAAAACATGAATACAACGAGAAAATGATAACACCATATATACAACAGTTTCCTGGGTATTAAAACCAGTACTGATAGCCGACACGTGTAACGTGAACTCACGGATAACCAACTCCTTAAGACTTTCGCAACTTGCGGCGTTTCACATTGTGGCTTAGGTTCACACGGAGTTGATTATCTGTGGGCTGCGCCATCTTAGGTGTACGCTTATAACGTACAGCTAATTGTCGATGGACTCAGCTATTTCATCTGCAAAAACTAGGCAGATCTCGCGAGTCTCGTCCTTGGAGACTCGTGAGCGGCTCCCCCCGCTGAGGCGCGACGAGGTTGTAGTGGTGAACGCGTCCTCGTCACTGGGGGACACCTGACGCGGCCTCTTTCTGGTGTACTGAACGTGAGAGGAGGAGGAAGACTCGTCCTCCTGGCGCAGCTGGTATTTGGCATCGTCGAGTTCCCCTTATAGATTATATAATTACATTAATTATTGGCTTATCAAGCATTAATGTATCTTTCTCATCATCGTAAATCGTGTTTAAGCATTGTAAAGCTCACCAGGTAATCTGCCAGGCCGGTCTGCAAGTCTGTCTGTATGTCCGGTAGCTCCGGCGCGATATCAACCACCACGCGCATTAAGACCTCCCGCTCCCGCACCTCTGCGCGGGTGGCAGTCAGGCATCCTGCCAGACTGCGATTGAGTCTGAAAAACATTCAGCTGAATAGGTAGTCGTCGGAAAAGAAAACATAGTTTAATCATTTAAACTAAACTAAACTTAAAAACGAGTACTTAAAAGTGTGCTTAATGCAAAACATATAGTGATTATAACTTGTTTATGCCCCCGGTATGGTGGCATAGAGCAGTTGAACTGTCAGTCCGTCCGTCCGTCCGTCTGTCAGTATGTGCGTCCGTCCTAAAACTTTAACGTTGGTCATAACTTTTGCAATATTGAAGATAGCAACTTGATATTTGGCATGCGTGTGTATCTCATGAAGCTGAACATTTTGAGTGGTGAAAGGTCGAGGTCAAGGTCATCCTTTAAGGTCAAAGGTCAACAAATAATAATAAAAAAATGCATGTGTATCTCATGGAGCTGCACAATTTGAATGGTGAAAGGTCAAGGTCAAGGTCATCCTTAAATGTCAAAGGTCATTTTTTTTTTAAAGCGGCGCAGTAGGGGGCATTGTGTTTCTGACCACCACATCCACTGTTTTTTTTCTTTTTGTTAATGTTTTTTTTTGAGAAGAATGCATAGTTGACTTAAATAAATAAATACTCATGATCGTATCAAATCCTATTTCTAAGCTTACTTCGTCCAGCGTGCGTCCCAGGCAAAACTGCTGGTCCCCGAACCTCTTCAGGAAGGCCCTGATCACCGTAAGTGCTGAGCGCACGGTTCCTTGCTGGTTGACCGTGTTGAGGTACACATCGTGCACCTCCATGTGCCCCTTCCACGCCAGGACGTCGCCCAACACGGCCCCCTCCGCATATCCACACAGGTCCAGGAAGCGGATGATCTTCATGGATGTTTCCTTCTGCTTTGCCGCGTTGGCATTTCCCCCCTCGCCGCGTGGCCATGTGCTCAATGTAACTGTCCACGATCGCAACTGAAACACATATTATTGAATGATAGTCTATGCTACAGCTTCAAATTGCGTAAAATTTTACTTACAACTTATTAATATAATTCCTAAGTATTAAAAATAAATAATATATTTATATTTTTTTATAACATTTCTTACTTCGTTACTTACAGGGATTATCAATTACTTTTACAATTACACAACTTTTCTGTAGCGACTTTCAAATTTCTCTTAGAATATAATGATCGAACTATAATAATAATCACATACATGTACATGAACTCACATTGGTCCACATTTGTGGGACTTTTCAATTTATAATAACTGAACTTGTCTCTAACGTCTACGATACGGCTGTTTATTAACCGTATATATTATCTTGTCTTTCTGGTAAACGTCCCTCATACATATGAAATCTACAGACACTCTAGCAAACCTCTTATCAAACTCTGATCGGACAAATACAATATTTTGCAACTAAGATGGGAACTATAGTTCATTATACTGCGTTCTGAATTTGTGTTGTCTATTGTGTACAAGGAAGGAAGCAAGGACATTGGTTGTGTTTGGGATAGACAGATCAGCGATGATCTTGACATATTAAGCTGTTTATCCGAGAGTCATGAGGCAGTGTTCTTGAAATAACCTCACAATATCAGAACAAGCTACTAGTGTCTTGTTCGATACAACTCGACATACAATTAGTTGCTTATGAAATCACTAGAAGGGAAATGTCTTATCCAATTTCATTGATTAAACTGCATCAACATCATCATGAACTATTTTAGTTGTATTTCTGGGCTTTGAATGGTTGGTTATAATATCTCTTTAATTGTCGTTCGCAAAACGTGTTCGTAAATGCATTTAAGGCATACCTCCGTATACTAGTTTGTTTTGTGTGAACGTTTTGTTTAATTTGCAAAGTAGAGTGAACTTATTTTGAAAACATGATTGTCTTTTCCCTCACTGAAAATTTGAAATCTGAAATTTTATACAGGACAGACGATAATCAACCGTTCGTTAAGTCATCATGGTGTGTTCATGTTGAAGGCGAATTGACATGCCCAAATCTCTGCCTGTGAGTTCCCTGTTGTGGTTAACAGACGCTATATCTGTTTTGTTTTCAAATTTGTCTGATTCGCTTTTAAACAAGTCAAATAAGAATCGAAGTATAAGTGTAATCATTTAGGGCGATATTATACGTTTACTATTTAGTAAGTCTATGCTTCAACGACCTCAATTTCTTCAATTTGTTCTCTCGACAGTTTTTAGCACAATGTTGTTTATATAATATGTCGGTATCGTCTGTAGATGGTTGTCATCATTAACGTATTAATGTCACATTTGTTTTTGTTGATATCCTTCATTACTCTGTTTTTGTTTTCCATGCATTTTTAGTGCGCAAAAGTACGTACTAAAATATAATCAGTAAGAACTTACATATATTTTTTTTCAAACTTCTCGTTTGTTTATTAATAATTAAGTTAAGAGATCAATCTAATTAAAATGTTGACATTTGAAGGGCGAAGAACTGTGTGGTTTGGATCATGCAAGATCGCTGATTTATCACTGAGGTTATGGTCGATCCCGGGCAGTCTGCTTTTATCTATTGAAGCCGATGTCGATCGCAGCGATACGTTTCTGTCGTGATGATTTACACATTTCCCGAATGACAAAGCATTATCGCATCCTCTACATCTCGAACAATAGGACTGTACCTCAAATAGCGGGTATAAGATGCGTATCAGTACTCGTATGGCATTCGCGTATATTGTGCAAAACTAATTAAGATAAGCGCCATTTTTGACAATTCAGCAAAACTGATCGCGCCCTCATCAGATAGTATATGGTTGAAACAGGAGTGTCATTTAAATTTTTGTGGATGATTTGCCATATGATTTATTGCGATAAACTATTAACGAGTTAATTAGAATATGGCCTAATAAATATTAGTTAAGTTTGTGTATGTTTTGACAAATATAATGACATACACTGATTTTTTGTCTTTACAATTTATTAATTCGGACCAAAACAAAATTATTTAGTTGAATTGCGAGTGTCTTTGTTTAGTTATGTGTGTCTATATATTTTGACACATTTTGTTTCAACTAAATCATGAGCGATCTATGTGTGATCGACCGTTGAAAACATATCTGTTCAATTTATCCGCCCTGCTGTTGTATGTGATTGGGTGGGTAGTTGCGTCTACATTGTGTGTCCGGATTGAAACTTGTTACTGCATAGGAGAACTGAAATTATCCCCACGCTTTAAAAGCCTGGGAATATTGTATTGATCTCCGCTGTCTGTACGTCCGTCCGTCCTGGCCACTATCTCCTCCTACACTATTAGCACTAGAACCTTGAAACTTACACACATGGTAGCTATGAGCAACAGTGCGATGGTTCACTATTTGGAATTTTGATCTGAGCCTAAGGTCAAAAGTTATGGGGGCGGAGCAGTTTTCCTTATATGGCTATAGTAAAACCTGGCCACTATCTCCTCCTACACTATTAGCACTAGAACCTTGATACTTACACATATGGTAGCTATGAGCCTATGTGCGACAGTGCACTATTTGGAATTTTGATCTGACCCTCCCCCCCCAATTTTTGTGTTGTACCCAAAAATGTTCGTACCCAATTTTTTTTCGTACCCAATTTTTTTTCGTACGTACCCAAATATTTTTTCGTACCCAATTTTTTTTTGGACCCAATTTTTTTTTTCGTACCCAAATTTTTTTCGTAACCAAATTTTTGTTCGTACCCAACTTTTTTTTCGTACCAATTTTTTTTCGTACCCAAATTTGTTTCGTACCACCAATTTTTTTGTACTCATTTTTTTTTTCGTACCTAATTTTTTTTCGTACCGATTTTTTTTTCGTACCCAAATTTTTGTTCGTACCCAACTTTTTTTTCGTACCAATTTTTTTTTCCTACCCAATTTTTTTTTCGTACCACCATTTTTTTTTCGCACCAAATTTGTTTTCGTACCCAATTTTTTTTTCGTACCCAATTTTTTTTTTGGACCCCACATTTTTTTGGCATAATTTGTTCGTAACCGAAATTTTCATACCCAAATTTTGTATCGTACCCAAAATGGCCTTTTACTATAACTTCTTCATTTCTACACCGATTCACTTCTAATTGATACTGAACTTTTCTTATGACAATACGGTCAATCTCAATTATGCATGGCCCAATTACCAACCCTGGGGCGCACCGTCCAAATAGACCACGCCCACCCACAATTTTGTTTTAACATTACTTCTTCATTTATTCACCAATTTACTTCAAATTAATACTGAACATCTCTTTTGACAACACGGTCTATCTCGACCATCCATGTGCACATTACCCACCCCGGGGCCGCACCAACATAGGCCTTGTCCACCCATAATTGCCTTTTAATATAACATATATGCGGTGTTGGGATACGCGTCGGCCTCTGGCGCGCAAGCTCTAGTTTTACTTTGGAATAGTGTTTTCCATGAGTTGTTGAAGCGTACAGTGCTAATGTTTTCAAATAAAGGTCAATGTCTCAATTTAAGATCAAAGATCGTGAATTAGATAATTGTTATGCTATTCTGAATATCCCTTGAAAAAAAGTACACAGTACCTCATGTGGCTATTCACTTCCAGATGAATAGTATTTAATGGGATGAAAACGATAACAGTATTTATGAAGAAACATTTTGTATAACATTTGGTAACCGACTTTAATATACAATAGCTTACACTTACCATGGCCGGTTTATTGCATTCGACGATCACTGTAGGCATAAAGACATACGAGAAGTGCACTATTTCAACAACACTAAACTGCGTTGTCATATTCTTAACAATTTTACTAATAGCTTATCACGCATTGACTTCCTGTTAACCTGTTTGACTGGGATATAATCATTTATAACAATGTTCATGCCTCATTACTTATATATCATCCTTGTTAAATTATCATAATATATGAGCTATTTAACACGCTCAAAAGACTTTGCAAAGTCATTGTTAGATTTTATATTAAAGAGTGGTAAACTGAGACACAAAGTTTATCATAAGAGGACACGTAATTCGTCCTATCAAAAAAACAATTAAACATCCAAATGTTGTATGTCAATTTTAACGTTTCAGATTCTCTGATTTTCCAATGAATTTCAAACATGGACAGACAATTATATAGACATTTTTCCTTACAGTGGTTTCGTTATTTTAAATTGTTTAATGATCAAGACACACAGCTAGGCTCGATTATATGTTATTTTCTTAAAGGCAAACAGTGCGAATACATTATTATATCCAAATGCATTGAAATTCTACATTTACAGAATCGTCATCGCTTAAACTGCTGTCAAATTTACAACATATTTGTTATAATTTTATGTTTTTTTTTTGCCAATTACATTTCATAGCTTACCATATACTAACGTATAATGAAATAGATAAACGTAACCGAAGCATGTGGCACATCGAACATTAACACGATTTACATCATTTAATATGACTGTGAGTACACAATTTTAAGAATAAAATATTTCATAGTCGACTGCTTCTTAGTCTTCAAAGAAAGAGGATTCTCTTTAAAGCTTTTGTGAAATCCTGGATATTACAAGTATTCGCGTAGGTTTGTGCGGGTGAAGTGATGAAAATATGTACTTCTGCTCGTTTTTGCATCGGCATATGATAAATGCAAAAGGTTCTTTTTTATCCTTTACCCATTTAAGTTCACTGCTCCCAAGACGTCTGCATGATATCATGGTTTTTGTTTTTAAAGTTTTTATGTTTGCATCATTATGTTCTATGGTGGACATTTAATTGTTATGTCAAAGTCAGTGTGTGTGAACAAAACGGATTGTGTGTCGTCAGTAATTATTCTATCTCATTGGATAGTCGTTCTTCTATTTTCTGCTGATTTATTCCAAACTTTGGGTGAGTTGTATAAGTGTCCATAAACGTTTACAACTTTATAATCCTTGCATTTGAACTGAAACAATAGCTTTAACTTCCGCCTGCCATTCTAATGTCTAATCGAATGTGTGGTACCAGCACTTAGCTCACGCTACCGAACACCCACGTACACTAACTGTCGACTGCGCTTACAGTTAAATGGCCCTTCTGAGAAAACGATCAGTGTCCAGATGTGATTCTTGTTAGTATATAACTTGCAATGAAACACGGTTGATTAAATGGGCATGTTCACTATGTATCGTATTTTCTAAAGATGTCATAACATACATTTGATTACAAAACTGTATACTTATAAATAGTTTTAAATTATGACAAGGAAAAATGTAAAATCACAAAATTAATGTGAATTCTCTGAATTCTGAGCCTATGACTTTCTAAAGCAAATGCAAACACGCTATCACTTCATTACGCTGTAATTCGAATCTGGCGGCTAGTGTAAAAACTCTGTCGTGTATACAGGTTTTTGCTCAATAATGGATGCAAGGCGTTACACACGTTTTACTATTTTTAAGAGTTCGATGAATGATTATTGATAAACGAACATATATTTGAAACATTTTTCTTAGTTAGGAGGGTTATGTTGCTTATTTGAATAGAATGCATATGTATATATATATATATTTTCATTTATGTCAATTTTTCAGAAAAATGTCATTTTGCCAAACTTTGTACAAGTCCTTTAAACATCACTGTGCATTGAACTTAATCATTTTATAGATAAATGTGTACACCAAAAAAAAGTCTTAATGCTATAAAATATATTTAATAAATATGTTTTAAATGTTTAAGTTTTCTTTACGTTAATGTAATAATTCCCACTAAGTGTATTTACCTAATGTCTGTTTCGATGATCACTATAATTCGATGCCAATGTCTCAGGTTTAGTAAATTGACAAAATTGAAAATATTTGTTTCAGATTTGCAAAATTTTGTTGTACTTATGATATTTGCGAGGAAACAGTTATACTGAACATTAATCATGCTCTAAAATATCCATTCTGCATCCTTCGACGATTTAAAAACCTAAAAATCATAAAGCGTTACAAACGCGAAACAATTGAATAATTTGGAGTGTTATGTTGTTATCGTTATATTTTGTGACATTACGAGGATTGCTTATATAAAGTATAAAATACACCCTAAACTATATGAGCACGGATGGCCGAGTGGTTTAAGTGTTAGACATTTACTCCAATGGTCAGCGGTTCCCAGTTGAGGATTACTGTTTTTTTTTACTAGAGCTATTTAGTTCCAATGTTTACATTTATCAATTTCAAGCATTTAATGACAAACTTCAATACATGCCAAAATCTGTGAAAAGGTCCCTTTAATGTTCCATTTAAACGTAGATCAACATACTGTCACTAAAATAACACCATCGACTCTCAGTGCTTAAGTGGGCTATATTCAAGTAGTTGGCCTTGGTATGTGTAAGTATTTCTACCAAAAAAACAACAGACGTTTGATTATTTCGCGAATGGCAGAGATTACTGTTGAAATAATGAACTACTCGTGACCGAATAAATTTGATACAATTGATGTAGAGAGGAGCAATTTCAAGCTATCAGTCAGTTCCTATACACAAAACAATATTCTCTCTAGCAATATCATATTAACATACAATTGGTTCAGCTGCTGCCGAATGTTAACATATCACAAATAATTAGAGGATATTTGTTGGATTCGGTGGATTATCGATTTTAAATCACGAGTGATCATAGAAATTAATATTTTCACGAGTGGCGCAGCCACGAGTGAAATATATATTTTCTATGATCACGAGTGAATTAAAATCGATATTCCACCGAATTCAACAAATTTTCTTTTTATTTCATGCTTTTTTCACAGTTTATATACATTGTTAAAGAGTTTAACTAAAGAATGTAATTTCACAGTAAACACTAAAAATTATCGATAATTTTCACTGATAATTTTCATTGTTTGAAATAGTGAAATTATCAGTTTTAATTCACTGATATTTCTCTATAAACCACCGGAAAGCATTAAATAAAATGTATTTTTCTTATCACTTACACTATCCCTGCTTTTTACTGTTTACTTTTAAGTCAATTTTAATATGGTACATTCACTAAAGAAAATGAAAAATAAAATCCATTTAGTGCTTTATAACTTATGTTTTGAATCATTTATTTTAAAACCTATGTTAACAAATCGATATTGATTAAAGGAACTTGAGCACAGTTTGATAAAAATGCCATTTTTCAGAAAAAAGAATCGATTCATACTTTAAAAAAATGACACTCCTGTTGGGAAAATGTTCAAAATATATGTTAGCTTATGGATCATCATCAATCAAAACCGTAAACATAAAAAAGCGTTTGTAACTCATTTCGTCGATAATTGAGGGAAAAGCGAATGTTCGACAGAGCGTTTACACTACTCGCTTAATTCGACAGCCTGCGAAAGGCTTCAATAAGTCACAGAGTTGAGCCCCATGGGTGGCATATTTCTGTTCTCTGTTTTTCTTGTTATAATAATTATTTAAAACTGAAGTAATTGACTTCAACCCATCATGCGTACATTGATGCATAAATATTTGTCTCAAATGTATATATTTTCATGATAACGTTGTGCTAAAATCAATAACGATATTTTTCATTTACTACCTCATGGCATAACACTTAAAATGAAATGTTTCATCAACAATACAATTGTCAACTTCTTAATGGATACTTGTAATATATTTTCCATATTTTACTACATTCACTTAGGGTGCCCGAGCTTTTAATAAAAGCGTTAACACGCAAAGAATGGCCTTTAACATCTAGTTTTTCAGAGATGTAGTCTTTTATGACATTTTTTCATGCCTTCTTAATAACATCATCCTTTTAAAATTGTCATAATGATGATGTTTTCAAACTATATACTAAAACACGCTCAAATGACTTTTGCGCAGTCAACGTACGATTAAATGTTGAGGAGATCAAAACGTGGATACAACGTTTACAATTAAACAACACTCAATGCGTCCTATCCAACAAAAAAATAAGCATCCCAAGCTCGTATGTAGATTTCAACGTATCAGGTAACATAGCTCATAGCTAAGGTGGCAGTGGATGTCATATAAATGTCCTTAAGGTTTTCTTCTGTTTACTGGTTATTTCCTAAAACTGTGTGTCTGTTAACTTGTTATACAGACCATTTGGTGTTTTTCTTATTTTACAAAGATAATATTGTTTGTCTTATTTTCCATTAAACAAACGTGATTTAGTAATGCAAATTTAATTTTGTTACCATTTGTGTACAACACTTAGGAATAGAAAACAGCATGTTAACACATCGTATGTGTACGGAAAGGCAACCACACGTGTTAAATTCGTATCAATGTTACCATATATTTGCTTTTTTAATTGGTGAGTGATTATTGTACTAAAAACAACATAAAAAACCTGCAAAAAGAAAACGTGAGAAGCAATGGACAATGACACAAAAGAAAAGTGGCCCATCCGAACATTCAAGACACGAGTAACACTTTTCATTAGGAATGTTTGTTTGCGTAGATTAATATTGGAATGGTATGGTTGATTAGTCTTTGCAAAGAAAAATATGAAAAAATAATGCAAAAGGATGCCGAGTTTAAACCTTAACATATATAAATGTGTATTTAACATTTCGCTGTAGTTTGTGTTTAAGCAACAACGATATAGTGCATGAACTGGTGTACCATATAATTGACTCCTTCGGGTTGCATGGAAACCACGTGACTTTATATTCCACAACATAGACGTGTGATATAAATGATGTGAAGTACATATAAAGTTATATGAAAAAAATAATAAATCATTTGCTCCATGAGTCTTGGCCAGTTTTAATGTACCGGTCATTATTTGTACAGGGCCACTACAAAACTCAAAATACCGCCAGGGGCGGGGCAAGTTTGGCCCCAAGGGGCATAATTTGAACACACGTTATAGAGGACCTATAGATGATGCAACATATCAAATATGAAAGTCTTGGGCTTTGCGGTTTCCGATTTGTATTACATATATAAGTCTTTATAAAAACTGGTTACCCCGGGGCGAAGCAAGGTTTGGCCCCATTGGAATAATTTTAACAAACTTTATAGAGGACCTCTAGATGACACCATATGCCAAAAATAAAAGTTATGAGGATCGCGGTTTCAGACAATAATGTTTGTTTTTGTAAGGTTTCCCCTATATAAGTCTACCTTACCCCATTGACATAATTGAGATACACAGTGTAGAGGATCACAATACGATGCAATATACCAAATATAAAACCTCTGGGCTTTTCGATTTCAGAGGATATTTTTTAAGTTTATATAGACAGATCAGCGATGATCTTGATAGATTAACCCTTTGCATGCTAAAATTAGCATTTTATTTGATTTTTTTCAAATAATACTATCAGAATAGCAAACAGTTTGGATCCTGATGAGACGCCACGTTCTGTGGCGTCTCATCTGGATCCAAACTGTTTGCAAAGGCCTTTAAAATCCGGTTCCAGCGCTCAAAGGGTTAAGCTGATTAACCGAGAGTCACGAAGCAGTGCTCTTGAAATAACCTCACAATATCAGAGCTAGCTACTAGTGTCATGTTCAATAAATCTCGACATACAATTAGTTGCTTATGAAATCACTAGAAGGGAAATGTCTTTTCCCCCTTCATTTATAAAAGTGCATCAACATCATCATGAACTATTTTAGATGTATTTCTTGGCTTTGAATGGTTGTATAAATTATCTCTAAAATTGTCCTTGGCAAAACATGTTTGTTAATGCATTTTAGGCATACCTTCGTATTATAGTATGCTTTGTATGAACGATTGTTTTATAATTTGCAAAAATAACTACTTTAAAAGCATGGTTGTCTTTCCACTCAAAGAATACTTGTATTTGTTTGCAGGATAGACGACAATCAATCGGCCGTCAAGTCATCATGGTGTATTCATATTGAAGGCGACTTTACATGCCCAAATCACTGTCTGTGAGTTCCCTTTAGTGGTTAACAGGAGCTGTCTGTATCTGTCTGTTTTTAAATTTGTCTAGTTTGCTTTAAAAGAAGTCAATTAAGAATCGGAGTAAGTGTAGTCATTCAGGGTAATATTGTATTTTAATATTAATAAAGTCAATGATTCAACGACTGCAATTTCTTCAATTTGTTCTCTCGACATTTTTGCGCACTATATTGTAAATATACTATTTCGGTTTCGTCGTTACATGATGTCACGATTAACGCATTAATGTCACATTTGTATTTGCTCATATCTTTTATTACTCTGCTTATGAACTTAGTTGTCTACAGTATTTGTTTTCCATGCACCCTTAATGCGCAAAATTACCTACTACAAATAAAAGCAGTAAGCACTTACATATTATATTTTCCACACCTCTCGTTTGTTAATAAACAATCAAGTTAAGTGATAAATCTAATTAAAATGTTGACATTTGAAGGGCGAAGAACTGTGTGGTTTGGATTATGAAAGATCGCTGATTTATCACTGAGGTTATGGTCGATCCCGGGCAGTCTAATTTTATCTATTTAAGCCGATGTCGATCGTAACGATACGTTTCTTTCGCGATGATTTACACATTTCCCGCATGACAAAGCATTATCGCATCCTCTACATCGCGAACAATAGGACTGTACCTCAAAAAGTGGGTATAAGATGCATATCAGTACTCGTATGGCAGAGTCCACAGGCATTCGCATATTTTTTTGCAAGACTAATTAAGATAAGCGCCATGTTTTGACATTTCAGCAAAACTAAATGCGCCATCATCAGCTAGTATGTGGTTGAAACCGGAGTGTCATTAAAGTGTTTGCGGATGATTTGCCATATGATATATTGCGATAAACTATTTACGAGTTAATTAGAATATGGCCTTATAAATATAAGTTAAGTATGTGTATATAATATTAATCAATATACATTGTTAATATTTAACAAATACAATTCAATTCAATGATTTTTTGTCTTCACAATACATTAATTGAAGCCAAAACAAAATGATTTTGTAAAATTGCGAGTGTCTTTGTATAGTTATTATTTCCGATTTCTATACATTTTGACACTTTTATTTTAATTAAATCATGAACGATCTATGTATAACCGGCCGTTGAAAACATATTCATCTGTTCAAGTGCGCCGTCCGGCTGTTGTGTGTTATTGGATGGGTAGTCTAGATTGTGTGTCCGGAATTAAACTTGTTTATGCCTATGAGGAACTGTAATTTTTACTTTGGAATATTGTTTTCCATAAGAAGACAATGCGTTATGTTTTAATGCTCTTCAAATATTAGTGTCTCAATTGAAGATCAAAGATCATGAATTATATTAATCACCATGCTCCTTTTTAATGAGTATATTTTTTTTTAAATATTTCTTCGTATACGTGTTACCTATGACCCAACGCTGTGTCTTATAAATCGCCCTTTATCCTTTGTCCAATATCTTTATTTCACCATTCAAGATAAAAAGTCACGCATTATGGTTTCCGTCCTGAAACTTTAAAATTCCTAAGTCAAGAATATTTAACAATTATTTATGATTGTAAATCTCACATAACAGACAATGTGTTGCATGCAACCACCAGGCCCTGCAGTGGCTATCATTATTTTGTTTCCCCGTTCCATGATCAACTATTTGGGCTGCGCTCTGAGGAAAGTGGATTTAATGCATGTGCGTCATGTGACGTCCCATTTTACCCTGTGTAGTGCGCACAAGTTAATAAGGGACGCCACTTCCCGCTTTTATTGTATTTTTTGTTTAAAGAACGACTCTGCTTAACAAAAGGCCACTTTATATGGAAAGTGTCGTCCCTGATTAGCCATTGCACTCCGCACAGGCTAATCAGGGAAGGCATTTTCCTTTTGTTATGATTGTTTTCTTTAAAGAAAGTCTCTTCTTACCAAAACTGTAGTTAAGGCGGAAAGTGTTGTCCCTGATTAGCCTGTGCGGACTTCCAGGCTAATCTGGGACGACACTTTATGCACATGCATTCAATCCCCTTTTTACAGAGCAAGGCTTATTTGTATTTTCTCCCTGACGAACACATACTTCGGTGTCATATGCCCTATCATCGGACACGCCTTTTTTGTTTTAGTAATAGTTATTGCTACGTATTATGCTATTCTGAATTTCCCTTGAAAAAAAAACGTACCCAATACCTCATTTTGCTATTCAGCTCGAGATGAATAGATTTAAATGGGATGAACACGATAACAGTATTTATGAAGAAACATTTTGTGTGAGATATGTAAAACAACATAAAGTATTAAATTCAAACGCGCTTTAGTGGCAAAAATGTTATACAAAGTGTTTGTTTTGTTGTTGTTGTTGTTTTTCCTTTGTGAAGGGGGGGGGGGGCACTTTATACTGAATAAACTAATTTTTAGTTTCAGTTTCAGTTTTGTTTTAACTAGCATTGTATACGTATATGATTTGCACTTGTATAAAACTTCGTAAAATATTATCATGTTAACGGTAGCATTGGTTGAGGTTAACAGCGTATTCAATGAAACGAGTATCTTTCATATAGACCTTAACTATAACATATTACTAATTTGAGTTTTTGAATAGATGTGTTTAAAATATTTAGCCTGTTGTACAACCCTGCTTATTATACAATTTACAAATTTAGCAATGTCATTGTCGTGTCTAGTTACACTCTATGTAAATCACTGTCATCATAATAGTACTGTCACCAGGAGCACCCAAGGTCATAAAATTAGGTAATTTAATTCATATACCTCATAAAAAGCAGAGGAAATAAACTAGAACATTCCTTATTTTCTTCAGGTCCATAAGGTGTTACATCGCATTGTGCATGCGCTTATGCTATTTCTAATATGGCTTCTTACGAAACACAACTCGGTTATTAAGTTCATTTAAGAAACTAGTACAATAGCAACTTATTATAACGTGTCATTTACATTTAAACAATCTTGAGTATCTCAAAAGGATATATGTATATATCTTCAATTGCGATATCTTTTAAATAAAATCTCTTAAATCTCTCAAAAATTGTATAATGCATAACCCACTTTTCAACGGCTAAATACTTGAAATGTCCAGGTGTCAAAATACTCGAATATTGAAATATTGTTTACTCCACCCATATCTTTTTTTTATTGTATGTATAATATTCACCGGATACCAGAGCTCAGGATCAAGTTGTCGCAACGAGGTTGAATTACAACCTGCTTATACAATAGTGTTTATAATTACATTACCAAACAGCCTAATCCAGAGTCAAACATACCTAGATCTAGGCCTGTATTTTTAAGGTAGTATACACATGACCGTCTGAATTATTATTTCGATAATGTAAGAGTAAAATATGATTAAAAATAATCCTTTTTGGTGCCACACCACAAAAAGATTCACAGTTTTAACGATTTATTTTCCCAATGACAACGTTAACAAAAACTCTTCAATATAAAATATAAACAAAGTAAAACTGTTACTTACCACCTTATCATATTTACTTGATACTTTACATGTGTATAGATTGTCCGAATGATGTTGAGAATTTTAACATTTTCATTCGTCTTAATAAGTTCATACAATATAATATTTCCTAATACATAATCCAAATAAATCTATGAATACCGAGTACATTTTTGTCTTATTAATTACATGACTTATCACATAATGCAATACAAAAATATTAAAGGGTTCCCCGATGTTTTGTTAAAACCCTGTTTATGCCTTAATGCAAACATTACAAATATTTGCCAAGTTTGTAATTCAACCACTGAATAAATTCATGAACAAATTCCCTAACGCGCTTAATAACGTAATGCTCTGGAAATAATTACCCCACTTATATCTACTATTGTGCACTATTGTGGCATACGTTGAACTGCAGAATCCTCCGAACACGCTCCTGGAATGTAGCCCGAATAAAATATATTATTAAAGAATGTGCAAAGAACTAGCCAAAACACGTCTATAGCACATCTGTTGACCGACTATTTAATGGTCATATCGCATTACTGGGAAATTATAACAGTCATAAATAGAAATACAATATATATTTAAATTTGGAATGCTATTAATACTATCGTTAACATCTGTTGACATACTATTACGTGGAATTATTTTCAAGCAATTATAATCATATATCGTGATTATAAAGTATGTTTCTTTAATCTTCTGAAAAAGAGAAAATAAACATGATGCACTCATGTAGACTATTAAAACTCAATAATTAAGCGCATTTTCTTTGTAAACGAATTAATATTGTTCTTTGTATAGAGTGCTTCATATAAACAAGTTGTAATAAGTCCTTTCTATTCCCTAAACGTAACTTTCTTGAGCATAGTACTGTTGTTTCTTCAAAACAAACGTCTTTATAAAATATATATCAGTGCGATATATAATAGTAAGCTATAATAATGATACTGTGTATGCTGGATGAATACACTGATGTCCCAAAAACATTATATCGATTTGAATTAATGACACAGTATCGAGTTTACATACGGTTTCATAGAAAGAAACCTCTGGACGCCCTTGTTACCTTACTTTAACCTTGTAATAAGATAATCGACTTTTGTTGTTGGCGAAACACATCGCCAACCCATAACGCACATAAAATATTAAATTGATGGTAATTGAAATGCTTTTCGCGTGAACATTAAGCTGTTATGAATCTTTCTTTTGTGTTGAACATCTCAAGTAACGAAATACTTGTACATCGTCAGTCATGGTCGCTAGTCCAAAGATGTTTTACCGTTGAAAATAAAACGCTCCAGCGGCCGAAATGAAATTAAAATACATATAAACTAGGTTTCGGTCCATATAATGTGTTTACCATGTTTAACCATTGAGTATTAATGTTTACTGTTCACATATTATAAACTAATAATGTTATACAGTTATCAACTAGTGGACCATTAAACATGATGTGATATTCACCGAACGCATTTAATATTGACCTATACGGTAGTCGAGGTCAATATCATATTCTACTGGTGAGTATCACATCTTTTTTAATGACCCATTAGTCTTAAATATTAAGATTTTCGGCAAACATTATTTCAGCCTGTTATTATGCCTTTTATACAAAGGTGGAATATGGTGCTAAATTCAATGGAAATCTATCATGTTTAGCAACAATATTTAATGTATTGGCTCATAGACTTAGGGTTTGAGTTTGGCACTTCTGGAATTAAATCACAAGAAAAGAGAAAAATGAAAAGTATCTTTATCATACTGCTTAATGATTTAATAGAGGGAAGCTCATGGGGCTATTTAAACTTGAGCTGTACATGTCTACCTTGCTTTACATTATGTCTGCTTCATGTACATAGCGGACTTCATTTTTAACCACAAGTGTTTGTATATGATCAATGTATCAAAAACATGAAAATGCAAATACATCTAAATAAATTTCTATGACGTATTATTATTATACCGGATTTATATAGCGCCCTTTTCATACAAAAGTGCACGTTCAAAGGCGCGTTCACGTAACGTGTTTCTTTTTTTCAAGTACCATTTTATTATGTACTTTAAGATGAACAAATCAACAACAAACGATCTATTTAAATTAGCAGTTCTACACACAATAAACATTTACAACAGTTACACGGATTAAAATAATGTTTAAGTAGCAAATAAAACAACGCCTGTTATCGCCATATTGCGTCGTGTAACTTGTTTTTCCCGGCACACAAAGCATACCATAAATTCTTACACATTACTTAATATTGCGTTGATAATTTTAGACAAAACGTATTACGCTGGGGAAACAAGACTTTCACTAATATGTCCTATTTTGGCGTTCGCCGTAATCTTCCTAGACCAATAAAACCGTCTTTGTTTATAGATCGTATACTTATTTTGTATATTGATCCTTTCCCATAAGCTCCACATGCACTTCCCATCTACTGGTTTTTAATACTTTGGTAATGACATTAGCAGGTTATATAATATGCAGAAGCGTTCAGGCACAGACACATATAGTTTCATAAACATGAACAGAGCGTTTGTGTCAGATGTCTTATTTTTTTTAACTACGATATAAACGATGGCATCAGAAAGTCAATTATTTCGAAAATACCTTACACTTATCATGACTGACTTATTGCATTCGACGATTGCTATTGGCAAAAAGACATACGAGAAGTGAACTATTTCAACAACATAAAACTGCGTCGTCATCTTCTAAACTATTTCACTAATAGCTGATCACGCCTTGAATCGATGTTAACCTGTTTGTTTAAGATCTTATCAATTATAGCAATTTTCATGGCTCTTTAATTGTATCATCTTTATTAAAATAACATAATATTTGAGGTTTTAGCTCTTGACACGCTTAGAAGATTTTCTGCAAAGTCATTTTTAGATGTTCTGTCGCAAAGTCGTTAACTGAGACACATTGTTGATTTGAACTTGACACATAATTCGTCCTATCAGAAAAACAATATTAAACATCCCAATCTTGTATGTAAATTTCAACATTTAAGGTTCTCTGAATTTTCAGCATATTTCCAATATGATCAGAAATTATGTACACACTTTTTTCCTTACAGTGGTTTCTTTATTTAAAACAAATAATGATCAAGAAACAAAATCAGGCTCGATTATATGTTTTCTTACAATGAACATGTCTGTTTGCATAAGGCAAACAGTGCGAGTACATTAATATATCCAGATGCAATAAAATTCTACATTTACAGAATCCTCATCCCTTAAACGGCTGTAAAATTTACAACTTAATTGTTATACTTTTATGTTGTTATTTGCCAATTACATAACATATCATACCATATACTAACGTATAATGAAAAAGATAACAGCAACCGAAGCATGTGACATATCGAACATTAACACGATTTACAGAATTTAATATAAATGTGAGTACACAATTATAAGAATAAAATATTTCATGGTCGATTGCTTCTTAGTCTTCAACGAAATAGGATTCTCATTATAGCTGTAGTGACATCCTTGAGCATGAAACAAGTATTCGCGTAGGTTGGTGCGGGTGAAGGTCGATAAAAAAAATCTGCTCGTATTTGCATCGGCATTTGATAAATGCAATTGATTACTGATTGTCCACAGATTTGTATCGCCGATTAACTTGTCAACGGCATTCCACTATTATTTAATTCTAGGTTAGTTTCGATCCTTTACCTATTTTATTTCAGGGAGCCCACTATGTCTGCATTTAATCATGTGTTTGTTTTTTGTTTTTTAAAGTTGTTATGTATGAATCATTTTCTTCTATAATGAACATTTAACTGTAAGCGTCTGAACACAACGCTTTGCGTGTTTTCAGTAATTATTCTATATCATTGGAACATCATTCTTCTATTTTCGGCTGATTTTACAACTTAATAATCCTTGCATTTGAACCGAAACACTAGCTATAACTTCCGCCTGCCATTCTTACTAATCAAATGTGTGGTACCAGCACTTAGCTCATGCTACCAAACACCCACGCACACTTACTGTTGACTGCGCTTACAGTTGGATGGCCCTTCTGGGAAATCGATCAGTGTCCATATGTGATTCTTGTTAGTATATAACTTGCAATGAAATACGGTTGATTGAATGGGCGTGTTCATGTTTCCTATTTTCTTAAAGATATCATTTAACAAATTTGCTAACAAAACTGTTTTATTATGAATACTATTTTGAATAGTTTTCAATAATTATTATTACAAGGAAAAATGTAAAATAACAAATGTGAATACGCCGGGTCTTGAGCCTATTACTTTCTAAAGCAAATGAAGACACGCTACAACTTCAATACGCAGGCTATCGAATCTGGCGGCAAGTGTAAAAACTCTGTCGTGTATTCATGTTTTTTGCTCAATCATCGATGCAAAGCGTTATATACGCTTTATTATGTTTCGAGTTCGATTAATGATAATTGATAAACGAACAAATATTTTGAACATTTTTCTTAGTTAGGTTGGTTATTTTTCTAATTTGAATATAATGAAAATGCATACATTTGTATTTTTTTTATTTATGCCAATTGTTAAGAAAAACAAATCATTTTTCAAAACTTTGTACAAGTCCCTTAAACATCACAGTTCGTTGAACTTTATCATTTAACATATACATGTGTACACCGGAAAAAGGGTTTATGTTATATGCATATATTAAATAAATGGGGTTCACATGTTTGAGTTTTCCTCACGTCAATGTAATAATTCCCACTAAGTGGGAAACCTAATGTCTGTTACGATTATCACTATAATTCGATGTCAATGTTTTTAATGTTACATTTAGAGGTCGCCGTGGCGTAGTGAATATGGTGTCCGCCTAGAAACCGGGATGTCAGTGGTTCGATCCCCACTGTGGGAGCGTTCTTTAAAACTGGCTCTAGTCACAGGAAACGGACTCGTGAGCGTTTCAAATAAGCCTTAGGCTTTCGATGCAATCGAGCTTGCATAAAAAGGTTTAAACTTATGTTACATTAAAACGTATATCAACATACTGTCACTAAAATAATCCCACCGACTCTCCGTGTCTACGTGGGTTATATTCAAGTAGTTGACTTTTGTATGTAAAAGTATCACGGGGTGGAATCATTGCGACCGTAACGCCCGTGTTATGTGCGTAAAATGTCGCAATTCAGCCACCGTTGTGGTGGCAATTTAAAAAAAAGGATGCAGACGGTGAGTACGACTTAGTTTTTTGCGTTTCCCGAAGACATATAGACCTTAATTTAAAAATCGGGGAATGCTATTCGATACGAATATTGATATTGTTTACTAATCTGGCAAAATTCTTGAGAAAAATCCGATATCCTAACCTCAAGGACTTTACAAAGGTTGGTTCATGTGATGTTGACATTGAACAAGTCGCATATTTTAACTATATTATTATATTGTTGTACATTTTATATTCGCGTTTTTAATAACTATGCTCGGCTACAAAAAATATATCGTAACCTCTTCTGAAAAGAAGGCGTTGTACCCGTTTTTTTGAAAATGTTGAGGTTGCGAGCACATGTTGTGGTTGCAATTTATTGTTGTGGTGCTGATGTGAAGTAACTTATATAAGAAGATAAGAACAAACGTAAGGGCAGTAATGTAACATAAGATAAAAGGTTGGTAATATTTTATTTAAAAAACTGAAACAATACAATTATGTTGCACGAAACCCTCGCTTGGCTACAAGAGTTATCATTCCCTCTACACTACACGGATCTAAACCACCGTCACAGTGTCACAGTGCACAGGATTGTAGTTCAATAAAACCTTCTTAGAGGGACACGCAAAATTAATTTTTGAATCTGCAGGAGACAGCTGCTGGTTTCCACATAAAAATGCGTCTCGTTTTTTGGTCCGCACATGAAACGCATGAACTTTCCTCAAAATAATCGTTTGCCCAACCACAAAAAAAATCAAGCTTGTTTCACTATAACGCATTGCACGCGTATCGTAAATGTTAAACAATTTTGACAACATAAATGCAACATTGTCCATCGAAAACCTATTTTGGGCTACCAACGTTAGAAATGTTACAAAGTCCGCTTTCACATTGTATTCTTTTAAGATAGTTAACACCTCGTTGAAAAGTTGGTGTATGCCGTCATTATAAGGTCTATCCTTAACAGCATTTGTTTTAAAGAATGATTCGTATAATGTCCGCTCCGCTTTCAATCCATTCGGCATCATCATTGTATAAATACATGTAAGTTTCTTCACTGGCATCATTGATTAATGAAATATTTGATCGTTTCAAGTGCATTAAATGCTTATTCTTGTTTAGCTTTGACAATATATGAATTGCTTGTATGCCTTTTGGGTTTTTGAAATAATATCACTTATTTTGGGGGATAAGTGACAATATTCTACTACGTTTCAATGCAGGATAAAATAATTTTTTCCGACATCTATTTGGACATTATCGTTTTCCACCACCCTTTGTAACAGGCGTACTGGTATTTAACGTCGATTTAAAGATATTTTTCCACGGACTTTTGTATTGTAAGAAGTCCGTTTGATACTGGATAGGAACAATCCTTTCTCGCGTCTTCCCTTGAAAATTCCCATCTGTAATAGAAAAAGCAATAATAAAAATAATGTTTACTATGAGTGGTCGTACCGCGAGGTTTTCGTGCAACATAATTGTATTGTTTCAGTTTTTTTAAATAAAATATAACCAACTTTTGATCTTATGTTGCATTACTGCCCTTACGTTTCTTCTTATACAAGTTACTTCACATCAGCACCACAACAATAAATTGTGACCACAACATGTGCTTGCGACCACAACATTTTCAAAACAACGGGTACAGCGCCTTCTTTTCAGCAGAGGTTACGATATTTTGTGTAGCCGTGCAAAGTTATTAAAAAAACAAATATAAAATGGGATTTTCTTTACACAAATATAATATCGTAAAAATATGCGACGTGTTCATTTTCAACATCACATGAACCAACCTTTGTTAAGTACCTGAGGTTAGTATATCGGATATTTCTCAAGAAATTTGCCAGAAAAGTAAACAATATTAATATTCGTATCGAATAGCATTCCCCGATTTTTAAATTATGGTCTGTATGTCTTCGGGAAACGTAAAAAGCTAAGTCGTTTTCACCGTGTGCATCCATTTTTTTAAATTGCCACCACAACAGGAGCTGCATTGCGACATTTTACGCACATAACACGAGCGTTATGGTCGCAATGATATCACCACGTGAGTATTTCTACCAATAAAAACACTCATTTGATTATGTCTCGAATGGAAGAGATTAATAGTGCACTTGTGAACTACTCGTGACCGAATAAATTTGTTCAAGCTATATGTCGGTTCCAACAGACAAAAAAGTATTCTCTAATAATGTAATATTTACAAACAATTGGTTTAGTTGCTGCCGAATGAAAAGATATCACAATTAAAATGCATTTATTTTATCTTTTACACCATCCCTGCTTTTCTATTTTTTACTTTTATGTCAATTTCAATTTGGTACCTTTGCGAAAGATTATTAAAAACTAAAATACTTTATATGTAATGCTTTATAAAAGTTTAACACTATGTTAAAAAATCTTCTATTGATGAAAGGAACTTGTTCACATTCTGGTAAAATGTTATTTTTCAGAAAATGTGTCAAAAATTCAAAAACAAGTAATTCTATTCACACTTTACAAAGAGCATTATAACACTCCTGTTGGGAAAATGTTCAAAATATATGTTAGTTTGTGCATCATCATTAATCGAAATCGTAAAAATTAATAAAATGTTTGTAAGTATTTTCATCGGAAATTGTGGCAAAAGCGAATGACCGACAGAGCGTTTACACTACCCGCTTAATTCGAAAGCCTTCGAAAGAGGTGGCGTGTATGCTTTTGCTTCAATAGATCACAGATTTTAGCATATTTCTTCTCTCCTTTTTCTTGTTATACTTATTATTCAACACTATTCCATATAATATAGTTTTCGTATTAAATTCATTATATGACATTTGTCAAAAATACGAAAATCTGTGAACAATTCTATGTAATCCACATTTAGTTCACTCCAAAATCATCAAATATGGCATATGAATTATCCTCTCGCGATGTTTGATTTACTATTTAGTTTCCTTTAAATGTTATCACCAGCTAGCGTCATTGTTTTATTGTCAATATATTCAATAAAATATAAATATGGATGGATGCGATTGTGCATCTTTTTACATTTAGCACATATGATCTTTAGTCTGTAAACACCAGTTAAAATGTAAAAGTAAATACCTTTAAATCATATCATCATGCTAGGTGATCAGAGTCACAACATCAACTGAAACACATGTATTTAACCCAACATGCCTACATTAATTCAAACATATACACACATTTGTCTAAAAATCATTTATTCGCATGATAACTTTGTATTTAAATCAAAATGATTCCTTGACTGCCCCATTGCATTGGACTTGATGATTGTTGTTGGCATTAAGATTCACAACAAGAGAATGTTGCATCAACTTTAATATGTATTGTCAACTTTTCAAACATAACTACATTCACTTAGTGTGCCCGATTAAAAAAAAGCTTAAAAACGCACGGAATGGTCTCTTATATCTCGTTCTTTCAGAGATGTAATCATTTCTGACAATATTTTATGCCTTCTTAATTATATCATCCTTTTCAAATTCTCATAATGATGATGTTTTCAAGCTATAAAATAAAACATGCTCAAATGACTTTTTTTGCAGTAAACGTGCGATGTAATTTTGGAGAGAATAAAACTTTGAGACAAAGTTTACAAAAAAAAACAACAATAGATACGTCATATCCAACACAAAATTAAGCACCCTAAGCTTGTATGAGGATTTTAAACGTATCAGATTATCTGGTTACAAAGCTCATAGCTAAGGTGGCATTGGATGCTATATACATTTTCCTTAAGGTGATTTTCTGTACACTGGATATTTCCTCAAAGTGTTTTTCTGTTAACTGGTAAAATTTTGCTAAAGGTGTTTTTATCTGTTAACTGGTTATACAAATCATAAGGTGGTGTACAGGGACCCCGTTGAAAATAAGCTTATTCATGTTTACATGTCTAGGTTTTACGGGTTATCCTGTGTATACATCATGTCGTAATCTTATTTAGATATGTGGCATAAATGGCACAATTTACGTAATGCATATGTTTCTGAATATGATAATAATGCATTCTATACCTTATTTATTGCATTGATTGCATTGAATTGTAAATTGCTTGACATGTATACACAAATAAAACTATCTAACTATGTATTATTTGACGATGAGGATAGTGTTTATGTTAACTTTCAATAAAAAAAAGTGATTTAGTAATGCGAATTTAACTTTGTTACCATTTTTGTATAACACAACACATGCAACTACACGTGTTAAATTGGTGTCAATGTCACTATTCTTACTATTGTATTGGTTTGTGATTATTGTTCTAAAAACAACAAAAACATTCTGCAAACAGAAAAAAGTGAGAAGCAGCTGGCAATTACACCAGTAAAAGTGGCCCATCGAACATTCAAGACACGAGTTACACTTATCAATAAGAATGTTGATATGCGTAGATTAATATTGGAATGAACGTAAAGTTGCCCTTTTCCTTAGTCTTTGCAAAACACGAGGTTGCAATTTGAAAACAAAAAGAATATATATGAAAACAAAATACGCAGAAGGATACCGAGTTTAAACCCTAAACATCTATATATATTTATTATTTCACTGTACTTTGTGTTTTAGCAACTACGTGATAGTGCAAAGTACTGATGTACCATAGAAACCTCGCCAGTTAATACTCCACAAACATGGTCTTAAGGACGCGTAAAATAATCGATGTGAAGTATATATAACGTAATATGAAAACAATTATAAATCATTTGCTCCATGGGGCTTGACCAGTTTTAATCGCAATGTAATGATGTGTACAGGACCACTACAAAATTCAAAATACCGGCAGGGTCGGGGCCAGTTTTGACCCCAGGGGCATAATTTGAACAAACGTTTAAGAGGAGGACCTATATATGATGCAACATACAGAGTATGAAAGTCTTGGGTTTTGCGGTTTCCGACCAGTTTAAAAAGTCTTTATAAAATTTGTTACTCCTGGGCGAAGAGGATCAAAATACGATGCGATATACATAATATAAAACCTCTGGGCTTTTTCGGTGTCACTGGATATTGTTTAAGTTAATATTTTTGAAAACCCATTTTTGAGACACGTGAGCTAAGTAATAATCAACGGAGCGGAACGAATTGAACAATTGTTTATAGAAGACCACCACAGGAACATTGCTGTGAAGTTTCATCAAAATCTGCTTAGCGTTTCAATACAAAATGTCGTTCATGGCCGATTGTACTAAAGCATGTACGCCCTGACGGACGAACAATGGTATCCCAAAATGTTAACACTATCAAATAAGTAAGAAATGAATATAAATATTTGAATTTAAGGCAATTTCATCTTCGAAACAGCTGTTCAATTTAATTATTTTGAGCCGTTGAACCAAAGCGACGTTCAGCGAAACAGCTTGGATATCAAATTAGTATTATGACTTGAATATTGAAGAAACGTCAGCAAGAGAGCTGTATGAATGACGAAGTCTTAAAGTTTGAACATTTGATGAGTAGTTGTGCTAAAACTGTGGGATTGTACAATTTAAAATGAATGAAGTTGTGTCTAACGTGTACGAAACGGCTGTTTAATAACCGCATATATTATCATGCCTTTCTGGCAAACGTCCCTCACACGTTTGAACTCTTCAGAACTTCTAGCAAACCTTATTAAACTCAGATCTGACAAAAACAATATTTTGCAACTACGATAGGAAATATTTTTTTCGTTATACTGCGTTCAGAGTTGGTATTGTTTATTGTGTAGAAGGAAGAAAGCAAGGAAATTCTTTGTGTTAGGGAAAGACAGATCAGCGATGATCTTGATATATTAAGCTGATTATCCGAGAGGCAGTGTTCTTGAAATAATCTCACAATATCAGAACAAGCTACTAGTGTCATGTTCGATACAACTCGACATACAACTTGTTGTTTATGAAATCACTAGATTTGAAATGCATTATCCCCTTTCATTGATAAAAGCGAATCAGCTACACCATGAACTATTCTAGATTTATGTCTGGGCTTTGACTGGTGGGGCATATTATTCCTTAAAAATGTTCTTGGCAAAACCTGTTTGTAAACTCATTTTAGGCATGCTTTCGTATAAAAGTTTATTTTGTGCGATTTATTTTTATTTGCGATGTGAACTACTTTTTTAAACATGATTATCTTTTCCCTCACAGAAAACTTGTATTTTATGCAGAATAGACGAAAATTAACCGTCCGTTACGTCATCAAGGTTTGTTTATGTTGAAGGTGACTTTACATGCCCAAATCACTACCCGTGAGTTCCCTTTTGTGGTAAACGGGCGCTGTATCTGTCTTTTTCAAAATTGTCTGATTTGCTTTTAAAGAAGTCAAATAAAAATTGACGTTAGTGTAAGCATACACGGTTAAATTGTGAGTTTAATATTTAGTAATAATATGCTTCAACGACTGCAATTTCTTCAATTTGTTCTCTCGACATGTTTTGCGCCCTATATTGTCAATATAATATTTGTTTTCGTTGGTGCATGGTGTCATTATTAACATATTAATGTCACATTTGTTATTGTTCATATCTTTCATCACTCTGTTTATGGACTTGGTGGTCTTCAATATTAGTTTTTACATGCACTTTTAATGCGCAAAAGTACCTAATAAAAAAATAATCAGTAAGCATTTACATATAGTATTTTCCACACTTCTCTTTTGTTTATTAACAATAAAGTTAAGTGATAAATCTAATTCAAATGTTGACATTTGAAGGGCGCAGAACTGTGTGGTTTGGATTATGAAAGATAGCTGATTTATAACTGAGGTTATGGTCGATCCCGGGAAGTCTACTTTTATCTATTTAAGCCGTTGTCGATCGCAACGATACGTTTCTTCGTGATGATTTACACATTTCCCGAATGACAAAGCATTATCGCATCCTCTACATCGCGAACAATAGGACTGTTCCTCAAATAGAGGGTATAAGATGCATATCAGTACTCGTATGGCAGAGTCCACAGGCATTCGCATATTTTGTGCAAGGCTAATTAAGATAAGCGCCATTTTTGACAATTCAGCAAAACTGATTGCGCCTTCATCAGATATTATATGGTTGAAAACGGAGTGTCATATTAGAGTTTGTGGATGATTTGCAATATGATATATTTGAGATAAACTATTAACGAGTTAATTAGATTATGGCCTTATAAATATTAGTTAAGTTTGTAAAAATATTGTTAAAAATATACATGGTTGACAAATAAAATTAAATAAACTGATTGTTTTTGTCTGTACAATACATTAATTCAAGCCAAAACTAATTTTTTTAGTAAATTGCGGGTGTCTTTTTATAGCTATGTGCGCAAATTTCTAAACATTTTGATACATTTTATTTCAATTAAATCATGAACGATCCATGTGTAATCTACCGTTGAAAACATATTCATCTATTTAAGTGCGCCGTCCGGTTGTTAGGTGTGATTGGGTGGGTAGTGGCGTCTGGGTTTTGTGTCCGGAATATAGCTTGTTAATGCCTTGGGGAACTGTAACTTTTACTTTGGAATATTGTTATCCATGAGTAGACGATGCGTTAAGGTCTTATGCTCTTCAAATATAGGCCTGTGTCTCAATTGATGATCACAGATCCTAAATTTTATTAATTATCGTGTACCTTTTTAATGTGTATAACTATTTTGATATTTCTTCGTAAACGTATTACTTATGACCCAACGCTGTGTCTCGTAAATTGCCTTTTTTTCCTTTGTCCAATATCTATATTTCACAATTCAAGGAAGAATGCCACGCATTGGTTTCCGCCCTGCAACTTTATAATTCCTGAGATCATTTACAAATTCTTTCTGATTGTAAATCTCAAAGAACAGACAGTTGCATGCAATCCCCAGGCGCTGCAGTGGAAGCGTTCCCCCCCCTCCCATGATCAACTACTTGTATGTCGCCCTGACGAACATATGCTTCGGGGCAAAATGTGTTATAATCTGACACGCCTTCTTTGTTGTAAGAATAGTTATTGATTATTATTATGCTCTTCGGAATTTCAATTAAAAAAAACAAAACGTTCACAACTATTCATTTTGACTGTTCAGCTCGAGATGAATTGTTTTTAATGTGATAAAAAAATGACAACAGTATTTATGAAGAAACATTGTGTATGGCATTTGCTAAACAACATACATTATTAAATTCAAACGTGCTTTAGTGGCAGCTATGTTATACAACGCGAAAGTTGGGGAGGGGGAGGGCGGTGTACACTTTATTTTAAATAAAGTTATATTTATTTAATTTTTAGTTTCATTTTAAGTTTTGTTCAAACTAGCACTGTATATGATTTGCACTTGTATAAGAATTCGTAAAATATGTTCATGTTAAGCTTGCATGTGTTGAGGTTAACAGCTTATTTAATCAAAAGATTATCTTTTATATAGACCTTTACTATAATATATTACTTATTTGAGTGTTTGAAGAGATATGTTTGAAATATTTAGCCTGTTGTACAACCCCGCTTATAACACTATTTACAAATTAAGCAATGTCATTGGCGTGTCTAGTTACACTCTATGTAAATCAATGTCATCATAATAGTACTGTCACCTGAAGTTTCAAAGGTCATAAAATTCAGTAATTTAATTCATATACCTCATAAAAAGCAGAGAAAATAAACTAGAACATTCCTTTTTTTCTTCATGTCAATAAAGCGTAAAATCGCATGGCGCATGCGCTTAGGTTATTTCTAATATAGCTACTTACGAAACACAACTCGGTTATTAACTTCATTTAAGAAACTAAGACAATAACGACTCATGATGAAAATAGCATCTACATTTTAACAATCTTGAACATCTCAAAGGAAATAAGTATAATTTATATTGACAATTGCGATATATTTTTAACTAAATCTCTTAAATCTCTAAAACGTTTGCAGTATTCATAACCCCGTTTTCAACTGCCAAATACTATAAATATCAAGGTGTCAAAATGTTCGAATATTGAAATATTGTTTACTCCACCCATATCGTTTTATTAAATTGTATGTATTATATCAACCGGTTAACAGAGCTCAGGATCAAGTTGCCGCCATGCGGTTGAATTACAAACTGCTTATACAATAGTGTCCATAATTATATTACCAAACATCCTAATCCAGAGTCACACATACCTAGATTTAGGCTTGTATTTTTAAGGTTATAAAGGTAATATACACTTGTCTGTCTGAATTATTATTTCGAGCATACATATTCCAAATCAATCTATCAATACCGAGTACATTTTTTTATTAAATACATGACTTATCACATAATGCAAAACATCAATATTCAGTGTTTTCTTAATGTTTTGTTTCTAATCCTGTTTGTGCCTCAATGCAAACATTACACGTATTTGCCAAATTTGTAATTTAACCACAAAAAAAGTTCATGAACAGAATTCCCTAACGCGCTTAATAACGTAATGCACACGAAATAAATGCACCATTTATATCCACTTTTGTACAATGGTACGACATACGTGGAACAACAGAATCCTCCGAACACGTTCCTGAAACGAAGCACGAATGAAAAATATTTTTAAAAAGAATGTGCAAAGAATTCGCCAAAACACGTCTATAGCAAATATGTTGACCGACTATTAAATAGTCACAAGTTTGGAATGCTATTAATATTATCGTTAACAACTGTTGACATACTATTATGTGGAATTATATTTCAAGCAATTATATTCAAATATTGTGATTATAAAGTCTGTTTCTATAATCGTTTGAAAAAAGAAAAAAGGACACATAGCGCTCATCTAGACTTTTAGAACTCAATAATTAAGCGCATTTTCTTTGTAAATGAAAACATATTGTTCTTTGCATAGAGTGCTACATATTGTAGTTGTAATAAGTCCTTTCTATTCCGCGAACGTAACTCCCTTGAGCATAATACTGTTGTATCTATAATACTGTTATATCTTTCAAACAAACGTCTTTCTAAAATATATATCAGTGCGATATATAACAGTAAGCTATGATAGTGATAATGTGTATGTTGGATGAATACACTGATATCCCAAAACATTATATCGATTCGAATTAATGACACAGTATCGAGTTAACATACGGTGTCACAGTAAGAAATCTATGAACGCCATTGTTACCTTACTTTAACCTTGTAATATGATAATCGACTATTTTTGTTGGCGAAACACATCGCAAACACATAACGCACATAAAATATTAAATTGATGGTTATTTAAATGCTTTTCGCGTGAACATTAAGTTGTTATGAATCGTTCTTTTGTGTTGAACATCTCAAGTTACAAAATACTTGGTCGTCAGTCCAAAGATGCCTAACCGTTGAAAATAAAACGCATCAGCGGCCGAAATGAAATTTAAGTACATATAAACTATGTTTCGGTCCATATAACGTGTTTACCATGTTAAACTATTTAGTAAAACATGGTAAACATATTTAATATGTTCACATATTACGATCTAATAATGTTATACAGTTATCGACTAGTGGGCGATTGAATATGATATGATTCTACTGGTGAGTATCACATCATATTTAATGACCCATTCGTCAAAAAGTATTTTATATTCTAAGGGTTGTGTCCTATTCCAAATTCACATAATACACTGTTTTTATTTTTATGTAGTAAATGTTATATTTGAAATTGTTTATGATTATGTACACCTATAGAACATAAGCACGACTTTAAAAAAAATATTGGAAAAATGCGCCAAGATTCGACCTGAATTTAATTTAAGTATTATTTAATTTCATTTTGCTAGGACATTTAAAATGGTCTACTGCCTCCATTAGTTTTGTTCACTTTTGGAATTTGGCTTATGTGTAGATCTGCTACATATATTAAATTATATTTGTTTCCATTTAATGAAGAGCATTATGTATTTGAAGATAATGAGTGATTGACTATTTCAAAAAACATGTCAGTCATGAAAAGTACAGAAAAGAAATGTATAATTTTGCAGATTAACTTTAAGTGTCCACCTATTATACCAAAGACCGAAGACCCTGGTTGGATCCCAATGTGTTAAGTTTTGCAATAAAAGCCCATCACACAGGGTACAAATTCAAGGATTAAAACAGTAAACAACATATACATTAACATACACGTGGCTAATTGCAAGTATTTAATTGTTTTGAATCAAGTGCTGCATTCATGTGCTAATGTAAAATTATCATATAAATTAATAAGTAATTATTATTTCTTGGATAACAGTTATAAACATTTTTTCTTCATTTTTATTAATTAAACATGATGCATGTCAAACATTTATAAATGTCGTTAGAAACATTTTAAGCTGTGAAATTATCATCTAGATCGACCGCAACTGAATAAAATTAAAAAGTGAACTTAACTTTACTGTCTGTACATAACATATCTGAAATCATAAAAATACTTCCTTATTGTAACTTGACTGTACTTCTTCTGTTCTGGACATTCCATTCATAATAAAATGTTAACGCATTGGACAGAATAAGAGGCAACCTTCCAGTAAATCAAATCTCAGAAGGAAACTCCTTAATTGTGTTACATTCTCAAAATTCAGAAGTGTAGACTATGTCGTCAGCATCAATTATCAATGTATAATGTTTTGCTCCATAAATTACAGTTTCACATAGATCTAACTGATCTTTCACATTAGATTTGCTCCAGTGATAATTCACATGCGTCTGTATTAAAAATGCATATCCAAGCCATGTCACTTTTATCATATTGGCTGAATTATGAATACACGTTTTTTAACAATTAAAAGAAAAGTAATCAAATGATCCATCATCATCTCTTCCTCGTGGAAGAACTTCTACTCCCTTGATTGATTGGATTTACATCAAGACGGAAATTAACCAAATTTGAATGTGCATACATGGGTTATCACCCTCACTTAATTCAAGGGCGAACCATATGGACATTGCGGATGATAGAGGAAAACTGCAAAACTAATAAATCATGGTACATAACAGCACAGTTGTTCTTGTGTAAAGGCATGTCCGCAAGTTTTACACCTTTGCTTAGTACACTTACATATATATTCAGCGGGTATTTAGAGTCAAATGAAACGAAACAAGACAAGAATGTTTATACATTTGCTATATACACCATGGACTTTTTAAAACATTAACATATAACCTTATTTAACTTCTCGTCCGCATTTGGAGCCATTTCAAAGAAGATGCTGTTCTCTCCTCCGATCGATTCGTGTCGTACAAAATAAAAATACATGCAAAGTTTTAAATATCGAATTCAAAACTTAAAAATCGTGTACAGTAAAAGAGTAAACCTTATCATTGAAAGAGTTAAATAATGTGTTAGATATGTTTATTAACAACTGTACTTATAATCTATGAAACCACGCTAACAATTAGAGAACCCTGTCTCATGTATTTGCGTTCTCTTTAACGTTTTTATTTTTATATTCAATCACTTTAAAGATATTGTACGACCAAAAACATTTACTGCGGACGATAAGTTTGTTGTCACAAACTTTTAATACATAAATATTGTTTATAGCATGTCATTTTAAGAAGCAAGTTGTTATAATCGTGCTATAGAAATTAGAGTTCACAAAGGGGTATACCAAAATGAATGTAAAAGGTTATTAAATTTGCACAGGCTTAACTTCTTATCATACGGTCACAAGTGTTGAAAAAGTAAAGTAGCACTTCGTTTAATATGTTTGTGTCTACGGACAAACAGACATACAGACAGACGGACAGAACCCAGCATTGCCCATTTTCTCTACTTTGTGGTTGGGCCGTGTGTAATAAAGCCTACAATTTTAATACTTAATATACAATTGTGACACATACTAATCAATTATTTAGTTATGGACATTGCTCATTGTATAGTGTACCCGTTATCCGCTTCTGCAGGTCTGCAATTTACCTTCGAGCCATTTGATCTGATAATATTAACGTGAAATATCTGGTCAACGGGTATTTAAAATGGATGTATGCTCGGAACCAAATACATATCAGCACTGGGCCCATTTGTTTTTTTAACTACAACCACCCATATAAGATACATATACACATGTATAAACATTCACCAGTACATTTGGAGAACATTCAAGATTAATTTGCATGAGATTGGTATGTTTGGAAACAGGCACCTTTTTAAAAGCTTCTTAGGAAATAAGCACTTCAGAATAGTAACATTTTCTTTTTATTGACGTAGATTGTTCGTGGAGTAAGGACGAGGTATATCGTGGTTGTTAACGAAATATAAAAGCAGATGTAGCACTTTGCACCACGACGCTTCCGTACTCTTAAAAGGTGGCCGTCATTTCTTGTATCCTTTGATACAAAATCATGTCGGTTAAATATACTTTTCCCCCCATTAAAAGACATTAAATGTCAAGTATATGATGGCAAATGCATGGCTGACGAAACAGAAACGGAACGGCATGCGATACCTCAGGAGCACCTTTAGCAAATCACTTGTGCAATCTCTCATATATAAGTCAAAACCAATTATGTTACCACAAAACACATTACATGTGTGCCCTTGGAAGCTGTAAGGGAGTGGCTAGCAATCGTCTTTGAACAATATGTTCATTACACCATAAGGTTTTCAAGAGATGTTGTGGAATATGGTAAATATGTTGTCCCGTTATCTCAACATTGTGAGAAACATAATGGTGCTTGAGCACAGTTATACACGAAAGTTGAGTTGCTTTGCCTCATTCTCAAACATTCTGTAAATCACTTATGTCCAGAGGAAGTTAATCATACATATAAAATGTATCAGTAGCAGTTATTGTATCGAAAATACCAAATAATATTGAAAATATCAATCTACATTTTTTAGATCGGTTATCGGTTTCTTCGGAAATGTCTGTACAAATATATGTATATGAGCCACAATGCCATTTTGAAGTTATGTCGGTAACGTTCTTTGCGTGGGAAACTGCGGGGTATCGCATGATTAATCGAATATAATCAAGGATGTACTTGTTTTACGATAATCGGCGTTATGAATTAAAGTTTCGTAATAAATACATATCTAGAACTATAATATGTATAGTAAGCGACTCACGACTACCCATTTATCAAACAAATCTATCAATTTGTATACGTATGATGAAACACACGTCCATGCCAGTTCAAATTCCATAGTTGTTGTGTAAGTTGCAAATATAAATTATCTGAACTCATATTTGTATTAAGACTTGTCAGTTGAGTGAAGAACAGTTGAAGTAACTTGAATTTGGGTTCTTAAATTATGAACAAACCATAATATAAAGTAATGTCTCATTTCCTCCTCTTATCTGGGAGTCATAGGCGTTGGTATTCTCCTTAATTATATGCTTCAAGTATATCCTATTTAAGTTTAGGTTTCCAATAGGTATAAATTAAACGTACCAGAGACCACCAGATGTCGAAATATCTAGGTTTATCTGATGAGATGTTACACACAAAATACGGGTTAATTGGATGTATTGTTTACCTGTTAATATCCTGTTGTAATCCGAACAAAGGTAGACTAATAGACTGAAGGATTGTAGATAGCTATCTGATACTTATTCACGCAAGTATCATCGTATTGTTCGAGACGTATCGACAACGAAATAGCGAGTCACAATCGGAAATAAATAAATCATGGAGAGAATAACATATGTCGCCGTCAGTCACACCGTTAACGATGTAAATGATTGCACATTCAAATACGTTTTAAACAATGTCAGTACATACTTTACGAGTCTGTTGAATTAATAATACCAGCCATTGAAAAATGTCGAAATTATGTGCCGCAATGAATTGTTAAAATTAATAAACATTTTTATGAACATTATTTTTGTGATTCAACATATAAGAAAGATATACAGCTGATTATAAATAGTTTGATTTATTCTTAAATATGTTGTTATTGAAATCATCATCTTATTGTTCGAAACGTATCGACAACGATATAGCGAGTCACAATCGGAAATATATTAATCACGGAGAGAATAAAATATGTTGCCGTCAGTCACACCGTTAACGGTGTAAACGATTGCACATTCAAATACGTTTGAAACAATGCCAATACATACTTTACGAGTCTGTTTAATTCATTACACCAGTCATTGAAAATGTAAGATATAAAGTACTACAATGAATTGTTAATATTGATAAAACATTACCATTCAAAATATACGAAATATATTCAGAGGATTATAAATACTTTGATGTATTCTTAAATATGTTGTTCTTGAAGACATATTTAAATTAAAACATCATAAAAACAAAGTCACACAGTAAAATCGACCCAATTCTTCTGTTTATATAAATCACACTCACAAACATAATGTTGAGCGGTAACTTATCCTAGTCCTATTCATTTGTGTTTGTCGTGTTCTTTTGTGGCGGTCCGAATTGTTGAACAGGTATATATAATAAGATTTATCTCCTGTTGGTGTAACTGTAGTATCACTTTTGTTTACAAGTATAATACAATTATATTACTGAAAAGTATAACTTGCAACGTCAAAAATAATGCGAAGCCTAAGGTTAATTGACTACAAAGGTACACCATAGAAAGCGCTCGCGGGATTATCCCGCCAGATAAACTATCATCGGAATTTCAGCAACTCCACCTAATTCCAGAAATTATACAAAGACACGTGTAACGGACAATTGGTTACTCAATAAAAGACACGTTACCACACATCTGAAGCTATTTATAGATAATAGCGCATTTCATGCGAATTCTTTGGAGAACAAAAAAGCAATTGCTACTGTAAACATGTGTTATGTTGTGGCGTATCAATATAGTATTTTCGTGGAAAACAAGCAATCTTTAATTCATGAAAATGTTTTTGTTTGTTTGTTTTTTTGTAACGCGAAATGAACAGTTATTTCAATATGTTATAATATACTGCGTATAGTATCTAGTCAATTTATGTGCAAAAGCAAGACAGACGTAAATATGAAGGGTCAAACCGTCGACGACCAATCACTTTAAAAATAGTCACACTGACCAGTCGGTCTTAGCAACATCGTTGTGTAATGTTGATTCTTTTATTGATTCATATCTTATTGATTTTTTTCTACAACTTGTTTTTATTGATTACTTAGAGGCACTTTGAGGCTTTAACTGTCCGTCACCATACCAGGAAATGAGCCATTAAAGGAAGATCTCCACAGTTCGGTGTTCTTACAATTCTTTCGAAAGTGACCATCGTGGTGGTATATGCAAGGATGTCGTGCCTACAGGTATCTCTTAGACGACCGCCTTTTTTGCTTACGCTGAGCGTTCTACATCATCAGTTTCTCCTTTGATTAATGATGCAGTCGGATTTGGTAGGATGAGAAGGATGTGCCATTCGAAATACCCCTAAGGATATAATGTTGGCAACTTCTGATTACAGACAGGTTGTGCTGATCAGGACAGCGAATCATCAATATAAACCGTTTGATCCAGCAGTTAAAGACAATCTGGACATTCTGGTTGGTCGTTTTGGTTCTCGTCAAGGTCTCTGCAATCAGCAGATTTGCGTCCTCACTTTGCAATTAAATATTCTGATGTTTTAAAGTTTTTTTGAAATGAGTTTACATGTACCCTTTGTATCAGCAACACAACATTTGCAAGGATTCCATTACAGAGCAATGCACGACTATCATCCACGCATTATTATTTTTTATTGTATAAACCTAAAATGGAAACAAAAGACACATGAACGCTTGTTTAAGCCCCATCACTAATCAAACGTTATAATAGCACTTTAGACCGCTGAGTACCTGTTTTAGTTTTTGATTAAGATATGCATCAATGAATTTTATAAATACATGAGTATTAACTGATTGTTTTTAGATCTGACTGTCATAATATTTTCTACATACAGTACTTTTAAATATAAATATGTTTAAAGGTGAAACTTTTTAGTCATCGGGTTCACATTTCAAATCGCCATATTTTATCACGATAGTTAATGTATCGTCAAATATTATCGTTGATGAACGTGTCATATATTTTAGTGTCATTTTCAAGTGGTAGAAAATAATATAAAAACACTGGAATGCTGAGCAACGTGACATTTAGTTCATGTATTGTTACTATTAAACATATATATTATTCTATTAGACCCATCTTGTTTGCATTGCATAACAATTACGCGCGTGTTCACAAAAAAAGGTAAATCTTTTTATAATATATCGTAATATAATTAGAAACAAAATAATTTAAATATTTTTCTGATATGGATTTGCAAAGCCCTGGCATACACAAAAGGTAATTCGATTCGCTTTTCTACTTACTGTTTTGCAAAATACCCGTTGGTATCTGGAACACGATCGTTTTAAGGCGCCGTCGTTAGTTACGTTTAGTTCAAACCTATTTATTTAAGCTAGAAAACTGTACGAATTAAAAAAAATAAACGGAAATATACCAGTTGGGTGCGAGCATATGGTCGGTAAATAATTATATGTTATAACACGGTTAAGGTGTGTAATGGGCCTCTTTTGGCACATCGTCCGCAGTATTGCCACCGAAAGCCAATCCCTTTCAAGGTGTGCCTTTACCTGACCAGGGCACACCATTGCTGTTTTATAACGTATTGATGCTTCTTTTTTTCTGCGCTATATCACGGTGTAAAAGCACGTCAACGTGGGCTCTCACATGATTAGACAGTAAACGCCATCGGCCTCTGTCTAGGGCCGCCCATATAAGGACTTGCGGACCGTCATCGTATCTTGAGAATGCTGCCGACACCCATGTTGTTCGTGGGCGTCCCCTCTTGGTGGTGCAGTCCACTCTTCCGTGTAATGCAATCCTGTTCGTGTCCATCAGGAATACATGACTGAGCTACTGGTGTTGTCGTACATGTACTATATGCACTATCGTTTCTGTCTGGTTGAGCGCCTATCTGATGTCTTCATTACTCATCTTGTCCATGATGCGAACTCCAAGTATCTTTCTGAGCGATGCCATCTCGAACACTAGCAGTTGCCTTTCTACAGCTTTTCTAAGAGTCCACGTTTCGCATCCGTGCAGGGAAATCGGGACTATGAGTGAATTGTAAGTGGCATCTTGGTTTTCTGATTGATGTTCTTGGTCTTCCAGATACTGTTCAGATCGCTCATTCAGCTCAAGGCTATGACTGTTCTCAATCTGATGTCTTTCGCGCTGTAACATGTTGTGGTCAAGGTCGATCCGGTATACTTAAAGCTGTCTGTATGTTGTAGTTTCTTTTCTCTGAGCAACATTCCCCTTTCCACTCTCCTCTTCACTGTTTGCCAAGATTTCGAGCTCAGTAGCATCTACTCGGTCTTGGTGCCGCTTATCTCTTGTCCGTACCTTGAGCTGACGCTATCCACTCTATCCAGGAGGAGCTTTGAGTGACTGCGAGGTTCAGCCATAAGGCCGATGTCGTCAGCAAAACGTAGGTTGTTAATCGTTCTGCCATTCACAAAAGCTCCTTTGTCTTCAAGTCCTTCAAGCGCCTCCCGCATGATGTGCTCCATATAAAGGTAAAAGAGATCCGGTGACAAGATGAAACCCTGTCGTACATCGATTGCTTGTTGAAACCAATCGAAACGCGTGTTTGTTATTTATCATTAACAGACGTGTTGTGTAAATAAAAAGTCATGCTTTATAGATATATTGTATTATCATTGTTATGAATTCACCATATAATTAAAAGAAACACCATTCTGCTAAAACTTTAAGCGTACGATCCGCGGAAGCAATTTTTTACATTGCTTATTACGTCATTTTCAGTTAACGGCGGTGGACTTAGAACTCCCCCAAAGACATCAGGTACTGGTTCTACCCAGGACACAGACTCTAGAGTGTCAACATGAGCTTAAGGCATTGATGCAATCGAGCTTAGATCTTCATAGAACGGTGTACTGCCAATTCTTTCGAAAGTGCCCATCTTGGTGGTGTAAGCAAAAATGTCGTGTCTATAGGTATCTCTTGGACGATCATCAGTGTCTGCTTTGACGTTTGCAGTCTGATTTCTTAAGAAGGGTGAGAAGGGTTTGCCATTCCAAATGCCCTGGTCAGGTAAAGGTCAGGTGTGCCAAAACAGGCCCATGGTACACTATAGCCGTGTAATTATCTTAAATTGTTAACCGACCATATATCGCCTTATGTTTCTAATGTTCATTTCCCATAATAAAGACTGATGATTCCTGTGTACATAGCCCATTATATCGACTGATGTTTCATGTACATTGCCCATCATATCAACTGATGTTTTTGTATATACATTGCCTATTATATTGACTCATGATGCATGAGTGCATAGCCAATGATATCGACTGATGATTTTTGTGTGATTTGCGCATTATATCGTTTAATGTTTCTTGTGTGCAATAACATGTATCAACTGATGTTTCGTGTGTTCTGTATCCATTACGTAAGTATGTGTTTTGTGATCTGAACCAATTATGCCCAATGATGTTCCTAAAATAACAACCACTCAGTTATTAGTTTTCATTTATTTTATATGCATTATACTTAATATAATACAATAAATAATAATTCATATTGGCATAACAAGCGACAGTCCCTAGACTGTCTGCAAAGATTAGAGTTTAACATAATCGGAAAATATGTAACGTCCACTAACTCATAACATAAATATCATATTTCAAATGAAATACACGTTAAGTAAAAGAACATAAATTCAAATTCGGATTCCTACTGGCCAGCGTACAAAGTTAACACCGTCACGATAAACTGTTATCATGACAATGCCACGTGGAATGTTTTTCTATCTCGGGAATGTGTCACAGTTCGTTATACAGGTGAGTAAGTCAAGACAACAGTATAATAAATACAATAATTTTGAAGTTCTTTTCAATAAATAAGACGATAAACACAGTTCTCTATTCATAATCAAAGCACTGTCAGGATGTAAAGTGATTCACTAATAGTCTCCATCGCTAGACACGTGTTGGCATTGACTTTGCCATCTTGTTCATAACGTTATAAATCTTAACGGTCTGTTACGATGCGTCTAAGCGTTTACATATGATTTTGTTCTCTACCATCATCAACGTTTTTTTTCACTGAGCCCGTTGTTGCAAGTTATATTGAACACTTGCTTTTTGGAATGCACTGGTTCTCGCTATCATCTCAGTAAACACCAACACAAATGCATTGACATTGTCTGAAATTCTTAACCAGTAGAGGTTACTAGAAAAGTATTCGGAGGCAAAAACAGTTACTGCAAGTCATTAGGTTTTTATACTTGCACTGCATTGAATGTGTGCAATCAGTCGAAATTACACTTGGATTAAATACGATATGCGATGAATCACTCATTGCGCCCTTTCTTCCTCTGTCTGTCTTTCTTCTTTCCCCCAGAAGAGCCCTTTGAGCCCTTTAGGCCACATTCGCAGGCCACCGTTGCAGAATATTCCATCATTACCCATTTCTCCTCATATGAGGTGGAATCTCCGTGCATCGGAAGCGGGACGCACGCGTCATCGGGGTCCCGTTTTAAAAGGTGAATTGTATACTTTACTGGCTTACACTTGTATAGACCAAAAAAGCACGACTTTTGTGTACAAACACTGTCCCATACTTTTTTTGGAAAAATGCCCTCTTGCATCGTTTTCCATCCAGACGTCTTTTCGCATTCCCACGCAGGTTGGAACGCGTCGTTTCCCGAAGCAGCGCGTCGTGTTCGAGTCTGCCGCTTTGAATTGGTTTCAAAGAGCATGTTTTGGTATAAGAATCTCGTGTCAGATAGACTGTTTGTATTTTCTACTTCATCTTCGTCCTCATTTACACCATTATCCTCTGTGTCACTTATATAAATAACCGTGCGTTTCCGTCGCATGAACTTTTGAACACTAATGGTATCACCACTGCCCTTTTTACTGCCGTCAACACCGTCAATTTGTGATTCGTCTTGCAAATTTTCTAAAAACTCTTCATTCGAATCGCGACCCTCGTTTTTCCTTTTTATCACAGAATTAGCACTTTTCGCAGCGTCATTTTGTATAATATCGTCATCCGCGACGTCATCATGTCGCATTATCTTATCATCGAACGCCAACCCCATTCGCGCTTTTAATTGATCGACTGTCAACGGCGTGCAGCCGGTTGTTCGAACAGTGATGTTGTTAAGGTCTTGTATAATAATAGTTCTAGGTTTGTCCATTTTCTGGCTTGGGAACGCGGAAACGGGACTGGTGATCAACACGAGATACAATATGGATATGATGAATTTCCTGAATTGTCTGACCTGAAAGTATAAAGAGGAAAACATTTTACTTAAAACACCGGATAGTTAAATTTGAACTAAAAAGCATGTTATTTAAAGTGATGCTATTACACGGAAAGCTCTTTATACCAAACTTTTCAACACGTGACCTGTCAAAACGAAGTAGGTTTTTTAAGTGAACGATTTTATTGAAAGTATATTTTAGTTCTTATGATTTTGTATAAAATAATTCCATGCCAGTTCGTCACCAACAAAGTGTTTGTTTTTAATTAAAAATATTGCTTTTTGTATGGCATGGCTGTTTCGTGATAGGTGAATCACTCTAATGAATCAATATATTCTTTTTATAGCAATGCGTCGATTTACATTCATTAGTCACTGAAACGTTTCCGGTATCAGTAGTTATTTATTTAAAACGCATACAAATGTACAGGTTTTTATTTGTTATTTTTATTAGCTTAAATCTACTCCAAACAAACGTATGTGTCACTGCCCACGAATTAAAGGCGTAAAAATTGATGACGAAAATACCGCAAATGTCAAAATAGCGTGAGGCAAGAAATGAATGATATGTTAGCGGGGGTGTAGGGACAGCTAATGAACGAAATGAATTTGACACGTTCCAGAACGAATTAAGGGCATTACACGAGATTACGAATAACACTGTAAGCGGGGTGAGGACATCGGTAGAGAACAGAGAACGAGAGGTTGATACATTTCATTTTGTGTTGCCATCTTTACAACGAATCAGTAATGTGTTCATTCAAAATAGAAACACACTTTTGTGAAAAGCCTTATTAACATTAATAGTTATAATGTTTTAATGAAACCGCTTCCATATCCAATTTGGATAGCATGTTGTAGCAAACAATTGCGGGTTTCAAGGCACGATCAAGTGATTACAACTCATCAAACGTAAATCATTCAACAACGTGTAATCAGGTTCAATATCTGTGTTAACATCAACATTTGACAAAATTATTGTTTTTTAATATTAAAAAGCTTTATCCTTTTCAACGTCTTTTGATAAATACTCGCGTTGAAAATGGCCACAATAATCTATATATCATAACCTTCATATCTTTCACAGGTCGATTTATCATATGTTGGGCCAAATACAATGACACGTTTTAAAGCAGGGTCGTTGAACTTCAGGGATACAAGGTCGCACAGTTAACACTTTAATAAACAAGCATTGTGCCGCCCGCAATACGTACGCGTATTAATAATAATAACAGCAATAAATATGCGTATAACGAAACGTGTTTCATGAGGTTTTATAATATTTTTGCCTCGTACAAAATTGCAAGCTTAATGACTAAATAATAATGGTTATTCAAAAAATAAATATATGAGATAATATCATATTTGTAAATGTTAAATCGCACTGTCTTGCATGTTTTAATGTATTATTAAGTATTTGCTGCGCGTTAGATTAAATATGTTAATATTTTAACAGCGCATTGTACGTACACATTGGCGGAACTGACAACAACAAAAAAACTTGTATAAATAATTAATTTGCTTAAACACATAAATTTTGGATTCATTTAACGATCATCGATACGCCTTCAAGGTTTGTTCAAGGTTATATAAAATTCTTGTCATATATTCATAAGCGACGGATAAAAGGAACGGGTAAATGAAATGTTTGTGTGGCGACATAATATGACAGGTTATAGCGCACACGTTGTGTTTCAACGATTAAGTCGGCAAAAGAAAACCTCAATACAATCGATCGCAACTGACATTTTGAATTAGTTATTATCATTTATACGTTCAAAACGCATTTGTAAAGTCATAAAAAAGAGACCGTTTATTGAAATGTAAGAACATATGTATTCAATTTATTTTTTCACTGTTTTGTCAATATTATACCAGTTATTCATCAAATCGTCCAAATAAAACTTAATTATAAGAACATATCATAGGTAATATGTTTTTCTGCTCCGCTTCTATCTGTAATAAACTCACACGCGCAAATTAACATCGTCATTTGGCTTTCCTTAACGAATTTGCACAATTTTTTTTTTCGAAAATTTTGATTTGATAAAAAATAAAAATTGATTTTAAATAGAAACATATTGAAAAACGCATGTAAATGAAATTTTACGAAAAGAAAAAAAAACTCCATACGTAATAAAACAAGGTTTTGGATATGCCACGTGCATGACATGTTTATGTTTATGAGTAAACATCATATGAGTTAATTGCTTAAAACGGTAACAGTCAATATATGCAGTTTAAGGCCTGTGAACTTCCTTATGTCGATTTGGCATATATCATTTATGAAAGCACGCGATAATTTGAAGAAAAACGTCCTTTTAATCTATTATCAGGTAGCCGAAATACTTGTCCCAGATAACATAAACAAAAAACGAACCACTTGTGATTTTTGATTATAAAATCTCATATGCAACCGTTGGTTCACCCCCTCAAATTTATTTGATATGTTAGATCAACTGCACTAACTGCTTAATGCAACTTTAAACAAATATTGCTCTCGTACGGTAAGACCCTAGACATCAAAGATTTCTTTAATTCGGGTCAACAATTCGATATAGGCATTTTTCAAATACTCATCACTCTAAGAAGAGAAAGCGACATTTTAAGAGGAGAGTTCTTCACATTATTTGAGACGTTTGCTTTTTCGACAAAAATGCCTTTGAAAATTGGTTCTTTGGTGTAAAATACTTAAGTGAAGAACAATGGCCAATGTATTTGCTAAACTACGTTAATTGTAAACAAGATCGTCAAAAATTTAACATATGATTTCATGTAAATTAAAATAAAAAGAGCAGTACTCGTGTGTTGAATCATATCATAATTTTTTGCCTTCAAATAACAATTACAATAATTTTAAATTAGTATGAAAACTTTTTTGACACGCCGTTTTTTTTTTAAATTGGTATTGTGAATCAGATATCAGAAAGGACGTCCAGTGTTCTTTTATATAAGTGTGAACCCAAATCACAGATTTGAAAAAAAAATCACAGCGAATAAATCATTACGTTTGAGAAGTTATATGTATGATGCTTTTGGTATGGGCCGCGCTGTGTGAGAAGGGGGTTTAATGCAAACGCGTAAAGTGTCGTCTTCGATCAGCCTGTGGTATTTTTCGTTTAAAGAAAGCCTCTTCTTAGCAAAAATCCAGTTAAAGCGGAAAGTGTCGTGGGGACTGCACATGCTAATCTGGGACGACACTTCACGCACATGCATTAAACCCCGTTTTCTCGGAGCGCGACTCATATATATTGAAGCTTTTGAAGAAGGAGGGTACAAAGCAATGCAACACCATAAGCAAATAGTTATAGATGGATGGTTGAAGTACCGTTTTAGACATTACTAGCGAGGTTTAAATACTATGCATATTTATTTTCTTGCCTTGCCTATTTTAACCTTTTAACCTTTAACTAATAACACGATTTTATCAACCGTTGAAAAAATAACAACGCAATAAACAGAAATATACTTACGGATTGTTGAATAAATAACGCTCGCATTTCACGTGACACGTGCTCGGAGGGCGTCACGCGCAGAGTCACGTGGTGATGGGCGAACAGCGACCCCCGGAAAAAGCACTCCAGATCAGGTTCGAGTCGCGTGACGCTCAGTGGCGGCGTAGTGATCGTCTCCATAACCGGAAGTATCCAAAGTTGTGCGCACGCAACGCATTGTTGCCTCCCAGAATCCGTGATTGCGGTTTTTTGGAACTCCTGTGTGCCTACGCAAATTCTTAGTAGCCAAAACTCATACTAATGGTTTGATAATGAGTGAGTTTGAACAAGTTATTATCAATATCCGTTGTTTTCAGTTATATGTCACGATAACTTTCCTTTTTTTTATCAAATTCACATCTATAAATTATAGAATGCGCAGAAAGGAATTATTGACTGAAGAAAAGAAAAAAACTTCAAAGAAAATCTCAATGTCACCTAACGTTTGTTTTACCAACTTGCGCTCTGCGTCTTGAAAGATTATTGGTATAAACGCGGCTTAGGCTTATCCAAAACAAATAACTTCTGGTTTACAGAGATGTTCGCTCGTAGAAGAATACAGCGTAGTGGTTAAGACTATCTCTCGACAATCATTTTATATACATAAATCACGAATCAATAATCCATAAATGCTTTCCTCGATATTTCCCGCGAAAATTACCCGCTTCACAGTTTTGCTTTTATCCTCGCAGAACTATATTTCCGATAACCACTTTTTCGGATGAAAATTACTTGTCCAATAAATGACGTCCGATTGCACTGCCTATTAATATCGATGACGTTGAACGTTGGACGAATCACTGGATTACTTTTCTTCGCCGGTTCCCGCCCTCTTATCCCACGCTCTGAGGTTGTTCCTGAAAATAAAACTAAAACGATAAACAAAGAGAAGCATGCGAACGATAAATAATGTCATCAATGGCTCGGCGAATAGTTCTGTATCAATACGTTATAACTAATTGGTATTATTTTTTTATTCAAGATATATTGACAGTAAGGTAGACGCTTGTATATTATTTATATACATCAACAGGCTGGAGAAAGTAACACGGTACTTAGGAACATATTGGTTCTATAAAGCTGCCTGCAGAGTTAAAATTTTCACCTTTTGTCGTATTTCACAGTACAATTAATGTTTTAATATTTTTTATACAAACTGATTGTGTTGACCAACTTTGTAAATTAACCACATTGTGTATACATGTATACACCCGTCAATTAAACAGTGAACGCATTCAGGGTTTTACTTTCGGGAAAGTGCCTGTCTGTCAAAAGCAAACATTTTTACACACGTTCAAACGGTGTTGTCGGTACAGATGTTTTGATCATAGCTAAATGCAATTTCGCTTGATGATGACATATGAATCCATGAAATAACTTGAAATAGAACAAGTGCAAATGCAACTTCTGATATAACGTACTCTTTTCCTAGGATGATAAATCAATTTGCAGAACCGAACTGCATACGATAAGAAGGTCAGCTTTTTAAAAATAAAAATAAATTACAAAAACACGTTTGGCGCTGGGAAATATCGAAAATAAGTTTCATTCAGAAATTTAATGTGGCCTGCAGTTGCTGATAAGCCTTACGCAACACGTTTACCCGAATGTCCGTGAAATACTATAGCTTTAATCAGTGTCGAGGGAATGTAAGGAATGCAGTGCATGGAAAGTGTATTTCGCAAGAAAAAGAACGGGACTCTATGTGTCATGTCTGGTAATAAAGAAGATAATTCATATGAATCATATTACAGTAACCAGAGTTCGTATTATTTTCGAAGTAGCACTGAATCATCAACATTTGTGGAATTGTCTTGCTATGCGTTATCGGAATCCGGGACTTTGAACTATTGTGTACCAATGTACGGAAGCCTAGCTAAGTCATGCATTACCGGTATTTAACCCTTTGAGCGCTGGAACCAGATTTTGAAGGCCTTTGCAAACAGTTTGGATCCAGATTAGACGCCACAGAACGTGGCGTCTCATCAGGATCCAAACTGTTTGCTATTCTGATAGTATTCTTTGAAAAAAAATCAAAGAAAATGCTAATTTTAGAAATTTAGCAGACAACATTTTAGCAGACGACAAATTTCCCAGCATGCAAAGGGTTAATCATGCGGGCATCTGTAAACTAGTATCACCCCGTTAGAGCTATATAGCCCTAGCAGACTTATTTGCATATAAGGATGGTAGATAGCATCTTCGGGCTCCCAATAAGTATTATTTTGGTACGGAAACGATTATCTGCTAAACAGAAATGGGTTTGTTATGGACTAATCCCGTTTTAAGCGGGATAATTGTATGTATATAAACTTGGTTATAGCATGATACAATAACTGAAAGAGTCGTTTCTAGCAGGATAACTGTTCAAAGATCAAGTTGTTTAAGTAAGAAGACTGTTAAAAGATCGAGTCGTTTTAGTAAGAGAACTGTTTAAGGATCAAGTCGTTTTAGTAAGAAGACTGTTTAAAGATGAAGTCGTTTAAGTGAGAAAACTGTTTAAAGATCAAGTCGTTTTAGTAAGAAAACTGTTTAAAGATCAAGTCGTTTTAGTAAGAAAACAGTTTAAACATCAACTCGTTTTAGGAAGAAAACTGTTTAAAGATCAAGTCGTTTTAGTAAGTAGACTGTTTAAAGAACAAGTCGTTTAAGTAAGAAAACTGTTTAAAGATCAAGTCGTTCTTGCAGGATAACTTGTTTAAAGATCAAGTCGTTTTAGTAAGAAAACTTTTTGAAGATCAAGTCGTTTTAGTAAGAAAACTGTGCATACGTAAAAGTCGTTGCTATATAGTGACTGGGTGAAGGTATTCACGCGTTGTTCTAAGCATATTAACTGTGTAAAGACAAACGTCGTTCTTAAGTAAGATATCCTTTTGTAGATGCAACGTCGTTTTAAAGAAAGATAACTGTGAAAGATGAAGTGAAATAAAAAAAGAATGTTCTTTTCTTCCCAATGGCTTTAAGTGTGACGGAATCCTCTTGAGGCTAGATTCCATTCTATTCAGAGTAACTATTTTAATTTATGTCTTATTTAGTTACAGTTAATTATACTCCACAATCAGTTAAGTGTCATATATCACATTCAAATCCTATTGTGCAGGCATATAAGCCATTTAACGTAGAGAAATAGATGTCGACCAGTTTTTCTTCCTCTACCCGTTTCGGGTTAAGAAATGCGGTGTCATTTATTGAAAGCACTTTTGGATAATTAGTTAATTATAGGTTTAATATCTCAATTTAGAGCGGTGGAATTGCTTGTGACAGTTCTCGTTTTATAAACCATTGTGTAAAATACATATTTTAAACTTATCGCACTTTGCAGCAATTTGTTTTATGAAATATCTATTTTGTCACGATTGAAGAAAGTTTTGCTGTTTGTAGTTATTGCAGTAGTGGTATTAGTATTAGTTGATGTGGTGGTGGTAGTTGAGGACGAAGGGCGGTTGGTTATAATGACTGCGAGCTTTCAATAAATTGCAAGTTTTAATACAACTTTTTCCTAAAATACCCTTAATACTTCCGCGCATTTTACGTAAATAAAACAATATTGTGTTGCGCTACAGTGGCCTCTTTACTTTGAACTGCGGAACACATGTTAACAAGATGTTATCACCGTTGTTGAAGACAAGTAATCTTCAACAAAAAATGTCTTAACGTCTTCCTTATGATGACAAGCAATATGCTCCGCTAACCCCCCATATTGTTCGGGATTTGTGTGCAGGTGGGAGAACAGTTTAGGCGCACACTTACAATACCACTTTGACTCGCTTCGGTCTGATATGCGTTAAAGGGAGGTATGCCGTATTATCTGACATGAGTGATTCTGCCGATAGCGTCTGCACATTTTTGTACTACATTGTACCCGACTTGTACAGAGCGCGTATCGGTCAGTCAATCTCTTGGATTGATTAAGTAATTGTTTGGCGTTTAAGCTCGGGATTTATTGAGTTACCGACGCTACAAATTATTGGTGTATGTTTTGTATCTCTGCAGCACAATGATTTGGCAATTTTGTGTTACGTCAATTTTTAAACACCTGTTACGATAATAACAGTCTCAAAGACGATCGTGATGGCGATGAATGTTACGATGGTAGTGATGATGGTGTTTGTGGCTTTACTGATAATGATGATGATTATGATGATGAGTATGCTAATGATGCTGATGGTGATGATGGTGATGATGATGATGGTTCAGATGATGATGATGATGATGGTGGTGGTGGTGATGATGATGAGGATGGTGATGATGATGATGATGATTATGATGATGATGATGATGATGATGATGATGATGATGATGATGATGATAATGATGCTGATTGTGATGATGATGGTAATGATGATGATGATGGTGATGGTGATGATGATGATGAGGATGGTGGTGTTGGTGGTGGTGATGATGATGATGACAACGACGAAGACGACGACGATGCTGCGTCTAATGATGTTGATGCTGATGCTGCTGCTGATGGTGATGATATGTTTTGCTGGCGATGATTACGGTTCTGGTGTAAATGGTTCAATGAAGACCCACGCGTTGCAAATTAAACCCACGGTGCATACCCCGAATGTTTCATTCGCGTTACTCGCGATAAAAACGATTCGGATCAAGCGTGAGCCCTATCTGGAGTGCCTATCAGGGAGATTTAATCCCCCACTCAATTATGTCCCCACTAAAGATATTATCGTCGTCTAGCTATGAGACACGGATGCACATAGTTGTGATGGGGGGTCATTGTCGATATGGAGGCAACTGTGAAGTGATTTCTTACGTGAGTGTAATCTTTTATCCTAACCCCTTAAATCTTTATGGGATGATATGACAACAGTATATTGTATACAGGCAACCGATTTATGTTCAGTTATAAATTATTCAGAACATGACATTTTTGTATTACAGAACAGTATTTTGCTGTATCACACTTAAATGTGAAATAGATCTTTATTAAAAATATGATGAAGGAATTTGTAATGACAAGATGCAAATTTATGTATTTTGTTAATATTTCCATAATTATTTTTTTCATATCACGTGAAGACCCCGCCCAACTTTATAATACTTCAAACAAATGTATTTTGTTGAAAATAGTTTGCATATAATAATTATATTTGAATGATAGTCATCGCCGTGAATAAATAAATGTGTTCCCGGATATTACAATAGTGAGATGAGTAGAAAATGTTGAACAAGAAAAATAGATGCAGCGCCAGTTGCTGTTTTGGGATGATAGTGATGATGGTGTTATTGATGATGGTATTGATGTTGATGCTGATGTTGACAACGAGAATGTTGATAATAATGAATATAATTATGATATTAATGACGATGACGATGATGATGAGGAGGAAGAGGATAAGAATGAAGATGATGACGATGGTGTTGACAATGACGATGATGATTTAATGTGATGATTCTGAGACTGAGTGACTATGATAGAGAAAAAGAAGAAGAAGAAGAAGAAAACGAAGGAGACGACGAAGAAGACGAAGAAAAAGAAGAAGAAGATGATGATGTTGATAATGATGAGGATGAGGATGATGATGATGATGATGATGATGATGATGATGATGATGATGATGATGATGATGATGATGATGATGATGATGATTGCGTTAAAGTTGAAAATTTGACAGTGACCATGATAACGGTATCACTCCAAGTTAAAAATGTATCCGTTTTACGGCACGCGTATGGTATTGAACGTTAAAATAGCAATGTTGAGTGTTATTCAAGGGAGGGCAACGACCCCTGGCGGTTAAGAGGTTTAGAGTGCTGATATGGAAGATAGAGCTAGATGGCCGATTCAAGCTACGAACCTGTGTGGTAAAATTGACACTACCCCATGTAGAATATTTACAAACATGATACGAGAACAGATAATATGAGCCTCGCTCTGTGAAAAGGGGGTTTAATGCATGTGCGTATAGTGTCGTCCCAGATAAGCCTGTGCAGTCCGCACAGACTAATCAGAGACGACACTTTCCGCTTTTATAGTATTTTTCGTTTGAAGGAAGACTCTTCTTGAAGAAAATCAAGTTTTTGCGGAACGTGTTGTCCCTGATTAGCCTGTGCGGACTGCACAGACTAATCTGGGAGGACACTTTACGCACATGCACTAAACCCCTTTTTCTCAGAACGCGTCTCATATAAATGCATGTATGCGACATATAAAGCAATGACAGTGTTACAAGTGCGATTGACAGCGATGCTCAGATATCTGAGGATGAATTTCATGCTGAGTTTCTTTGAAAAAGAGCACAATACGAGTACTGTGAATAATTATGTTCAGCTGATTGTAAAGATTGAAGCAAAATGTGTACCGAACACCTTGAAATGGCGAAGACATTCCGGCATAATATTAATATAAATTTTAAAACCGTCTACGCTAAGCCACAATGCATTGATTGTTCAACAAAATGATTTATTTGAGCAGAAATTTTGGTTAACACGCCCTATGTTAAACAAGGCCCACAGAAACGGACATGAGATTCAGGTTTGCTGGGCGAGATGCTTAAGTTCTAACGCCTATTTAGCTACGACAAACCACGCTTCTTACTCAGAACATTGTTCTAATTATAAGTTACGCCCCATGGGTGCAAAAAGTGGCCATGTGTATTGACATGAATTTTTATGACACGTGGTACCTTGTTGAACTAAATGTAGGAGGGATGCGTCAATGTATGCCCAATGCCCCATTATCTGCCGGCTGTTCGTGGCGTAAAATGAGAACCGTAAGTGTTACGCCTCTAATCAACATTATTAAATATGCATGCACGATTCATTGGGAACTCCGGCCTAAGTATATTGTACTCCAGAGTATCGTTGAAAAGTGGAATTTCAGATCGCATTGTTGGTTTTTTCTTTGGTTTCGCTTTTGCGGGGGTGGATTGAATAATCAGATGAGTTTAATGAGCGATGCGGCGTAGGAGTACAAACGTAACGCATCAACCACCGGCGGCTATGTGATAGACGTATTGTTTCACAGTGTGTGTTAATGAATTTGATCTACTTATACAGCTGTGGATTTCAATCCTTCAACATTAATTGTATGTACTAGGCGCCCGAAGCGGGCATCGCATCTAAAACAAAAGTGTGGGATGCGTGAAATTGCTTTTTCCTCGAGCGGGAGTCTTAGTTTTTTTTGCCACGAAAGCACCAAAGAACGGACCTTGCTTCATATACAAGAATTTGTACCAATTCATACTTACAACACGTGCGCAAATGGACTATTGTTTATAAATGTCTGTTACAGGATACATAGTTTATATTCATGTATGAATACTATGTACTTTTGTGCATACTTGTTCAACTAGCAAACGTTCATCAAACTCACACCATCATCACCAGCAAATAATCATTGTTGAGACAAGAATCCAAAGTTTGTCTATTTAATTACTTCTTTATATGATCAACGTTCTTATAGGCGAACGGGACCTTTTATTCGGCGTGTTATAAAATAAGATTGAAAGTAATGATCCCACGGCAGAGCGGCTTTGATGTGGGGATTTTAAATAGATATTAGATTAGTGGGGAATGTTAATGTGGCCTTTTAGGGACTGTTTTGTTGCTTAAAATAAGCACTTATGGTGTTGATTATTGAACATTTATAGATTAAATTGTTGCAACACACGGTGGTATGGACGTAGTAAATTGTTGTGGTTAGTGGCCTTCTGCGTCTACTTGTCTAGATCGTGAAACTATTTGAAGGTGGATACTTTTTAGGGGAGGGGGAACGGTCGTAAATAGAACATTAAACGAATGGAATGTAGTGTTTTAAGAAACAGCAAATTGACAAAGGATGGAAAATTACCGAGAATAAAAAGGCAAAAGCAACATCTTTAATAACCATTCATGGTACTGAATGGTATTGAACGTGAGCCTCATTATGGGAAAACGGGGCGTAATGCATGTGCGTGAAGTGTCTTCCCAGATTAGCCTATGCAGTCCACACAGGCTAATCGGAGGCAACACTTTCCGCTTTTATGGTATTTTTCGTTTTAATGAAGTCTCTTCCAAGCGAAAATCCAGCATACGCGGAAAGTGTCGTCCCTGAAAAGCCTGTGCGGACTGTACATACTAATTTGGGACGACACTTTACGCACATGCATTGATCCCCGTTTTTCCAGAGCGGGGCTAAAGTGTATGTCAGTATATCAGATAGTGGGTTTTACTTGTATAGTATGGGGCTGTGTAGAATCCTAATTAACCAACCTGTAGTGAAACATCTTTGAATATCAAGGATACATTGACATGTATAAACTATTGGATGGTGTCTACATAAATACGAACGGGTAGATAAGTTACAAATTCTACCATTCATTAAAAATAACATTTCATATAATAAAACAAAGCCCACGTACATGTCATGGTTATGCCATGGTTATTGTTCATACAAATGTGTACGCTAATGAATATTTAATAAACTAAATTTCTATGGAACGTATTTATTTATGAATGAACGTCAAGTACAAAGAACATATAGTTATATTTTAGAGAAAAGTTTCATTTAGATTAAATGATGTATATGACTGATTTGTAGGGCGTCTCTAAAAGGAGTATTGTATGGATTGATCGACACTAGACGTGACTAATAACTGATCAATCAATAATTGCAAAGGTGGCAACGATAGATGACGCCCCGAACGAATGAGTAGCTAGTATATCATCCAAAAATGTGTGAAGTGGTTTCAATAAATACTGAAATGTTTGACATTCCAATTATGAAGCACTGGTGTTCTAGATTGACCACGTGAATACAAATAATGACGCTTCAATAAGAATATCTAGCTGCGTAGCACACGACAAATGTAAATAACAACTATGTAAAGAGCACAGGTAACAACTTAATAAGAATAATAAATCGTCTTTAGCAACCAGTCGTGGATTTGCGTAATGCTTTGGCTATTTATAACGTTTAGGAACACAGTCATAGTTTACGTTGCAAAATACTAAAAAAAAAAATCGTCCCGTTGAAATTAATTGGCGGTTTGTGTAATTTGAAATATTTGAGTACAAATCTATTTATAGTAACATGATCTTTGTTTGCAGAGGCGTTAACAGCTGAAGTTTGTCGTCAGATATTATTTCAGAACCAGGGCGGGGTGCTGAAGACGTTTGCTTTTACGCGATTTCAATAGCGCGAAACTCGACACCGCGCGTCTATGTTTACTTTCAAAATTTAATTACAGCCGCGGTAATTAGTCTTTTATGCGTTTCTATTATAACATAAACGTGCTTGTTCTTTAACATAGCAACATCGACTTGAAAGAATGCGGTGACATTTTCTTGCGGGCCAAGATACTCCAAAATTAAGAGATAAAAAGCATTTTATTAGATTTTGATGACATATAATACGTAAGGACTTCGACCCAAGCAAAAATGTTCTCTTGCTTGCATAGCTTCAAAGTTATGCGTTGAGTCTACACAGCTGTACGCCATTGTTGAGATGTTTCCGCCTAACTATGGTGTCCCGGTTGGATCATATTTTATCTGAGTAATCAAAATCTTAACTATTTCGTTACTTTGTTTCATACTTAACTACCACATGTCACTTATATATAGTTACTTAAAGGGAACCACATATGAGAAAAATCAACAATAGCCCAATTCTTGACACAAAGCTGTGCAAACGGCTTAAATACACCCGCAAATATTGTATGTTTTGATTGCATACCACACAATCCACAAATATTATCTTTTATCATATATGAACAAGTTTGTATCCGATAACTCAAAAGCAAAAAGATGCATTACATTAAACGTCAACCTAAAATAATAATTATAGCCTTTTTATATTGGTGCAATTAGAAACATCAAAACCAGATCGTCTTCCGGATGTACACCTATTCGCTGGGCGTTTTTCTTGGTTAATCAACTAGCGCCATATAAAAGTGTCCTTATCAGACCACACGGTTTCTTTTCAATAGACGCTTCTATAAACTCCAATCATCGCACTTGGCGCTAAGGCGTGTTTAGTGCTTCACCTTTTTTGATTCAAAAGAAAACTTGTTTTTGTTTGTGATTTTCAAAAGTGTTCTAGATTTATGAACACATATTTTACAATAGCTGAGGAGGATTTAAAACCTTTCGCGGCAAAACACCAGGACCGTCTATTGATTTTTAATGAAACACATTAATTTTAAGCATTGTCGGCGAAAACTGTCCCCGCTGGCGTTCCATATTTCGTTTCAATGGACATGGCGATTGCTGTTTTACCTTTACATTTCTACGCTCTGAGAGTTTAAACAGTTTGCACTCGAAAACCCTTAAAAATTCGGAAAGGAATCCGAATTTACAAGCAAATACTACAGTGTAAATACGTCTTTATACTCCTTCATGGTTATAATAAGTGGCTCTTGGCAAAATTTGCATTTTAATCAATACACCAACGATCAGAGTGTTTACATAAGAAATTCTCGCCAGAGATCTACTAGCTAATGACAACCTCTCCAAATACAGTGTCATCCTTTTTAAAGCACTGAAATGCTTTTCAAAGCGATTTTCGCGCAATTAATTGCATATTTTCGACATTCCGTTGCACCACTCAATCTATCACAAACGCATTGATCTTCCGGACTCTTTTTGTTAATTTTACGACAATGTTTTCCTACCACAAAGCAGTTTCGACTCGACAAATGACTTTGGTGTCAATAATCTATTTCGTTTGGTTAAACGCTGGCGGTGACATTGCGAATTAATGCTGCATTTTTTTTGCGCTCGAAGGCCAGGGGTATTGTGCAGCGCGTCTTTCAGAACCTTAAAGTCATACAGAAATGTGTGAACGAAGACATCTACTCTGTTTGTACATTCGTCAATAAATCATCCGCAAATTATCACGAGATAAACACTTAATTGGCGCTGTCAAGCGGTATGAACTGAATTTTGAGAAAAGCACGTAGATAAATTACTACCTTAGACGAAATATTACATTTGACAGCAAACCTCCTAAAAAGAGCCGCGGTAATTATCAGCGAGATTTTGCCGCATAGTTATCCATGTCGGCTATAAATCGCGGATTTTATTAGCAATGAAATGGAAGATACATATGAAATAAGCCATCGTTATTAAAATCTTGAAAATATGTTGAGGTCGGGTATTATCTGTCCCATATAAAATCAGCCGAGTGTGAAACGGGGTAAAAAGATACATTATGAATACGCATAAAATATCTAAATATTTAAATTTTGCCAACGACATGGAATGTTAATGCAAAATAGGGAAATGTTTAAAAAATTTACAGTGCGGTATGCGCTGTATATTTTAGGTGTATACACTTATTTATTAAATAGGATAATACTTGTGTTTACACAAGCCATATAATTATAAACTTTGTCACTTTAGTGAAAAGCGAAACATTATAAACTGTAATGAAGTTTGGATTTTACTTAAACAAATATGTTCAAAAACAATGTATGCAATTGGAAAAAATGAAAATATATGAAACAAGGCAATATGTTAACGTCAAGGTTTACCACATTGTAAAATTATATAAATTGTAGTTTTATTATTTATTGTGAAATGTCACGCTATGTTTCCGATCGTCACAAACCAACTATATTTGATTATATTACAAGAGTTTGGTGCACAAAGAAAACCGCAAACATGTATCTGCATATCGTATAATCTGTATCCAGAGAAGACACATTTGATGTTTGAAAACGATCTGCAGAATGTCATCTTTTGGTGACCTCATTTACAACCAACCAATCTGAACCCTAAATCAGTTTCATTTAACGTTAAATAACTTTTCATAACCTATATGAATGAAGATTAACGCTATAAATATGGTGGTTAAAATTGGTCACACTTTCAAATTAAGTTTAGCCATGCAAAAAGCGAGCACGTTAATGTGTTGAGATATATATATATAGTCAAATCATGTTTTTAATCCAAAATTACACGAACGGAACAATAGTTACTTAAATGAATAGTATGTATGTTAAAACAAATCATTTAATATCCAATTACCACACCGGTCAATACATCCGTTAACACATGAGTCTCGCTCTGTGGAAAGGGGGTTTAATGCAAGTGCGTAAAGTATCGTCCCAGATTAGCTTGTGCAGTCCGCACAGGCTAATCAGGGACAACACTTTCCGCCTAAACCATAAGAGCGGAAAGTTTCGTCCCTGATAAGCCTGTTCGGACTGAAAAGTCATATATGAGACGACTATTTACAGACATGAATAAAACCCTCTTTTCGCAGAGCGAAGCTCACATATTCAGTTAAGTCTTAACGTATGATGCAACGATTAGCATCACATTTGATCTTGTTTATCCAAACAGGGATAGACAATAAGTGGTTGTCTGTTCGCCCGGGGCGAGTGGATTTGGCCCAGGGAAGTCGATTGTCAAAAGTTAGTAGTCTAACTGGGCAACTAGCTTTTTTGAAAAGATTGAAACACTTTTCCCACTGTTTACTTAAAAAAAGAAGATGCAGGCTTTTAACAGGACATTTTGCATTGACTCATGTCAGCAATGTTATATTGTTGTCTGATTTTGTTTACTTACAAGTAAGTATTTGATACTTATGACGTGTTCTTTGTTCTGGGCTCCGTATTCTTTTCCCTGGCAACCTTAGGACTAAAGATAGTTGCAAGTTGCAGGTCTGGGCAACTAAACGAAAACAGTTAGTTTCTATCCCTGCCGAATATGTTATATCTGCAGGGAGGATTTGCATTTCGAGTGCATCAAAACCTTTAAGTGACATATTTATACAAGGTAGTTGGGAATTGATAACTTAAATCTCCCGTTTATCGTTTCGTGCATAGGTGTACATTCATAAAAGATTATATAACTAATCTGCTCGTACGCTTGTTTGTTTTAAGCTCGGAAACATGGTCTGTTCGTCTTTATTTCGATGGGATCTTAATCCACTGCATAGTTTGGTTGTATCTGTAGAAAAAATAATAAATGTACATTTCAAGTTGTTACTTCTGAGTCATCTTCGTAAAGAGATTCGTGGTTCGACATGAAAGTGGAACATACTCAATACAATATTTAACCCGGACGAACATTTATTAATCATTGACAAAAAATTGTATCTCAAATCTTAATTTACCGCATCCGTCATGATTTGCTCCAAAAAAAGAAGTTATTTTTTGATGTTGCAAAATCCGTTTTCTATCAATACATCTAATCATGTAAATGACTTTCGAGAAGATATGAAAGATGCACTTTACAAAATCAGTCTGCTCTTTCATTCACTATAATATGTTACTTAATGTTGTATCCTGCATTTTGGGACAAACAAAATGTTTCATTTACGCTTGAAGTGTTATCTGCAATTCAATAATGTATGCTTTTGTTTTACAATAATAAAAACAATATTTTATGATCCTGTCTATATATCGAATTTGTCAACATGTTTACACAAATGCCGAAATACAATAAATTGGCATGAACTGATTAAATATACATAATTCTTGTTATTTTTTATTCGGCCGTTCAGTTTATCATTTTGACTCCTGGTGTTGTGCAGAATCTTAAACAAATCATGACTAAAATCGCTGAAGTGAACTGCGATATGAAGTAAAGAATTTTCAAAAGTGTTCTTGATTTTCTCCTCTTAATCTGTTTAAACTGACGTAAATTTATGGCGTTCTTTTTACGCATATTCGTTAACGTATGCATAATTACAGACGGCATTAAACACGCGTATGACCGACGTAACGACATTTAAACTGCCTCTTCTTGGAAGCAATTCATAAAATGCTAATCGGTAAGAAACCGTAGAGTAATGAACAAAGCCATACACATTACTTTACAATCTCTCTAAAGATTATAGTTCAGACTAAAAACATACGACGTGAAAATGATCAAATGTCATAACGTCCAGTTATTTTTCACCAGTTCTAAAATGCTATTGGTTTGACTATCTTCAAAGAAACTCGTTAACATACTTGTTTACGAGTTTTGTTCTCTTCAAAATGTCATTAATAGCACACATGAAACTGCACCTTAAGCGGAACATATTATAAACAAAGACATAATTTTATGAAAACAAAGTATCATGTTTTTACCATGTACATTTTCTTGCTTGTGCTCTAACACTTACCACGCTATCGCCATACAGTTTATGGTTGTGTCGTGTTTAAAATCGTCCAAAGTCTGTTACATATATTGTCCATCAAAATAACGTGTCAACTTATGACAATTTATCGTTATGTTAGAAGTATTATTCTCATTATGAAAAACGTGGAACTTGTGTTAATGACAGTGTTTTTATTAAAAGACTCATACTTGTTGAAACGATGATTGGCAAATATACAACGTTTGGGGCTAATAACAAGTTACTTAGAGATCATGTTTGTTTATTGGTCACACTATTAACAAACATAATAAGTTCATGACTAAGACTTAATATAAACATACATTTTTACCAAATATTTGTATCACTATGTACATGTACACATCTACTTTTAATGTGAACATCGTAAACGTTAACGATATATCTTAAACTGTTAACCATGTAAACAAGTACTTGAAAATACAAAAAAGAACAGTGGTTACTTATTTTTATTAATAGATGTAAATGTTAATAATAAGAAACGAAAAGACAATTGCTTTTGTGCAGATGAGAAAGGTGTGTATGCAGGTCTGTTCAACGAATGTCATTTAAAACGTCAAAATAACCAGAGCATGGAGATAAGTAAACATAAAATTGGAATTTATGTTTCACTTGTTCTGACAAGATACTTTTAAAAGTAAGACATATGTGCTTAATGTCTTTGCACACATGTTTATCATCTTTTCATTACAGTTTCAATAATATATTATATCATTTTTAAAGAAAATTATCTGCGACTTTTCTATAATTTTGTTTTATTTATTTTATAAAATTCAAATAAAAAACGAATAAAAATGTAAAAGACTGTTTAGATCTATATCTTTTTTTTTTTTTTTTTTNTATATAAAATCCATACCTCTTAATAGACTTGTCTGTTCAGTGCATGGGTTCTTTTAAACAACGCTTTCATTATACGATCTTTAAAGAAGCCACAATAGTTGTAATTATCTAATTTAAAGTTCATGTGCACTTAAAATTTAACCAGGAGAGCATATTTCATATTAAACTTCAATTTGTCATTCAGCATTAATATCCTGTATTTCTTGGAAATATTACATAAGGGCGATGAAGGCAGATGAAGGCAATACATTTAATTGATGTACAGCACATTAAAATTTAATTGTTATTTTGTCAAACAAATCCATCTTGCGATGCGTGTTGTTTATTTGCCAGTAAATGTAAATGAACGTATTGTTTGTCATAATGATTTAGCTCTGTTTTGTTATGCGTTTATTTTGCGTGCATGCCGAATCAGATATTTAATTGAATATTGTGCCTCTGTACGAGCAAACTTCAAGTCAATCAAAAAGAGCATAAACATTAGGCAAGTGAATGCAGTGCCTATTAACAGTGTTGTGCAATGTCAAACTATTGAACGAGACTGAAATTTCGCGAGGTACACCACTTTATAACATGGACTTGTAATAGTAGCTATGCAGATAATTCCAATTTTGAAAGTGGGATAAGCACGCAAGATATATCGCTGATTTGCATATGAATATTTTAAACTTTATTTTGGATCGCCAGTGTTTGCTAGAGTTTGATACACAATGGTTGATTAACAATTATAAAGCGTTGAACGTACATTCATATGAAATAGTTAAATATGCGTTTGATGCATACAATAAATGTATATTATACTGTCTTCAAAGATTGAACATGCAATTGGTTAGAGTGTATATTTATGTGTAACAGATAAAAGCCATCTTCAAAACGATGAATGTAAAGCAAGTGTCTTTCGGCATTATCTTTTTTTCAAATGAACAAAATGGAGCATTCAGAGCATATGAAAATTCTGCTGTAGCTCGGTATATTGGGATTTATATTGTGTATTTATCATCAAGAAACACGTATGACATAGTTTAAATACAAACATAAGACGAGTGTAGCTAAGATCGTATGATCTGTGACCTTTGCTCTCGCTGCATCTGTAACCACTGTTTTTGCTTGAACACATAAACACACGATTAAGATAATCATACGTGAAAAATGGTGCATTATATTAAATTAATTAATGTTTTCACGACAAAAAGATCGATAACATGGCAATCACGACAATAGTTATATAACAGGACATTGGAGACAGAGCAAACTTTGAACTTAATCTGAAATTGGAGACAAGGGGGACTTAATCTTGCGAAATTGCACATATATGAACCTATCTCTTGATCACATATATTATATGAATGTCACAATAAAATTACAGTTCGCAATACGAAAGCCTTTACATCATGATTCAATTTCCGTTTTGGGTAACGATTTCGCCATTTTGGTGCATGTATGGTTATAAATTTACACATGTAATAAATGAAAACAAACAAGATTTATAATGTCAATTTATATAATACATCTTGTTTGCGTTTGTTAAAATTCTCAAGTCTTTATGCAATACAATGTACATAAAGTCGATAATTTAAAATCATTATTTCTTATTTTATGCCATTATTATCTTCAGTAAAACGTGAATACGTAATGCTAATTCTTTCAGATTTCAATCTTAAATAGCTTTTCAGGGCGTTATGAAAACATACGGAACATTGCAAAAGGAGAAGTTAATTGTTATGTATCGCTTCAAATTCATTTCAATTGAAGTAAATTAGTTTTATGTATTTTTTCTGTTTACAAGTTTACTCTTGGTAAACAGCTGTGAAATACCAATGAAGTAATATGTAGTCATTACTCATTAAGGTTTACATAACTTGCACGTTTTTTCGCACGTTGTCGATAATTTCTAAATGTTCCATTTTCGATGACAAATAGGTTTCACTATAATATGACATCATAACCGACAAATTAAACCTTTATATCTAAGCTCGATTGTATCGAAAGCCGATGGCTTATAATGACACTCTCGAGTCCGTTCCCGGAGACGAACAAGTACATAGTGTCTTTAGAAATATCCTGAGAATACTCCCATACTTAGAATCGAAAAAGGGGCCTGTTCGTCGCTGCGTGGACGCCGTGAATATTACACCACTGCAATCGAGTAATTGAAGTAAATCATATAAACAAGCTGGTCTGTTCAGAACAGTGATATAGTTTTTTCATGTATTTGATAACTTCTTATTTCATTGACCAGACATAATAATTTTAATTATGCCATAGCCACGTCTGACGAGGTGTTAAATGGTGGTTATGTATTGACGTTTAAGTCTTGTCCTTGATGTGTTCGATTTGCCATACCAGTTTATAATAAGTTATAGTTTTATCATGGAAAAAGATGACAACCAGAAATGAGTGAAAAATATGAGTTGAACAGAAAGTACAATTAGCGGAGGAACTTACGAAAATACAAATTAAAACAAGACTATTGCCAAGCAATTGTGTCCCCTACCGACTCCACCATGGTTAGAAATGATTTTTTTAAGTATTTGCAACCAGAATTCTTGACGTAGGAACAAAATAAACTGATGTGCATAATCTCCATATTGCCATCTGTCCATGTTTCAAGTTTCATAAAAATATATGAAGAACTTTGAAAGTTATCGCAGGATCCAGAAAAGTGTGACATACTGACTGACTGACTGACAGACTGACTGACAGACTGACAGACAGAGCGCAAACCATAAGTCCCCTCCGGTGAAACCGGTAGGGGACAAAAATGCAAAAACGAACAACAACAAGTCAGCAACAGAGGAATCAGACATCACAAAAAGAACTATTACCTTAATAAAATATGTGATTGTTATAGCACGCACGCACTTCCATAATCTAGAGGGCGTGTTAATAAATTAGATGCATTCTATCCGCCTCTCGAGATAATGCCTTCACACGAGTGAACAGCGATACAACTAAAATCCTTTTTATACGACGGTTACTTAAACTAGGCCCCGGCTCAATCAATTCATACGCTGTTATCAGCACATATTTACTTTGTAATAAATATTTCTATCCACTATCACCACTTCTCGGCTGAGTATTGCATTTTTGAGCTTGCGTTTTAGATGTAAATAAATGATAGGAATTTCTTTACATTTCCCGTGATATCTTAATACCAGATATGTGACGGCCTACTTTACTCACTGTTACTTGAAATTATTCAAATATCAATTATGTTGAACTGCTCTCCAATACTCACACTTTACGTCGATGTTTTAAAGACGAACCTTTACCCAAATTTACACTTAATCTGTATATATACATAAATATCCTGAATGCAAAAGAATCACGGGCTTTTTCATATTTAAACACACGTGTACACGTTTGCCAAAGTTTTATAGTAAACGTAGGACAGCGGACAGGCAAATATCTATTTCCGGGAACAAATATGTACACATCTTTATAATCATATGCAGTGACATTGAATGGCTTAGAGTGCATGACCCAAGGCATAAATTCAGTTTTTTTTTTTAGTTTTCATTAGTTATTATAGTGCGGGTTTGCTTGCCCATTTCGTTCATTGATTGATTACGCTATTTATCTTGTAATTAAATAGTTACACTAGAATGTGGGCGGTGTCATAACGTTATCAAAGACACGTGTTTGCTTATTTTTATTGGATCATTAAATCAAATAATACATGATTACCTTGTTAAAGCTTAGTCTTTTTGCATGTTTTTTTTTTATTTAAGAAGTTATTCTCAATAACAAAACACTTAAGACCATTTTGGTGGTAACTTTTGTTTTGGACGAAATAGTAATGACAGCCACACGTTCACTGAAATAGCAACTACGGTCCAATTTAAAGCAAATTTTGTGTTAATCTTGAAGATAATAATATCCAATGTATGTTTGATTCAAAGTCTGGTTTTAAATTAATGCGTACTATTTTAGGGCATATATACACATTTTTTTGGCGCAATGAAATAGCTTTGTACATTCAACTTTGTTGAAGTTTTGCAAGCACATGCTTTTCTGTAACGCATACATTCTTGCAGCGAAAAGATGGCAATATAATGTTCACTCGCATTTTATTTCAACCCATAAAACATCTATCTCAGAACAGTTTTTGACATTCATAGCGCTGTTTTAATATTAACGTTTTAGCAGGTTTTATACGCTCCAGTGACACAAAATGTATCTCATTTCACCGAAAATCTTAATCTGCATACCTTTGCTTCTACCTTGTTCGCTCTTGACCTACTTTTTCTTATTAAAAACAAGATCATAGAAAATTAAAGAATATCGTTGCATTTGAATATTGACACGTTTTGGATATGATCATAAATCAACGTTTCGCCAGTTTATTTCATGTCATTGCGTAATGCTTAAATGTTGTACAAGTTTTATTGCTCGCGCGGCACATAATTTATCCTACAAACTAGATGGCATTGATGTCTAATGGAAGGCAAGATTTAAAGAAAGATACTATCTGAAACTATGAGACAATTTGCCTTTCATGTTTAAATATAGTTGTTAACCACATTTTCTTTAGAAATTTAGAAACATTTCTGTCTTAAATGAAGTTCCGATTTCAAGTATTCAATATTAGCTACGTATGTGTTCATTCAAAAGTTACAATTACCGAGAAGAAACGTTGTGAAAAACTAGTTTCACATTTTGGACAGTTAACATTACTTTATATCATTCGTTTTAGGTACAAAAGGTTAATAGCCTTAGCTATTGTATGGAGAATTCAATTCTGAAATCTTCGACGTTTGATTATTGAGCATTACATGGTTAATGTTGTATTGTTTTATTTATTAAACGTTATTTTAGTGCCGTGTTAGTATTATAATAAGGACTTAATTCGTAGATTATCAAAATGTAATTAAATACACGTTTAGGCTCGTTTTTACAGTGTTCCCAATCCCATTTACAACACCATCGTAGAGTGTCAGTAAATAAAAGACCTTAACACATGAGAACACTTACCTAAGAATCGAGTGTCGTAAATACACGCGTTTCAATTACCACTACTATAAATAGATTTTGACAGCTGTATGCAACTTCAAATTTGATTAGTGCTTCTTAAGCGTTAATTATGTACACATAATGCAATCGACATAAATTTGAATCGGAAAGGATCCTTTTTAACACGCAGGTCAGAAACTTGTCTTTTATGTTAAGGACTAACTGAGAATTTCAGAAACCGTTGTGCATTGCTTCTATTTTTAAGTACACATTCATGTTTTTAATACTTAAAAGAACAATCTGTTGACTGGTCTGTGTGTAGACCTTAAGCATAGTTTGCATATTAAATGAGCCTCGTTCTGGGAAAACCGGGGTCAATAAATGTGCGCAAAGTGTCGTCACAGGTTAGCTTGTGCAGTCCGCTTCAAAATGGATTTGTTCGTTTAAAAGAAGTTTCTTCTAAACAACAATCAAATTTAGAAAGTGTCGTCCCTGATTAGCCTTTGCGGACTACACAGGCTAATCTTGGTCGACACTTTACGCACATGCATTAAGCCCAGTGTTCCCAGAACGAGGCTTAAATAAGCCTGCGCATCACAGATGATTTAAAAACGACCTGAGATTAAGTAAGTCTATGATTGAACGTTAAAGTGTTGTATTAGCTAAAAATGTCGACACATACACACTTTAGTTTATTCGCATGTTATGTTGCACCTAACTAGAAATAATGTTGATCAACTGTCTGGGATATTGCAACGTTCAATTAAATGTACCATTTTTTACTTGGCCGTATTGTGGGATTTATTGTTTATCTTTCGATGTACATTCCACGAGCAGGGTGGTGTAGTTTTCAGACTGTTTGCATATGCAGATTAAATTTTAATTTGAGTTAACATGACACCAACAAAAACGGCAACCCATAAATGTTCGCGAAGACACACGACGTATATGGTTACGACCATCTACATTATTTCCGTTACAACATGATATGTTATTAGAAGATGTTCGTAATTATTTAACGAATTAAAATAATAATGTATGCAGGCAGTCGAGAAGAATCTATAACATTAAATTTTATTAACATCTAAATGATACATATTCTAAAAAACATTACTTTAAACCTTTGTCTTAATGCGTTTCAAACACATTCAATGTAAGCGTATTTTATTTTCGTATGCATGACAATACGCGTATTTCAACATACCGTTCGTTCGTTTTACACAATTTACACAATTTACACTAAATTATAATCGCATCAATAAAGAGGTAACTGATCAATAACGTTTAGTCCGCACAGGCTAAGCAGGAACGACACTTTCCGCCAGTTTGATATTTTTCGTTTTAAGAAACTCTCTTATTAGCAAAAATCTAGTTTAGGCGGAAATTGTCGTCCCTGATAAGCCTGTACGGACTGCACAGGCTAATCTGGGACGACACTTTACGCACATGCATTTAACGCCCTTTTCACAGAGTGAGGTTCATATTAATTTTGAGGATTTTAGGCCAAACAATGAATCGAGAAGAAACTACCACACCACATTCACACATGTATATATGAATTTGGAGGATTTTAGGCTAAATACTGAGGCGAGAAGAAAATACCACAATGGATTCTCCGATATAAACGAAGCGTACTCGTTGTGAAATAAGAACATGCCATCATGTAGTAAGACACGCAATATTCCATTCGCCAGCTGAACACAGACTTAAGGGAAAATGAAATTTAGCCTTTTCACCTTGGTTCATTGAATGCGAACTCATCTCTCGAGTCGCGCGCTTAGTTTCAACCCAGTGTGCTCCAGACGCGCTTGGGCTTAATATATATGCATACTTGTAATATGATTGCCGGATAATATGTTAATACTCCCTACTAATGTTTCATTTTCAAAGGTGTTTTAAATTATATCGGTATTGCTTGAATTAATATATATGGACATCGCTGAATGAAAAGGGGGTTTAATTCATGTGTGTAAAGTGTCGTCCCAGATTAGCCTGTGAAATGCGCACAGACTTATTAGTGACGACACGTTCCGCATAAACAGGATTTTCGCTAAGAAGAGACTTCCTTTAAATGAAAAAAATACCACAAACGCGGAAAGTGTCCGCCAAGCAAATCTGGGACGACACTTTACGTACATGCATTTAAGCCCCTTTTCACAGAACAAGGCTCATATTTATTGTCAACTCCGTAAATGCTTCAACAATTCATTAATAAATCTGTAAGTGAAGTGTTTTGCATTGCATATATTAAGTTGATCTCATATCGTTTGTACAGCATTTTATTCAGCTGTGTGCGAGTCCATGTATGGCTTCTGTAAGTATGGCTATACAATTGTATTTAACATCAATATAATTTCTTATATGCTTCTGTGGCGAATTGCTGAGTTCGAGATAGGCATACATAACGAACGTGTTTCGAATAGTGACTACATTCATTGAGCCGCGTTCAGGAAAAACTGGGCTTAAAACATGTTCGTTAACGACACATGTCGCTTTTAATGAATTTTTCGTTTACAGAATGTCTCTTCTAAACGAAAATCAAGTCAAGGCGGAAAATCCGTCACTTATTTGCCTGTGAGGACTGCACAAAGAAATATGTGATGACACTAAACGCACATGCATTAAACCCAGTAGTCCCAGAACGAGGCTCCATTGTGTTTCATTTTGCTAGTTAGATCAATGCAATTTTATACAATTAGTTGAATAACTGTCCCCTTTACAAATGATTGTATTAAGATTTAAACCATTTCGTAAATTTTGTGACAGCGTAAATATATGTTGGTGTTAAGTGTAAGACATTAAATTTAAATCCCCCCTCAAAAAACCATCATTATAAACTAACACGCAGTGTGTGTCTTAATAACAAGATTTACATCGGTTTGTTGTCATATTGAAATTGCAAAAAGCCGCAACAACTTGCCACCGCAAAATCTCAAAATCAGCGAATCGTGCTATCTTCGCTCAATAAAACAACCATTGTGCGAGCGGCCTGTAGAGCTGTAAAATTTATGCATAATGGACATACATATTTCGTTCAATTAACATTCTTTTACAAATGCTTGCGCGACTCTTATGTTCGCCCCTTGTTGATACGATTTGTCACGCACTATAGTCTCAACTTTGGGGATCATGGGATGTCATGTGATATCGTGGTACTATTTGAACGTGTTTCTGCTATCGAAGTTGTTTATATCACTTCCACTAAAAGAGGATTCCTATTCACACACAAACACGTACCATTTTAATTTCTGTTTCTCGTAGTGTAACACAGTTTTACGAGTTTCATAGTTTAAAAACACCATATAGTCTTACATTGGTGTCCGAAGTTTTCTTTTAAATATATTGAGTGCCTGCCAGTTGCGTTGAAATAATTATTAACGACAACGATTAAAACTGTATAAAAAGCCATTATGATAAAAGCCAGTGTCATAATTTAAAAAAATGCTATTGACGCTGCTCCAAATACCACACGTTATATCGGTTTTATAGTCATGAGCGAATCAAATCAAATAATTATCAAAGTAACAACTGAATAGGATATCGTAATATGAGTTTTTTCTATAATTGTTATCACTGATGTGATATCTTGTTCAACATATGCTTTAAATGATAACGATTTTGTTCAAATAGCTTTGTATCTACTTTTAAACTTATCTTTTGACCTTAGCCACAAAAACAACATCATGTTCAAAATACCGTTTGATAAATGCAGCACTTGACAACTCGCATATCTGCAAATGCACCTCAATAAGAGCTATCGATTACCAAATGCTCAATGTTTGTGGGTCTGATTTTAATAGTGGTTAAACGCAGTCAAATGTACCGTTTAAGCAATTGTTGACCGCAAAATGCAACTCTTTTCACGGTTAAGAACCTTAAATACGAAATCCCGAAATCTCGATACAAACGCTTTATTAGACACTGACGTTGTAATTTGCAATTTAAATATGCACTTAACATCATCTGATGGCTTATAAGAAAGAGTGCAGTGTTCAGATAGAGGACATTAAAAAAAGAGTTTAAAACGGCGATAGAAGAACAAGGCTTTCACATTACTCTCTCTTGTCATCTGCCAAATTTAAACACACTTTTGGGTTCGGTTTAAACGCTTAAAACTTATTTTATTATTAAATTTGTATTTGAAAATATGGATCCCGCGATATAGAACGTATCACAGTTACATCCCAGTTTAAGTGGTTCCTTAATCTTTGGATTAAGTATTTAATAGGTGCAGATATTAAGCATGAAAAAATATAATTTCATAATGATTTAGCACAAATCAATAATAGAACTACGCAGACATGCTCGTGTTGCACGTTTCAATACTTATTATTTTATAAATGTAATAAGGTCCAAATAGAATAACACTAACCACTAGTTTTCAAAGCTTATTGAACATTATTTTTTTAAACATTTTTTCAATTTGTTTTCAATGAAAATCGGATTTCTATAAATTGCCACTATAAGGATCGTAATTATCAATTTATGTTTTCCAAATAATCCCTAAATATGTATTTTTGTCCCCATCTTGATTGAAAGCTATGCCATAAAATATGCCACTATATGCTTCCAGTTTTTATGTTTTCACCCCGTTTCTTTTCTTTTATACAACTTATTCTTTAAAAGCTATATATAACAAGCATGATATAAAACAAATAAATGAAGTTGTTTTCTTTTCTTCAAGCATGCTGAATTGCCCCATACTATAAAAATCTGTATATATTTTAACACATGTTCTTACATGTATTGATTATTGTATCCTCATATATTGAAAACAATTATATGCGCCAATAAAGTTTAATATACACTTACCGGTTTGGTATAGTCCGATTTCTAACAAATAATAAATCCGAATATACGAATTCACTTTAAACTGTTAACTATTTTATCCGTTCACAAAAACGTTAAGTTCGATGTGCACAAAACTTGTTTTGGAAGAAATATTTAATTACTTAAACTGACCCAATTCGTGACCGCTTTGTTTTAATTTTAATTCCACTGAAATTGAAAGAAAAAACTTTAAACGCACACAACGTTACTCCGATATGCAAGACTACCAAATTGCAACTGTAAAATACCGTATATGACAGAGTGTATTTGGTTGGGCTCGATGTAAACAGAAATTGTACTGTCGGAGTTTAATTTAAGTTAAACTTGTTTAGTGCTCGTTTGCTTAAAGTGTTTATAGGCATATTATTTATCTTAATTGATAAACTATAAAACAACGTGAATTCGATCATTTATACGTTAAGTCAAACCCATTAAAACGTTTAAATAGATTAGTGGCAACTTATGAAAGTGTTCATGGTTTCAAGTATTTGTTCTGTTTTCTTGTGAATAAGTTAAACTTGTATAGTGCTTATTATCTACAAGTGTTTAAATGCATATTATTTATCTTAATTGATAAAGTATAAAACGCTGTGAATTCCATCAGTTATACTATACGCCAAACACATTTAAAACGTTTAAATATCTTACTGGAAACGTATAGAAGTATTCATGGATAATTATTAGTTCTGTTTGCTTGTGAATATTCATGATGTCATAGACGGAAGAATACCAATGTGACCAAATTTGGAGTGTTTCCGATGATGCATACTTGACATTAAAGTGATGGGAATGGTTTCACACTTACTATCAATGAAAGGAAGTTCGCATTTGTTTACAAATACATATTTACCACAATGAATACTACTAACTTCAATGATTTATTGCAAGAACAATACGTATGGAGTACTAGCTTTACGTCATATGCAATGAAACACATTCTTCCTCATCGAAATGATTAAACAAACATGTTGTCCAATAAGCTTACACATTCAAAATTATCTTCCTTTTTTGTTTTAAAGGGACGATGTCATTTACATCATTTACACTTAACACAAATAGGTAGATATGGGTACCTTCTCTGAATGAATCATAGCCAAAAAAAAACACAATGTTTACACGTTTTATTTGGAAAACGGTGACCAATGAATACACAGTATATGAACATATTTATATAGATGTATGTTACACGCTTTTAGGCGTATTTTAAATAAACATAATTCTGAATTATATTAAGTGTTACTATAACAAAACAATTATATTTCTTCGATTATTGCATATCAGAATTCAAAATATATGTCGCTGACATGATAACTTGAAATGATCCAGATATTTAAAATCCGCATCATTTGCATGGTCGCAAATATATACCATTATCGCCTTTAAGCAAATATACAATTCGTAAACAACACGTAGACATATGTTAAGATGTCAGATAAGTTTGCTTATAAATGATAGGGTTAGTGTTCGTGTTTGTTTTAAACTAAAACAAACAATCTGATTGGTGCGAGCCCAACTTAGCACGTGCGTGGCGACATTCATTTGGCTACAGTTGAAGGAGCGTAGGTTGATATCAACACAAATTGAAAAAAAACACGTAGGAAAGTTTCACTTTAGTAACGTGTTTTATGTATGCATATCCATTATGAGGATCGAAACAACATTGTTAAACATATTTGGATTATATGCAAGTCCAAAAGAGTTCTTTTAAACAAATGAAATACACAAATAACCTGAACAAAAGATAACAGAGTGAAACACGTCCTAGTTTTGAATCTTTCGATCATTGAAAGTCAAAATGATCGTTTCATGGTTAAATAATTCAAACACGAGGGTCCACTTTGTGCATTTCAACAAACTGGCCCGTAACCTATACAATAAAATAAAAGTTTATGAAGATTATCCCCTAAATGGAACACCACAAAAGTGCGAGCCACTTGCGTCCTCTCAGGCCTTATGAAATGACACACTTTATAATACTATACACGTTATATCTATACAAGATATTAAATTAACTGAGTTATATTACGTTTATAATCTAAAGATTTACCAGACTGCACCGAAACATTCTTCAAATATTCAGCATGGTCTAACCATCGACATGCCAATTACCGGGTATATAAATCGTTTCTCACATATATCAAAATATGATAATCAATCGTTCACATTTGTATATAGAAAATGTTGGCTTATGTACCAACACGGCAGTTTATTTACAAGTTATCAATCTACCCTGAATAGATGCAATCATTTCGCATCAACTTGATCCGAATTTAAATTCCCATTTCAAAGCATCCTTTTATGTCAGTAAACGTGACTGGAATAAATTTGCAACGTGTTTTTACTAGGCCGTTTGGTAAAAAGGCTATACATTCTTGGCATAGCTTTCATTTCAAACGTTTTAAATTGGCTAATAGGGGTCGCGTGTACTTGAATGAGGGTTATTTATATAAATATCAGTGGATGAAAACACAAATAAAGCGCCGATTAGGATATAATCCGTACTTATAAAGCCATTGCGATGAAAATTGATCGGAATGATAATATTCTGATATCGAATTTGCATAAAGCGACGATTAGTTATGGCGGATTGCAAACTTACTGCTCAGTAATTGACCATTTTAATCTCTTTTGTGTATTACTCTTCTTTTACAATTGATTTGAAAAGATGTAAACAACCCGAACAATGATGACACCACTGCTGTTTAATGATTTATACACAGCTTTCGATAAAATTATGTCAACTATAACACGAGTAATGTACATTGTAGTAATTCATATAATTTATCGTTTAATGAAGTTTGAATTCGAATAAGGTTCCCGCAAATTAAGCGAATAACAAACAAGCAACGGAATATTAGAATGCTTGAATTTTCTTTTACCTGAATATATTTTGAATTCAACAATATGTATGTATGTATATGTGTGTATGATTGTCGATGTTTTAGGCGCATGGCAAAAGACCAGGCAAACCACATCGGGTTTGCTTATGAATAGTGTGTAATACCGCAAGAATATTCATAATGTCGCATTATCATCTTAACAAAAGTGATTGATTTATTTTCTGTTTACAATCGACCATAATTCAAATGTTTGTGTCCCTAATATCCAAATGCGGTTTGCTCCCGGAAAATAATTATGATTCTGGAATTATTTATCTAAAATGTTGATGGATTTCAACCGACGTTCATTGGGTTGTCGAACTCATTCATTTGTTGAAAAATACAAGCAGTGTAATATTTAGATATCATACGTTTGGTCGGCTAAATGCGTAGTATATTTTCTGCATATTAATGAAATAAAAGTACTGCTTTTTTATTTATTGCATTCCAGTGAGATTCATTGGTTTGTCGACTTCCGTAATTATCGAATGGATAAAGCAAATTTATTGCAATATATATTTAAAAGTGGTTAAATAAATGAAGATTATGTTGCGTACGAATATATTGAAATGTGAAATAATTACCTTTCAGTTAAGTTGCAGTTAAGATTTGTTCAAATAAATCCAAAGTATAAGCCTCTTAACGAGATTATCACGTATAATGAACGAACCCGGATGCGTGCAGACCTGGATGATAAAGATTGCACACACTGTCGTAAAAATCATGAGATGCTAAACCTCTCCGGATCTCAACCAATATATTGTCGCCAACACGTGATGACTTCATGACCCACACTTTCTGGGAATGTGTGTGTGTCTTTTATGTGACACTCCTGTTCGCATTTTTTTTTGTTGTAAAATGGCAAATGACGCGTGAAATAAGGAAGGTTTTTATCATCGATTAAAACGTATCGATGGACGGTTTTAAATGATAATATTACTCAACAGGGAAATATTCTGATTGTGGCAAATTCCTGCACAGAAATGGACCTCACAACCTTTCTGATCCATCCTTAGATTATGCATTTTTAGAAAATCCTTCATTTATTAACTGATATTTTACATTATAAATGTTAAAGTCAAATTCCCAGTTTGTGCTTAAAACCAATCGCTTTGTATCGCACTTTTACATAAAGTATTTCAACATTATTGAAATGAAAATTATATTTAGATGACCATCATGGGGTTTGTACTGACATTTCAGTTCCCTTCCTTGTTAATGGAGTATGCAGTTAAACATAAACGGACGTTTTAGTACCTCTGAATAAATCATTGGCAATTCATTTGAAAAGCAATCCAGTCTTAACTTGCCTCCACCATTTTCCAATCCATTAAGCCCAGTTTTCATTTTCCTCCTACATGTATTTGGATTTCTAAATCTATTTTTGGATAAATTTTCAATGTTTATTTATATACGTTTTAACTTTGTTTTGATTTTTTTTCCCGGTAATTTCTCATGCCTTATTTGGTACGTTGGGTCGTCTGTTTTTATCTCTAATTGGCATGCTGTTCGCTTGAATGTTTGAAACGTTGATATTGTACATAACGAAACACCAGAACTGGATGTACAAAATCCATGTGTCATGCTGAACCATTTGACAAAGAGTCGTATGCGTAATCAATAATAAATGACGCATCACATACTTTTAATATAATCAAAACGACGCTCTCGAATCAAACGTATTTGTAGAGCAAACGCCAAAACACGACCTTAAGAATGTAAACTGTGTCAGCAAGACTAAGTTTGCTGAAACAACTTGACCCCTTAGATAAGCCTTTGTGAATGTCGACCAAATGGGGATGTTTGCTAATACAGTGCTTGTACTCATCAAACCTTTCGAAAAAGGTATATCAATAAACGCTTCTACCGTCAGAGTTTGTTTTGGCTAATTTCTTATCTATTGACAAGTGTAAAAATAAACACTTTTTGTGAGCCATTCCACGGTTTTCAGAGGTCATTTACACCACGGCGGACATCACAAGCATGTCATCATTTTTTCGCTTTGGTAAAGCATTTCAAAAGTGTAATGTGTAATAAGTTAATGCATTTATATACATTTGTAGAAAATAATGCAAGGGCAGATCGCAATCATTGAATATTAAAAACCAATGTTAATTTGTTATACCAATAGAACATGCTAACTTATTTATACTTAGTATGCACATATACATTTAAACTTAACGCACGCAGCATTTTTAACTCTGGTACTCGCACTATTCAAAGGTACATTCTGAATTGCGACAACATTGTTTTTATCATTTTGAACACCATTTAAACAAAATGCTATTGATCTGTATGCTATATTAGGTATCTAAACTATCAAACACCAGATTTATCGGTTAAACAAAAAACTAACGAATGGGGAGTAGTAAAACAGTTTAAATTGTAAACCAGTAAATATTTGTCAACTATGTTAAGTTGACCCTGCGTGGTTTTGTAAATCGAATATTTTATATGGTCTAATTTGGCATAACCTTATCAATTTACTCAAAATTCTTGGAAAATTAACCGTAGACATGCAGAAAGAAAAGGAAAATAACCAACTTTAAGGTCACATTTATTTTGAATATACTTCTTTCGGAGCTCACCCTATCCCTAGGTTCTAGCAAATTGTCCTGCTATTATGCACCTGATATTATATTTATATATAAGCATAGTGACACACGAGTTGAGGTCAATTCAATTTGAATAACAAATCAACCTCATAAATATATAGGCCGTTTTTGTTTGCACCTCGTGTCAATTAGGGGGAAAAAAATAGTTTCGCTGACTTACGAATCACATGTCATGTAATAAGAGAAACGTGAAGTGCAGAAACGTTTCGCTGTTTAACAATTATTTGTGTTAAAAACCATCAACGGTTAAATATGTATTTTTTCACGTTCCTAAGTGAGTATCGATTTCGAAACAGATTTAGAATAAATAAAGATCAAATCATCATCAACCACAGGCTTATATTATAATTTAATGTTACTCTATAGGAAACATATTAACTTTAAAAGCCCTTATTACATGAGGTGGGTGTTGTAGAGATAGAAAAACTTCGACTGTGAACAATTCGTTGCTGAATGTGGCTGATACAAATATTTTATATATTTAGATAAAATCACCATACAATTTCGAAATAGGTTCGACGAGTCAAATGTCAATTTTACTTTATACAACGTTATATATTAAAATATATTCAGAAATACTGTGATAACACTTTTTACACACACATTTTAAATGATTGAAAGGTATAGTAATTGTACCTTTCTATATTTAGAAAGCAATACAAAAACTAATCTGGTATTGCAAATTGTGTCTTGTAATTGTATGAATACATATTTGTCTCAAGTACACATTCAAATTTAAGAGTTGATGTTAGTTTGAATAATTTATTATTTTTTGTAAGGCGAGGTCACTGCAGGATGTTGGGTAATTACTTTCAGCTTATGAATTGCAAAATTTCAACCGGATTTGATTATGAAATAATTTAAAAAGTGATATGTGAAAATAAAACTGAAAAACAGCGGGTGAAAATATTGATAACGCATTAAATCTATTTAAATAATTATTTGTTTATATAAAATAAATTAATTATTGTGATTATTATGTAATATTTCATTTATTAAGGTCAATTCGGATTCATTCCATATATATTATCTGATGTTCTATTATTCCAAGGGATTAAAATGAGACGCTTTTCTATGCGATTTAAAATAAAGTTGATGATATAACTGCGGCTAGTTATATAATAATGACCTTTTGTTTGTTTTTAAACACATGCGAGTCGCCGAACCTTTGAATGAAGCTTAATGCGATTTGAAATTTATGGAATGGACATTAAATCACAGATATTTAGAACTTTACAGAAAAATACATTAGGCGCGGAGCATACATTTTCAAGGTGTCACATTCGTTATTATTTAGAAACATACTACCGGTACTTCAGAACGAGTTTAATTACATCAATAGCTATGTTCAATTGCAAATCAGCATTTCCGGTAAACTAACGGGAGTAAATTGACAAAAAAGGACGCATACTGTTTTTGCAAGGATCAGCAAAATCAGTTGGCAATTCAAAATAAATGGCTTTTCGATTGCCATATCTCTCACCACAGCTCACGTGAAGAGCTATAACTTATTCCTTCGCCTTTCAACAGTATCTTTTAAGTCGTCGTTCACTCCTGGCAAAACGTTCGTTTCCAGGCAAAGCGAAAACGCTAATCGTTTACATCCTTTCAAGTTTCACACAAAACGGAAGGCAGATCAAACTCGTTGACATCGTAAATATTGCGATTCCATTTCATGTTTCACTTGTCTATCTTGCTTTTTCATACGGAGAGATTGCACTTTATTTTGCCATCCGAAATTGCATTTTCTCAAAGAACTTAGTAGTAAAACAGGTGCATAATATGAGCCATTTCACCTCCCTCGACAACTTTATTTAATATATTGACTTTAAACTGAACGATACATATATATCAATAAAATTGGCTGGTACATTTGAGCATCCTTTCCTATCATAACAACACACTGATGGGGATCGTGGTTCATTAGGGAAATAGTTTGATTGCTTTGCCCTATTAGGAATCGCTTCGAACAACTGAGTCAATTGCCATATTTATGCTTGCGAAGGTCCTAACACGAACATACTATGCTGCAATAGTTTTACAAGAAAAAAAGAAATTAAAACAAAACTGGCGACTGTTGCGCTCTTCATCGAACATAATTTCCTTGCAGCTAGTTTGAAAAGGTTTGTTATTAGATACATACATCGACGACCAAACATAAATACACATTTGGAAGAAAAGTTAAATGAGTGATTTTCCTGTATGTTCGTAAAATGAAAAACGGATTAAATACTCAGCGATCGATATTATCATGTACGCACATTCCGACGAAGAATGCGTGCTTTACAAATGAATTCAACATCTTAATAATTTGGTGCACAAGTGTAAAATTATGAAGAGGAAAATCTTATCCGGATTTAATGCAAATAAGTACACACACACTAATTTAATGCTTGAACTTCAAGAAGAACCGTTCTTTGTTCAATTAAGTATTACAATTAAAATGAAATAAAAACAATCGACACACACAAAACACACATTCAACTTCTTAAAATTATTACTACTTATATCAAGCTTAAAGTTCGTATAGTTTGAACAAGACATGTATTTTTAAGACTATACATCAGATACGTATAGTTAAAAGAACATTTGTTCAGATTTTAAAGACTCCAAAACATACATTTTGAAAGTAAATTGTCACGCACACGGAAGCGTATCAAACTTCTATCATTCCCACAGAATAAAACACCTAGTGTACATATGACATAACGATATCATTTCAGTCATATTCACGTGAAAATGAAACTACATTGGGGAGTTTTCTTGTAGACAATACAACAAAAAACGCGCGCAAAAAGAAATAATTGTTGACATGCGAGCATAAGCTTTTTTATTTGAAAGATTTACTCTAACGTCCCTGCATTACAGCCGCCCGTATCATTTTATGCGGGGCTTTCCAACGGTGTTATTTGCATTCTTATGAAATTAACAACAATGTTTCCACTTGTTATTATGCACATTTTATACGGAGAGCTGAACTTTAAAAAGTCCCTCGTGACCGATATCAAGATTTATTTCTAAATTGTGATTTTGTGACAAAAGTTAAACCTCGCTAATCTTTTTGATAAAATTTGCATCGAAAAAATCATTACCTGATATCTACAGATGGCTTAATTCTATAGAACACCATGTTTATGTGTTGGGATACAACTAAAAGAGAATAGAAATTGAACCGTATACTTAAACATAAGCATTCAATTAAACACTTCAGACATCAATGGCGCGTTCAAGTGCAGACAGACCTGCGTTGAAGGACCCCATAATACCGGACTACAAACATTCCATCAAAACGCACACGAATGTATTCAATTCGCTTTGATATCACGCATAAATTGATTGAACAATTAACCGTCCTTTGAATCTAAAAGAAAAAAAAATAATTAACAAATATTCTAGGTAAAAAAACAAGGTATACTTTTTTTAATATACACAGACAAAGTCAACATTACGAGTATGTCATGCCTCAAGCATCTCTTCAGTATTTTGTGTGAGTTCTTGTTTTACTCTCTTTAGGTTTTGTTTGTAGAGTAATTGTACGTTAACATAAATGCAATATGTATTGATTAGTATGAGTAATACTCTTAAACATTATTATTACGATTTATATGTATTTCCTGCTGTAAATTATTTATTGACACTACTTATGTAATTATTATTTAAAAAGTTGTGTAACCTCGCTTACGCATAATTTCATGTGCTTGTTATAATTATGTACATATGTTTATTACTGTAGATATAATATTGTTTGTACTAAAAGGTGTCCACATGGGTCATTGGCCTTCTGGAAATAATGTAAATAAAATCTTGAATCTTGAATCTCTTCAAAATAGGGATGAAAATTACTTAAATACGTATGGAAACACATGAGAGGTATCGGTGTGGGATATTGAAAGTTTACATGCTTTTGATAGCCTTGCATTTTAAAGGAAATTTAATGCAAACGCTGTTTGTAATTATTCGGGGTATTTCTCTGTTGTCTTACATTCAATATCCGATCTCGTGTTATGTGAGATAGAATCATACCATACAATTTGCCAACACGTTTCATTCATTCGTTGGGGCTTTTTATACACAGTCTGCATTGTATTGAGTTACTAATGGTATGTAAATATGAAGATTAACATTTGGTCTTATTGCTCTCAAATCACCATATTGGGCAACTTGATGCAACTTAAGCATCAATTATACAATATGGTGGTATAGTTATAAATACAGACACATATCGCAGAGACGTTTAACATCAACATAGCTCTATATGTCTGCAATATTAAAATACACTACGTACATCCCCGCACCCTTGTCAATTACGCAATAACCTTAAGACACATTAATCGTGATTTTCGCAAATCTGAATGAACAAATGTGCAGTTTTTTACCAAAGGAACGCATAAATAAATGCATGGCATGTGCTATGTAAGTTCCGAGTGAAACTAAACATTCAAATACAATAACATAAATTTGCGTCAGACTATAAATTCGTCAAATCGAAAAGAGTTATCGATCGCATTTAATTACCGGGGGGAGGGTGGAGGTGGTGTTAAGAATGCAAAGAAAAGCAGGCTGAAAAGTTGGTTTAACCTTGATTTATTAGCTTACTACTGTTTTACTAGATAACATTCTCCTTCAATCGTAAACCGACCACAAGCCATCAAAGCAAGCCGAAGTATCATGTCATTAAACAACAAGTGTTTACGGTTGGTTGAATTCTAGTATACATTCCGCGGTGTGAGATTGTGACGATAAAACGATTAAACGAAACTGCATAGTCATTGTCACTGATGTATGCGAATAAAGCACTTGAGAATGGGAACACTTCAAATTGAAAGCAGCTGATAAAACGTCGAGCCATGATGATGTACAATTTATAAATGTTTTCATGTGTTTAGGGTATTTAAAACATAAAATTTGAGAAACACAAGTCAGAGAGACAAAGTTCTCAATGTCATAATTAAATCGTTCTACCCACCAATGACTTGCATACGGAAGTCTTAATTATAAACTTTGTCTAACACCTTTTCTTAAGTAAATTTATTTTTAGTGTGTTCGTTAACTACCATTAACTAAAAGGCGGTTGAATACTAAAATTTCTCCCCTGATAATGTTTCTGGAGTCTCAACCTATATAAACTTGTCTTCCTATAGCATTTGTTTTAGAACAATTTATTATTGACATATGCGACATTGATGCGTTGTGAATGCGCAGTCAATGTTAGGTTAACGATGTCCATTCAATCTTAGTACGAACACTAGTTTGGTGAACGAAGACCCGCGTTATTTTTTCGAACGTGAGTTTACCAAACATTACACTATGTACACCACAGAAAATGCCGTGCCATAACTATCCATAAGGACGGTATATTGATCATGATGGCAATAACTGGAAAAACAGCTTACACTGAAAAGTCCACGTCAGCCCAATTAAGTGGTTTACGGCTGAGATTTTATATTAATCATAACGAAAGGGAGCACATATTTCGTAATATGATGAAATGGTATCTGAATATTGTATTATCCAGCCCGTAATTCGAAACCTGATTTATTTGACAATTTTAATTGCAAAAAAGTACGTGTGGTAAGGTGAAGTTAGAAAAGATATTCAATGATAATATTTGGGTAACTTACCAAAACAGCAAACTAGTTTATGGTATTCTTTTAAATAAAACAATAAGGTCGTGGTCTTGTAGATTTAGTGTATTTTGTAAGTAATGTAGTCGCGTTTCCGCAGAGTTCTTGGATAACTTGCAACAGCCCTTCGTCTATATTGAATCCTCTCCATCCTACCATTGGCCATCATGCCACACGCGGTCGAAAGTTTTCTTAAAGTCTATGAAGGTGTGGAAGAGATCACGTTGGTGTTGCAGACATTACCATGAACGGAGAGAAGATATGAGTAGTCACCAGATACAAGTACTTGAGAGCAAACCTGTCAAATGATGGAACCAGTACCTCTGAGGTCAAAATAAAAATTTACATGGCGACCGCAGCGATCACCAGACTGAACAGTTTGTGAACAAGCAGCTCCATCAGCTTCCCCACTAAGTACAGGCTCTACATGTCCCCCGTAGTCTCAATCTCACTTTACAGCTGCGAGACCTGGACACTTCACGCGGACACAGAACACATGATAAAGGCCTTTGAACACACATCTCTTCGAAGACTGGTCCGCATCTACTACATAGAGCACACGACCAACGAGTACGTCCGATACATGACTGCAACACAATTTGAGCCAAAAGAGCCCCTCCTGGCGACCGTCAAACGACGAAAGATGGCTTGGTTTGGACTCGTCAACATGCACGACTCTCTGTGCAAAACTGTGCTTTAAGGCACGCTAGAGGGAGGTTGCCGTCCATGCCGTCAGAAGGAAAGCTGGATGGGCAATCTGTAAGAAAGGACGTCCCTTCACATGAACGAATTACTCTCAGCAGCCCACACCAGACATGACTGGAGGAGAATGTTTGTATCGTCGTCCCTCATTTCCCCACCAACGACCACACCGGTCAAGGGAATGATGATGATGATAATGATGATAATGAAAAGTGTTGACGAGTTTTATTTTACTGGCTAATACATAACGTGTGTGTTATGTTGCAAAAAATGTTTGAAGCATATTTTCTGGTTAGGAATATTTTCTGGCGAAATTATTTCGTTTGTTAAGTGTGTCCTTCGCAAAGTATTTAACAATATATACGACATTTTCGTCATTATACAATACAATTAATACAATTGGCTAATTCGAGTATTACCTTATCGCATGCATTGCTTGTATTCAACAACAACAGGTACTTGCACAAGAATAAACCCTTTTTACTATAATTGAAAACAGTTTATAACTTTAAAATACACAATTTGTGCCAACATAGCTCACACGGTAATCTTTATACACGGTAAGGTTTGAACATTATACATTTGCAAGTTTATAACTTTTCGGAACACATATTCATTTCAATTTTATTAATAATAGCATGACATAGCTTGAAAATCAATCCACAGATCGTAAATCTTACTCAGTGGTGTATTTTCCGTTCATTCCCCATTAAATAATTCTAAACTGTTCCTTTTTAAGGTTAATGCATTATAAATTAACAAGGTTGATTAACACCGAGGTATCGCACCCCTTGGTGCAAAAAATGTACCATGCGACATTGAAACTTTATGGAGGCCTCACTGTCTTTTTTAAGGTGTATATATGCTTCAGCCGAAAGTAGGCCACGCAACAGATGCTAACACCCCGTATTAAAAAGGTGATATATTTGATGTAGTTGATGTGTTAAAATACCGTAAAGAGATTGAATTTAAAAAAAAATGCTTGAATACATTAGCGCCTTTCAAAAACGATATGAAAAACCGCAGATGTCTTTGGGTTGAGTGTCAATCATACGCTCGTTTAAGATTTGCATTTCATCCATATCGTATAAACGTACAAAAAAAATATTGCTTGCATATTCCCGCCCTTTACGAGAAAGCTAGGTAGATGGTGGTTTTGATCTTAAAATCAGTATTCTTTCATAGCCTTGTTCACATATTTTTGTGTGTTTTTTTAATGTCACTAAAAAGCTTTTACTTAATATCTTAATACTAATACAACCAAGACTAAAATGTTTAAAAAGAAAAAAATTGCATTCAGTGGAAATCGAACCCTGGACCTTTGGAAGCAAAATCTTACGCGCTACCGTTCGACCATTCATGCTTTTTAAATTTAAAGAATATTACTTGGGGTATACGTATTTTCCAATTAATCGACGATTAGCATAACACACGCGTCATTTTTGTCTCGATTTCATCGATGATTATCCATAAAAGAACCGATAGTTTTAACATTTAACTTTATGTAATTACATGTTTATGGTATTTAATGCATACGCATATTTCTCCAGTATCTTTTATTTTAGTATTTGGGTTTAATTTGATTTAGTAGATAAATATACCGACATGTATGTTTTTTTTTAATGCACTATATTGATTTAATTGTATGACTACACACTGATATGTTAGCTAAGTGACTCGTAAGCCATTAATATGGCTAGTTAGTACAATATTTTGCATATATATATATAAAGAACTATGCGTCACTTAAGCACTTAAAGTTGTTTGGAGATACAAATTAAAGAGCAATATTTTTATATATTTTTGTAAGTTTTAACTTCAAAGTTTGCAAAATATGGTAAAAAAAGTACATTATTTTTTGCCGACTATATCGATGTATAAGTCAAGACAAACTTATTTCAGAATGATTGCAACATATTTTCTGCACTTTTTGATCTGCTTGTACATCAGGCAGCTAGCGGGCATTCTCCGCTATTTCACTATTGACTCTTCCTTGGCTCAATGATACTATCTAGTGTCAGAGCTTAATACGTAATGAAAACCACATTTCATCGAAGAGGCACATTTGTTAAATGTGTTTATTGTATCTAAAATGTTTTTCAGAAGCCCACTTTCAAGAGAAGATTGTTACAGGGACCCATCAACGGTTTTGGTGTTCAGGTTATTGTGTGTTTGAAAGCGTGGAGCGGTGACGATGTCCATTTTCTGCAATATATCAAGAAACTAAAACGAAATTGTATTAACTACAAACATAGGCTGCGTCGTATACCCATGACTGGACGAAGGTAACACATGTTAAATACATCTAACCTTGAGTAATTTGAACTGTATATAACGAAGATACGTATACGTATACATTTTACAAACTGTATATGCATTAACTGGAATTTGATGAATAAATGTATAGCCCACTTTAATGTTTTATGAACCCTAGTCCCTATTTTCGGTGCTTCTCTTTATGCGACAGTCCTTCTAAAATAACGTTGATCAGTAAACCTGTACACTCTATATGATATAATAAAAGTTAACAAGTCAATGGCAAAACGGTACACAACTATAATTGCATTCACGAATGTCTACGTGTAATTTATTGAAAAGTGGCCTAAATACTACATACTGCTTCTGATTCAAATGATTTGTGTGACAGTGACACGCCTAAGTTTAAGAACAGTTAACACATGGTCCAGCAGACAGCGGCAACTGAAATGAACTGAATTCCATTATTTGTACTTACAATTTTAACACAGTTTCATTTACAAGAGTCTAAACGCAGAATTTCAATTTCGTTTATTTTGCCATCAGTTGAATAAATGAAAAAAATGTATTTGGCTCAGTGTTGGTTATTTCGGAAATAACCAACGGTTTGGAGTTCATATACGTAGACAAACAACAACGAGGACGAGATCCAGAGTGGGTTGGTAACAAGTATCGGAACGAAAAACGGTCGGTAATTACCAAAATAACCAACACAAATTATTTCGAGTCTACTATGAAATTATAACTACTATTCTGTATACTAAAAGAACTATTTCATATATACCCATTCCCGTTCTCCGCAAAAAAACATACACGCGCGCCTTTCTGTGACGTTAGTTCATTTAAAAATATCAAAACGACGTCCGCTTCATTCATAAGCATTACTGTGACGTTACATGTATCGTTAACACAGGGACAACAGTTTGCTTATAAATGCAAATTAAATGCTAAATTAACAAAACGTTAACGTGTTGATTGACTTATCTTATGACTAAAATGACTAATATCAAGTTTGCTACGCATGTTGTTTTACTGCGCTGCATAATGCATACATTATTTATTTGTCATACGTTTGCTAGATCGCGCGTTTACGCATGCACTTTTTTACCGAAAAAGTTCTTGGAATATCCGGAACAACTCTCAAAACATTAGGCTCCGTCAAGGTTTTGTTGCAGAATAAACGACACTTATTTCACGTCTATGACTATAGAATAAAAGCCACGGGTAGTATTACAATTTCACTTATTTGACCTGCTTCTCAATTCATTTTATTTTAGATAATTGATTACCCAAACGTTACCTCGTTGTTGCTGTACATAAATCAAAGTACTGACAGTACTGGTGTGACGATGATTTTGAAGAGGATGGATATAAAAGCATCAATTTAAGTTTATCTACATCACCACACTTGTGCATGTGGGTACGAAAATTTTGGGTACGAAAACAAATTTGGGTACTAAAATTTTGGGTACGAAAAAATTATGCCAAAAAAAATGGGTTCGAAAAAATATTTGGTTACGAAAAAAAAATTGGGTACGAAACAAAAATTGGGTATGATTTTTTTCGGCTGAAGCAGCATCGTCAAAAATAGGTTTTAATTAAAAAAAAATAGCCTGTGCGGACTGCACAGGCTAATCCGGGACGACATTTTACGCACAATTATGCCTAACCCTCATGTTTGAGTAAAAAAAACAACGATAAAAAATAAGAAAAAATAGCCTGTGCAGTCAGCCTTTGCGGACTGCACAGGCTAATCCGGGACGACATTTTACGCACAATTATGCCTAACCCTCATGTTTGAGTAAAAAAAATAAATAGCCTGTGCAGTCAGCCTGTGCGGACTGCACAGGCTAATCCGATACGACACTTTACGCATGATTATGCCTTACCATCATGTTTTATTGAAAAAAAAAATAGCCTGTGCAGTCAGCCTGTGCGAACTGCACAGGCTAATCCGGGACGACACTTTACGCAAAAGCATTGTGCCCAGTTTTCTCAGAACAAGGCTCAGAACATATGACATATATGGCAATCTGGTTATATTTTTTTATTATGATGTATCATAGAAATCAACACTTGATATAATAATATTTATTTGTCAATTTGTTACATATTTTAATAAACATTTTCTCCGGCATTCGTAAATTGTTGTTGTTGTTTCCCATATTTCAATGATAATTAGCGAGGTATGCCTAATGGAAAAATTGCGCTAACTCAATCGGACTCTCTCGGTCGTTTAGGTAGGTCGCCATTCTGATTTTTTTCATGGTATAATAGCTAAGACGAGCTGCTGAAGCAGCATCGTCAAAAATAAACCGGAAACTCGTTGATCTGTTTGAACGTTAGACCTCAAGTTAAACTTAAGGAAAAGGTTGAGGGTAAATTTTACTGATACTAGTATATTTCTCATTTTCCTAAAACATTAACATTATATCAGTCCGGACTTAATGCGTCACTAATGAAAATCATATTTTTGAGTGTCACAATTTCACATAATTTGTTTTGTTATAATACAATCATTAAAAACGTATATATATATAGTGAAGACTGACTTTGTACTATGTACAAGTCATAATACAAATATGTTCTGCTCTGTTAGAACTAGTAAATTTTGTGTCAACATGCTAGTTTATAAATCAGCCAATGATGTAATAATGAAAGTGCTGTTGTTTTGTTCGGTTTTGTTTATGTGTGAACTTAGTAGCATTTTCGACAAAATCATAAGTTTGAAAAAAAAAGTAAATACAAAGAAGACGTGTGATCCTCTCACCAGTAGTGTCCATGGATTTCTAAATTATTTTATGATAGATTGTAAGAAAGTGTCAGGTTGAACAAAAATGTTGCATAACATATTTGATGCAAAAAAAAAGGAATAAATTGTCATGGCGAAACACTGCGCTCGACAACTGCTTGTCAATTCAGAAAGAGTTATGTGATAGTTATGTCATGCATGTCTTAATAAATATTGATTTACTGATGTTATGTTCTTGTCAATCGTGCCATGTGTTTGCTACACAATACTGAAGGCACATTAAAGTTTATTGAATTGTTTTCACTTTGTTCTATAAAATATTCAATAATGCGAAACGTTGTTGTTTAAATGTAAGATTAATGAAACGTGATTAGGTAATAGGACCTTGTCAGTGTTCATTCATATCCAACAATATCAAACATTAAACATCAAGCACATATGTATTTGTATGTGTATAGTTTTTCACAATCACGTTACTTTGTTGTACATTTTTTTTTATACAACCGTGGCATTTCTAGCATAAACACTGAACCAATATCTGACAAAAACATTATTGTGTTACATATTTAACACATATTAAACTCTTTACACAGTTTTTAGTTTAGCGAAGAAGAGCGTTGTTAAGTTTATTAACGAGCAAAAATATGTTGTAAACAGCTCGTTGGTTTTGAAAAGTTTGTGACGGTGTCCAATGACAATATTTGCATAATTAAGTAAAACGGCACAACTTGTATTCAGTGTATGTTGGAAATCCACATTTTAAGGATGTGATACAGCAAAAATAGTGTATTATTTTTTTTTAACTTTGTAAAGGTGTTTATGGTTTATTTTATACGCTGTAACATAGCTTATGACAAGTGTTCTGAAAATGTGTATAGCAAAAACAGTTTTCTGGTGCAAGTAAGCGTGTCCGAATTATATTTTTAATAGGGCCATAAACAAGTTGACGCAAATAATAAAACAGTATATACGAAGCTTAAAATATGAAACTTTCTCCATGGTAAATAAGTACAAGTATTACATAATATTAAATTGTGAGATTTAATACCAATACGACCAAATATCTACGTACACAATAATAGGCATTTCCTCACGGGTGGATTCTATGACAAATCGAATACAATATTGAGTTTGATTGTAATATATTTACTAGTTAATGACTTATCGGAAAGTATGTGCAATTCAATAACATTCTTAAATCTAAAGCATTTGATATGGGTATCAATAAAAGGAACGTTCTTATCAACGGAACACAAGTTTTCACGGTGTTACAAAGGACCGTACTCGAACACATAAAACAGCGGCAAATATTCTCTTCCGTTTCGCTAATAATTTCACTAAACTATACCATTTTGCGGTTAATGCGTTTGAAATTAACAAGGTTGATGTATTGAAATATATGATAACTTTAACCTTGCGGAGACATCACTGCCTTTTCTTGTTAAGAGGTAAACCGATGTAATTTTTTGTATAATTCCTTTACATGTAAGCTTATCAAATAGATGACAAGCCACTCAAACGATGCCAGCACGTATCAGAACGGTGATATATGTGTTGTATAAGGATTCCCTAAAGATATTTAATTTCAAAAAGATGTTGGTATACATTAGCGCTTTAAAAAAACGATATGTAAAACCCCAGCTATCGGGGATAATGTGTCAATCATTCACACGTTTATGATTGGCATTTCTTTTACATCTTATATATGGGCACAGAAAGGTAGTATTCGATGCTTGCATATTGCCGCCCCTTGCGAAAAATTTCGGTGGATGGTAGTAATGGTATCCGAACTGGTATTCTTAAGATGGTCTTAAATGCAGATACCTCGGTAATAAATGTCAGCAAAACGATGTCACGGGGTGAAAGGAAACACCAGGGATTCAATACTCTTTTCAACCGAAAATGAAAATATGACTCTGTCGTTCACTTCTTGCATTGTATGAGTCCAATCTTTATTGAAGAACATGCAGATAGTTATTTAGTCGCGGAAATGAATACATTTGTGCGTAAGATGATTTATAAGTATTACACGAATGGTAAATGGCATAATTTTGAAACATAAATTCTGATTAAGTGTTAAAGATAACGACGGTTTGTTTTAATAGCCATTTAGTGTAAACGATTATGACTTTTCTAATAATAACTGATCTTTCTCAAACAGCTCAGGTGTAACCTGTTAAAGTGACTCAAACGGTCACCTTACATGTTTAATCACAAACTCAAAAGACCCCCTTAACACAAATGTTTTATAATGTTCAAATGATTTTAAACAAACAAACAATTTAAAGCCGAGGACATTATGCACATGCACGATCAAACAACTTAAAGACACTTGCCCAAGACAAGACGTAAAAAGCTAATACGAATCGTCAAGAAATATATTATTTATTCTCATCAATATAGGGCCAGTAACTGGATGGACATATGAAAAACTATACAAATACAAATGTGAATCAATGTATACTACATAAAGACTCTTCATGCATTTGCTGTGCAGTTAAGAAACCTTGTACAATGTACTAGAATACTAAATAACATCATTTCATAGTTATCGCATCTATTTAACATAATGTTTGTTACAGTACACGGATGTGAAATGCGTACAAACAAACACACAAAGTTTTAATTATCAAGTCTATCAATTTTTTTCGGAACAGAATATATATATATGTTTACATGTATGTGTAAAAGTGCTAACTAGGGAAGCCCATTATACAAACCCACCACAAAGCATTGACACAGACATTGCAAATGACAAATAGCCCACAACATCGCATTGCACTTATCATAATAATGACAAATTCGTGGTAATGCAATAATTACATTACACATATATAAACGATATAAGGAACTATCGAATAGCCCTCTCTAAAGACAACAATATGTAAATAAAACGTTCATGCTTCATTTTACGAATTATTGAGATTGAGTACTTTCGTAATCAGATGGTTTTATACCAAAATTGTATGCTGAATAAACAATTATAATTAATGCAGGGAATTAATCTTCAGTATCAATTTGTACATTGTTTTGCGTCATTTGATCTCGTAAATAAAATTACCGACGTGTATTTATAAAGATAATAAAAAAGGAAATATTGTTTTAAAAAATATTACCTTCGAGGGTTCCAAATATTTGATAAGTCCATAAGCTAGTGACAACTATAACTCTCATTAAGTCAAGACAAAACTTGGAAACAAATATGGATTCATTTTTTAGTATATATCTACCTGCGAATGTTCCTGTGCGCATCTATAAGGCAGCTGGCGGGCATTCCCCGCAATTTCACCATGAACTCCTTATTGAATCAATTTCAATATCTCATTTCATGGCTTCATACAAAAATGATAATACACGTAAACAAACAGCATATTGCATTACTTTATTTATTGTCAATTAAATTGTTGTTACAGCAGTCAAATTTGACGAAGACTAATAACAGGGGCCTATCAACGGTATTTTACAGTAAATCACGCTTATGTGTGTCTATGAGCGTCACACAAAGACGATGTCCAATATTATTGTTGATTAGCAAAATAAGAACGTGTAAGTTAGACAAGAATAGTGTGCATGGTAATGATTTCGGTAAGACTAATATAAAGATATATCTAAGTTAAATAGTTCATAAACACCACAACTCGTCTCGTTAATGGGTTGCTCCTTACACACATGACTAGTAGAAGGTCACAATGGTTAAATACTTTTAACCCTGAGTGGTGAACAGTAATTTTATATGAATATACCGAATATACACATATATTTTTTTTAATGTATTTAATGGAATTTTAATATATTTATAACCCAATAAAATATTGTGTTTACGCTATCATGGAAATTGTGTTTTTTCCTTGACTGGCGAAATTCGTACTTAACACCCGTGGATGCAAACAAAAGATTTTCATTATGTATACCAACATATTATATAATAAACGTTAAGACGTTTAGAGCGGTGTAGTGTAAATCAACTATAATAACATTCAAGAATGTCTTCATGGTATGTATTAAAAACTGGCCTATAAATATTGTTTGTGATTAAAATGTGAAACTGGCCAACGTTAAGGCAAGGAATGCACGACAAAAACGACAAAATGTAATCGTTTTCTGCACCAAGTGTCAAAGCAGAAAAGGCATTCGATTACTTAAAATAGTTTTCGCATACAAGTCGAAAATGATTTCATGCGAATAATACATATTCAAATAACTGGAAGACGCAATTGTACTGGGAAGAACACGACATATGGAAGCAACGTTTGTTTAAAAAAGTATCAAGAAGCATACATGTGTTGTGTCGCCGTTTGTTGATATTGCAACATGTGCATGTTGGTACATATGTATATATACAACTGCTTATTTATTTAATTTTCATCTCTTATATTTTTATGTTGTTTCAAGAATGAGACATTGTCCTGTCTCCATAAGAATCTTATATCTCCACTGTCGGTTATTGTTGTTGGTTACAATATGCTCTCTGTTCGCCTTTTTAGTTTAATGTAAATTCAACCATTTTCTACCAAATGTTTCATAATACAAAGCTGGTAATTTTAATTTGCGGTTAATGAAACTTTCTGAGTAAAAATGACACTGTTTTTGTCATCTCATTGCATACGAATCGAGTCTTGTTTTGATGTTAAGATATCAATAAACAAAGCACTTCAAGTTATAATGAAGTATTAATTCTTGTAAATGAAAACGATTAACAATGATGCATTATTTCCTCATTTGATCAACAACAGCAATTATATTTGTTGAGAAATGAAATATAAAGCTTACATAGCAACCAGAACATAAATAACTTATGTTATGCTTATTTGGAACATAATTTTCCGATTCAAATCGTTATAGATCTAGTTAGAATATATGAAAGTCTTCTTAAAAACATGTACAGATTGATGTATTGTTACAATCACGAAAATGTTCGTGGCAAAATAAACTGTGTTAAGTAAAATACAATTAATGTTGACGTTTTTTATTCTGTTTCATAACCGTTATTGTTTTTCTAGCTGAATGACGTGTAGATATATAGAACATACTTGATATATGCTTTATAAAGAATATGTTTTTGTCTAGCTACGACTCGAAAACCTATCACACTAATGTTTCAACTGCTTCCATTTTCAAATCATTTAACTCCATCTTTCCTTAGAAATAATGCATTGTTCATTGCAAACATACATTTAAATGAGTGCAAATGTTCATAGGTATTAATTACTGACGTTCTTATAAAATATTTAGGTCATCAATCATATATTTAAGTCCTGTTTAGAACACGTATGTATTTGATAATAAAACTTTATTACTAGTACATATTTGGTGTGTAGCACATTAAAAAAAAGATACGTGTTGCTGTTATTTATCAGCAATCATATTGATACACAAAACACAAAGCTCCAAAGGCAAAGTTAAATGTACTTGAGACACGATATCGGATTGTTCTGTTCGGTTCTGTTATCCTGATGTGTGCATTTATCTAGTACTCTTTCAATTTATCAAGTTAACGAATCAACTGTCCTCAAAACTTGATATGAAACGAAACTTATAACGTAAGCATACATTGGTCCTACCTGTGGATACAGAAAGGTGAATGTCAACAAAACAGACTAATGCAAAACAAATCAAGATCTACTTGTTAACGGCTGCTCAACACGAGACAAATTTGGATTGCATAATGAAAAAAATATGTAAATGATATATAAAATAAACACTTAAGACGCCTCAACAATTTAGCTGAATAAGCGAGTAAAAACCCAGCAAAACCATGCAAGGTCATTTAGACTTGGCGACAACTTGTGCAATACAGAACAACAAACAATCAGGTAATAAACACAAAGCTTAGAGACGAATAAATACAAAAAGTCAATTCGTTTTAAATGTCACTTACAAAAAAGACAAAAGTTGAAGCATCATTATACTTCTTTGTTACCCTCACGATTAAAGTTCAAGAAGTTTTGACTTACGAGACAACTTGAATAATGAACATCTATTTTCTCGTATCCTGTATGTCGGGCGTTTTGAATGAAAGCAATCTGAACTTATAAGATGCAGGGTACAAATTCTGCAATATCACAACAAGACCCATGTTTTTGACTCAAACTATCGCTCTCCCGCTTTGTATGCTACCGCTCTTAATTTAAGGCAACGGTTTTAGGTTTAATAAACAAAAGTTGTTGCGAATGAGCGAATTCTCGATCAGAGCGACCTGGTGTAGTGGATTTGGTGTCCGACTGAAGAGCGTGACGTCCCGTTCTCGATTTCAACTCGATGGAAGATTCTAAGATCTTCCCCAAGGACACCCAAAGTAATGGTTCTAATCGGTCTCAGAAAACGGAGACAAGAGGTTCTTAATAAGCATCATGCTTTCTATTCAATCAAGCTAAAATGAATAGCTTTAAACTTATGAGTGCATTTCAACATGTTCAAGGGAGCATCTTGAATGATGAGAGAAAAAGATATGGTTTTTGCATATGTGTAAAAACAGTTGACAGCTGCGGTGAAACATATATTGCAATCAGCCTAGATTCGTATGTTTATTGTGGTAACATTACACAAATATGTATTGTTGAACGTTCAAATTTGAATTGCTGCATTTTCAGAGCAACTGTTGATGAAATCTTAGACATCAATTGTGGTTTTGTCTGTCCGTTTGTCTTTCCGTCCGTCCGAAAAATATGGATCCTGCGATATCTCAACAAGTACTTCAGCTAGGTTCATGAAACTCAGTATGTGGATAGAGGGCCATAAGGGTAATTTGTAAGTGATTTCAGTTTTGTATGTCCTTGCATACGTCCATCCGTCTGTCCGTTCAAATAATCTGGATCCTGTGATAAATCAAAAAGCTTCGTTGATGAAACTCAATATGTGAATAGGAGGCCATGTAGGCAATATGCACGTTAGTTCAGTCATTTAACATACACTAGTTTAAGTTTCTATGGTTACATTAATAATTGCAACTAAAATCTTGATCCTTGGACAACTAAAAAAGACTTAAACTAGGTTGATGGAACTCGGTACGTGGATAGAGGGCTATATTGAGAGTATGCACGTTATTTCAATATTGTCTATTCGTCCGCACGTCCCGATAGTTTTTCATCTGACCAAACTGTGGTTGCTATGGTTACAGAAATAATTGAAAACTAAACTTTACATCCTGCTATAAATAAAAAGTATGTAAGCTAGGTTAAACAAAACTTACGCGGGATCCTGTTCTTACTTCGACAACATTAACCCGGTAGGGGACTGCTGAATTGTCTATGACAAAGCTCTTGTTAATATATACAATATTTTACAACTATTTGACTACATTAGCTTATAATGAAGTATTAAAGTCGGATCATATTTATGAAAAAACATTCATTGCAATATGAAGCTTTTGTACATATGTTGGGACCTTTCGGCTAATGACCAAATCTGTTAACACTGTGATCAGATGTTTGAATTTAACAACCTTGTTGATGTCCCAAATACCGCTGATTAAGAAGCATAATTTCGCTTTTATACACAATTACTTGTTAAAATGTTCGTTTATCAAAACTTTGATCACCAACGAACTGCATATTAACAATGCGAAGTCATAAATAATTATGTATGGAACGTTAATGTGGTAGGTTTGAGATTTATAACCATGAAAACCGACCTCTTTTAGGTTGATAGTATTGCTATTGTAACGAACATCTGTAGATAGGGCTTAAGCTTGTCAACTTTTGAAGTATCTACTGTACATAATGAATGGATTAATGCGATTCAGTGCAAAATTTAGGCATTCCTCGACGAAAACATATAAACTTTGCTTAATAGCTTAATAGCAAACTAGCAACATGTCATTTAAATGACATAAAGTACTTAAACTACTATAGATACCGATTGAACCGACGAAACGCAACATCGTATGCACGTGTTATGGAAACAAGAATACGCATGACTTTAGCAGTAGCTGTGATACGAGACTTTGGAAGTCATGTATAGTCAATTATTGGTTAAAAAATAGCAATAATNGAGCGGTCTAATTGGTTTTTACTCCAGGACCCCGATGGTCACTGGTTCGAGCCCTGATGAGGTTTACTTTTTTTTCCCTTTTTAAATTGTATTCTTGTTTTTTAACTGCAGATTTTTAGGTCAAATGTTTGAATTTATCAATATAGAGCATTTAATGATATGCTTCAATACATGCCAAAATCTAGTGGACAGTCCCTTTAAAGATAAACATCTCAAAGTCAAACCATCAATTTGGAATTTTTTACTTGATTTTGGGAGAAATATACATTTTGTCAAGTGAAAATGACATGTAATGACCTAAAAATGGATTATGGTTGTACAATAAGCCATCTTAAGCCCTGTTTTCAGCATTGTGCATCATCCAACATAACATATATTGTTAGCCCTTATATGTGTAATAAATATCACAGGAGGTTTTAAATTACTTTATCGGGTAGTTGCAAGTTGCTGTCTTTATCTTTGACTGTGATAGGCCGTAAGAACCGTTTTTAGTTGCATGCTAATGACAAATTTCACAGAGACATCTATCTTATAACTTCTTTGTGACATTTGTCAAGTACATGTTTTGTGAACTTTGTCCAATGAGCTACATTTTAAAGATCACAATGGTTGAGTGCAATATAATTCGGGCTAAAAGGAACTATGATTGCCATTTTCATTAACTCATCTGAGCATAGTATGCTCATGGGAGCTGGCTAGCTCTATGCTACAAATCCGAGCATCACGAGTTCAATACACGGTCCGGCTTCATATCTTGTTGGGACTGGTCATGAAATCTTTTTTATGGCCATTTTCCCCTTACCTCTGATTCATGTAGGGCATTTGTCAGTTACTGGCATTAGTATTTGTATGCCCCCTTTTTAAAAAAAAGGGGGTAAATTGTTTTTGGCCTGTCTGTCTGTCTGTCATTCTGTCTGTCCAAAACTGTAAGAAATCTTAAAGTTTTGTCATAACTTTTGCAATATTGAAGATAGCATCTTCATATTTGGCATGCATGTGTATCTCATGGAGCCGCACATTTTGAGTGGTAAAAGGTCAAAAGTCAAAAAAAATATTTAAAAAAAGCGGCGCATTAGGGGGCATTGTGTTTCTGACAAACACATCTCTTGTTTACTTAGAACTGGTAAACCAGCTATCCCAAGAAAAGTGTGCGTTGGTAAACTGACCGCCATGATATGATTGAAAACGGCAAAAAATCGAACTAATCAAACAAAGTATGCTTATGGTGAGCTTTTGTTATCACCTTTTTGTCTGTCCTGTGTCATCCATCCCCATNATAAAAGCTATTGATGGTCAAATATTTAAAATTGGTTATACTTTGCAAACATTGCTTGCGAACTATGTACTGTATGGAGTGTGGTGTCATCGACCCTCACAAATATTGTTTGTATTTTCATGTTGAGGCTATTGATGATCAAAAGTTTAAATGCAATATATGCATATATTGTTATATGCATATATTGCTCGCAAACTATGTACGGCGTTGAGTGGGATGCCCTCGACCCTCAAACACCTATTTACGAGTATAAAAAAAAATAAGAATGACCCCTTCAAAAAAATTACAAACATTATTGCACGGACACCAATAAGTTTAATTACATAAAGAATTGCAAATAAATTACATAATCATATAAACATGTGTACACATAACAATGTCGTATAGCAGGTTTGAAGAGATGTAGTTGATAATGTGCGAGACGTTCACGTAGAGATATGCTAGAGAATGTTCGACAGGGATAAAGGCCAGCAATTCTCTCTAATCTACAATTTAAGAGGCCCGGGCCCGTCTTCACCAAACAATTCTTAGACTTAAGTCTAAGAATATAGAAAATTCTTTAAATTGTAAAATTGATTCATTGCTTTAATTTTGAATCAAACTTGGTTTGAACCACCTTTCTGTCCATCATTCTTTATGTAGAATGTTTTTTTAAATGAAATAATCACCAGTGGAAGCCTGTTTATATTCAAACGCTTGACGTATTTTTCTTGGTTCTAAGTCTATTCTTTATTCTTAAGTCTAAGAATGGGTTGGGGAATACTTGCCCTGATAGATACAAAATATTTGCACACAATATAACTATAAGTATTCTTTATTCAAACAAATGAATACAAGAAATTCAATTTAACCCTTTAGGCGCTGGAACCGGATTGTGAAGGCCTTTGCAAACAGTTTGGATCCAGATGAGACGCCACAGAACGTGGCGTCTCATCAGGATCCAAACTGTTTGCTATTCTGATAGTGGTCTTAGAAAAAAATCGAAGAAAATGCTAATTTTAGAAATTCAGCAGACGACATTTTAGCAGACAACAAATTTCCCAGCATGCAAAGGGTTAAGAAAAAAACATGCTCATAACTGGCATACAAGAAGATGGAATTGTTCTGATTGGCTTGCAGTTTGCATTTTTTTTTTAAAGCACACCAAGTTCATTTGGGTGTAATTAAGGTATCTGTATAAAAAATAAAATGACACTCACATGTAAGAAATATAAGTTTTACGTTGTCACACGTCCTTGTGTGTGGTACTAATTTGGAAGTTTTCTAACCTCTCAATCATAAGTTGACAGATGATTATTACACCAATGTGTAAGTTATCAATTTAGTTTTATTGTTGATGGGTTTCTTTTATGTGATTAATTATGGTATTTAGAGAATAAAACATTAAATCGACAAAGAACACATATTCTGTCGTAAATGCGTCGAAAAGCAAAAGTATCTATCAACGTAGAACGCACTTTTTTACATTTAAGTGTGTTTTTATTTATATAAGATATTGTTGGGAATTTTGCGCGACGTCGTGTGACACCGCCGAATAACGTCATACACATGTACGTCAATTTGTTATTATTGTTATATATTGTTATGATTCGAGAAAGACGCTATTAAAACGGAAAACACAACGCTAGAATTATTATCCATTTCAAATAGACATTTTGGTGCCGTAACCGTAACTAAAAACTAAGGATGCCGTCAACAAATACAGATAAGTTAAAGGGACAGAGACTAGGAATTCAGAAAGTAATCGAGGGATTGATCGTAAGATTGGAAGAAAATGACGAATTGCAGTTTGAACCAACCATCATTGCAATAGAGAACCAGTTGGACATTATACGAGGAATTAAATGAGAAAATAATCGCACTCTCAGACGCGGAATCGACACTAGACGAGCTGTGGAACACGCAGATGTACGTTTTTGACATGGAAGCGAAGCTTCGGTGATATCGTCCAAATCTGCGTGATCACCCATCTTTAAGTAGTACAGCCGTCCATGATAGTAGTCTGTCGATGTCCATTATGCAGCCATCGAAGCGTAGAGGAAGAACCACACGCGTCTCTGCAGTTAACTACCCTACCGGCATCATCCGAGAACTTTAATCAGTCGTCGCTTCCGGCCCATCATCAACCCCGTCAAGTCGCGACGACCATCGCTGACACCAACGTAATACAACACACCCAGCAGAGTATGTATTGTCACCAGCTTCCGAAGCTCAACCTCATGGCATTTAACGGCGATATTTTAACGTGGCAATCGTTTTGGGACAGCTTCGAATCGGCCATACATAAAAACGGAAGTTTTACAGATGGTCAAAAGTTAAATCATTTGAAGACAATGCTGGAGGGCGAGGCGGCCAGACCAATCAAAGGGTTTGCACTTACCAACGCTAACTACGTCCAGGCAATCTCACTTTTGACTGAAAGGTATGGACAAAAACATAAAATCATAGTGGCATACATGAATACGTTATTACAGCTTCCGTCCCCTTCCGCCACTGTATAGAATCTACGTGGATTTTATGACCAGTTGGAGACGAATATTCGGGGTCTGGAATCGCTAGGACAATCGCAAGAGAATTACGGCACTCTCTTTGTTCCCGTCATTCTACAGAGACTACCGCCAGACACGAAACGGAATTTTTGGCCAGAGATCACGGGACCGGAAGTTGGAAATTGAGCGATCTACGACGCGCAATTAATCGGGAGGTCGACATCATGGACGCAGGGGGCACACACGACGACCAAACAGACCTGATTCCCACTGCACTGTTTCACACTGGGGCACGGAAGGAGACCACCTACAACCGAAAGTTTCAGAAGGAAGTCGAGCAACGTATGTGCGTGTTCTGTGACAGAGCCCATCAGGGTGAATTCAAAACAGTAAGTGACATTTCTGTGCGCATTTCCATCGTAAAGAAGAAAGGACTCTGTTTGAATTGCCTGAGCAAATCACATCAAGCTGTTAACTGTCCATCAAGATTTCGGTGTCGCAAATGTAAAGGCAAACATCATTTATTCATATGTGAATCGTCACAGGAATCATCGCATTGTGTAACAAATAAAACCTCTGTGACTTCCAAGAATCGTTCTAGCAGTCACAATGGCCATACATGGAGTAACAGAGAGGGGGCAGCCATATTACACTCGTCGTCATTCAGATGTTCTGTTGAAGACAGCAATCTCACCTGTGTGTGCCGGCGGCCGGTACGCTGGGGCCAATATACTCATGGACGAAGGTGATCAGAGATCATTCATAACGCAGAAATTAGCCGACAAGCTGCAGTTGCAACGTGACGGAACTGACATCATCAACTTAGTATCTTTTGGAGATCCCGCACACAGCGTCAGACGTCTTGGCACAGCAACCATCATCATTGTGGCAACAGATGGATGTATGATTCCCATTCGGGTACTTATCGTTCCTGTTATAGCGAAACCCATAATGAACCGCTGTCGGCAGTCTATCAAAAGTTTAAAGTACCTACGAGGGCTGCGACTCGCACATCCGGTGACGATGGAGGATACATTTGACATCGCTCTACTCGTCGGTGCAGATTTCTACTGCCAGATCGTGGGAGACCAGGTAGTACGAAACGATGGTCCAATAGCCGTCAACTCTCGCATCGGCTATTTCCTGTCCTGACCACTTCCTGCAAACGATAGTACTTCCAACGTGATGGACGAAATTGCTGCCCACGTCTCAGAATATACGGATTTCACCAAATTCTGGAATATAGCGTCGATGGGTATTTCCTCAGACGAGGCTGAAGACAGAGATGCTGCCATGAATCTCCGTCACTACCAAGAACACAGCATATCATTTACAGACGGAAAGTACAAAGCAAAGTACCGTGGAAACAAAACCACCCACCGCTTCCGACCAACTATGACATCACGAAGAGGAGGACAGAGAGCACTATACGTCGATTAAGCAAAGAACCACATCTGCTATTGAAATACGATGAAATTATCAAAGAGCAAGAAAACCGAGGTTTTATAGAGAAAATATATGGTGTTGCCACATCGAAACGCGTACATTATATTCCCCACCACGGAGTAAAGAAGGACTCTACAACGACTCCCATCAGCATAGTGTACGACTGCAGTTGCCGTGCATCGGCTGGTAGTCCCAGTTTGAATGACTGTCTGGAGTCCACCCCACCGGAACTGAACAATCTTACAACGCTGCTTATGCGCTTCAGACGGGGAAAGTACGTTGTGTCAGCAGACATTGAAAAAGCATTCTTGAACGTCGCTCTTCATGAAGATGACAGAGATGTGACCCGATTCTTGTGGCTTTCAGACCCTACGGACCCCGACGGTAAACTAGTGACCTATCGTTTCCGCTCTGTATTATTCGGCACAACGTGTTCACCATTTATTTTAAATGCCACGCTGTTAAAACTCGTCAAGATGCATACGACCAACCCAGCGGCATCCTTTGTTATCGTGCAGGACGACTTCAAACCGCGACTTCAGTGGACCCTGGCTGTGGTAGACGAGCTTCTCACCGGAAATTATGGGTTGACGAGGGCCGCGCGCTTCCGTTCATCAGGTGGAATCACCACCAGACCTATTGTAAATTTAATTATTTTATTTAAATAATCATATTGTTGTAAGTGCTTATTAACATTTCGCGGCTCGGAGAATGTTGGGAATTTGGCGCGACGTCGTGTGACGCCGCCGAATAACGTCATTCTCATGTACGTCATATTGTTATTATTGTTTATTATATTGTAATGCTTTGAGAAAGGACGCCATTAAAACGTTTAACACAACGCCAGAAATATTTATCCATTTCAAGAAGACAGATATCTTGATTACATTCAAATGAACTTGTCATTTGGATGGATGGATGGTTGGGTAGTTTTTCAGAAAGGTTAATGTCAACAAAATTGACTGATGCAAAACAAATCGAGATCTCCTTGTTAAAAGCTTTCAAACACGGGACAAATTTAGGACATAATGAACACATATGTAAATGATATAAAAAAATAAACACTCAAGACTGCTCAACAATTTAGATTAATCAGCGAGTAAAAACCCATGAAAACAATGCAAGGTCATTTAGATTTAGAGACAACTTGATTATAAAACAAAAGGTAATAAATACAAAGCTTTAACACGAATAGATACAAAAAATTACCTTCGTTTAAAAGGGTTTTGACTTATAAGACAACTTGAATGATGAACATCTTTTTTCTCGTATCCTATATGTTGTGCGTGTTAAATGAAAGCAATCTCTACCTTCAAGGTACAGGTAAGCATTCTGCAATATCAGAACTAGACCCATGTCAGACTCGAACCATCGCCGTCCAGCTTCGTTAGCTACCGCTGTAACTTAAAGGCATCGGAAATGGGTTTATAATGGTTTAAGGTTTAATAAATAAAACTTGTTGCGAATGAGCGAATGTTCAATCAGAACGCAGTGGTGTAGTGGATTTGGAGTCCGCCTAGCAAGCGTGAGGTCCTGTGCTCGATTTCCACTCAATCAGCTTTCTTAAGATCTTCCCCACAAAACATCCAAAGTAATGGTTCTACCCACAAAACAGAGACAAAAAGTTCTTAATAAGCATCGGGCTTTCGACACAATCGAGCTAAAATAAATAGCTTTAAACTAATCAGTGTATTTTAACATGTACAATAGAGCATCTGGAATGATGAAAGAAAGAGTAATGGTTGTCGCTGGTGTGTATAAAACAGTTGACAGCTGTGGTGCAACATTTACTGCAATGAACGTAGATTTGTATGTTAATTTTGGTAACATTACACAAATATGTATTGTTGAAAGTTCAAATTTTAATTGCTGCATTTTCAGAGCAACTGTTGATGCATCAATGGTACAAAACACATCACCTGGCAGGTTGTATAATTAAATTTATATACGTAAAATGAGCGTTGATGTTTAATAGCAGAACACCTTTCGTATAAGCCAGTTGAAACCTATCAAGTTTTTTACTTATAAAACACTTTTACAAGTGTACGCCCGTATTCTATACTTTATGTCGGGCAAGTGGCAGGTAGGCAGTCGGTACATCACCATATAACAAGTGGCTTAACTAGACCTGTACGAAAATTGAAACTAAGTCCTCTCGCTCCTTTGACAAAGGCCACCGAGATGTTATTAGTCCCCTACTGTAGGATATATGTTAATATATAAACTATTTAACAAATATTTGGCTATATTAGCGTATTATGCAGTATTTAGTTGGAACATATTTATGAACAAAGATGCAGTGCAATATTAAGCGTTTGAACATATGTTGGGACCTTTCGGCTAACGACCCTATCTTTTAACACTGTGATCAGGTGTTTGAATTTAACAACCTTGTTGATGTCCCAAATAACGCTAATTAAGACGCATAATGTCGGTGTTCTACACAATAACTTGTCAATCTGTTCGTTTATCAAAACTTGGCTCACAAACGGACAGCATATTAACAATGCGACGTCATAAATAATTATGTCAGGAACGTTAATGTGGTAGGTTTTAAATGTATTACCATTAAAACCGACCTCTGTTAGATTGATATTATTGCTATCGTAACGAACATCTGTAGATAGGGCTAAAGCTTGTCAGCATTTGAAGTAGCTATATAATGAATGGATTAATGCGAGTCAGTGCAATTTTTAGGCATTTCACGACGAAAACATATAAACTTTTGCTTAATAGCTTAATAGCAAACTGACATATCATTTAAATGACATGAACTACTTAAACTATTATAGATACCGAATGAACCGCCAAAACGCACCATTGTATGCACGTGCTATGGAAACAGGAATACGCATGCCCCCTTCAAAAAATTTACAAACATTATTTCCGAAAACCGAACAATTTAATTGCATAAAGAACTGTAAGTAAATCACATAATCATATAAAAATGTGTACGCATAACAATGTAGTAAAGACTAGTGTGAAGAGATGTGGCTGGTAGTATGCGAGAATTTCATGTAGATCTATGCTTCAGAATATTCGACAGGATAACGGCCATTAATCCTCACTTATCTACAACCTAAGAGGCCCGATGGATACAAAATAGTTGCACACAATATAACTATAAGTATGCTTTATTTTAGCAAATAAATACACTAAATTAAATTAAATAAAACAAAACACGCGCATAACTGACACACAAGAAGATGTAATTGTTCTGATTGGATTGAAGTTTGCAAGTATTTTGAAGAACACCAAACGTTAACACTGCATTTAGCAATTCAGGAGACCCTAGCACACATATTTATATAACAAGTTCATTGGCGTGTTATTAGGGTATCTGTTAAAAAATAAATAAAAATAACTTGTAAAACATGTAAGTTTTACGTTGTCACAAGTCCTTGTGTGTGGTACTATTTTTGGACTTTTTGCACCTTTCAATCATGAGGTGAATGATGATTATTACATCATGTTATACGTAATCAATTTAGCGCAAGGTTTATTGTTGATGGCTTTCTTTCATGTGGTTAATTATGGTATTTAGAGAATACAATTTTATCGACAAAGAACACATATTCTGACGTAAATGTGTCGAATGGCAAAATGATCTATCAACGTAAAACATACTTTTTTACATTAAAGTGTGTTTTTATTTATTAAAAGATATCTTGCTTACATTCAAACGAACTTGTCATCTGGATGGATAGATGTATGGGTGACTGGATGGATGGATGTGAGGGTGGGTTTTTTCTTTCCGTAAATCTTATATCTACTATTTTATGTTAAATATGGTATCAAGAAATAGGTTCATCGCTTGAGCGTAATGTTTTTGTGTTTTTGCTAGAAATTGCATTCATCTTTCAAGAAAACAATGTCAACACTTCAGATATATTGATTTCAAATATCATAGAGGCTCCATTACGAAGTTAAATCTTTGTTTAAAGGTGTTCGAATTTAATGCATAGTTGATTTTCATTATCCCTCATATTTCATCACCATGTATATACGACATACCATTGCATCACTTTCAAGCATAAAGGTCGCTAGGCTACTGAATTAATGTTCCTCATAATGAAACGATTTATCGCCTTTAAACCGATTTTGTCTTTGTATGTCACTTGTTTCAGGCCTATGTGGTTGGTGGGCCCGAGGACGATTGATAGTGGTACCGAAGGCTGTGTAATGGCCGCACAAGCTTATCAGGGATGATATTTTCCGGTTATATGGAATGCTTCGTTTGAAGAATATCTTTTCTGTACGAATCAGCGGTCTAGACGGTAAAAATCTTCTCTGATTAGCCTGTGCGGACTGCACATGCTTATCTGGGAATACACATTACGCACATGCCCTCAGCCCTGTATTCCCAGAGCGAGACATTTTTCTATAGCGGGCGCATATATTTTTGGCGCGTCGATGCAAAACTTGCTTAATGTATCTGGGTAATGGGTTGGACTTCGTTGAAAATATTCGTCGTATATACTAATAACCATAAAAGTGGAAAGAGTCGTAATGGATAAGAAGGTGTGGTAATTCTAAAAAAGGTATATATTATATGCATTAGAATTTTGAAATTCCTTCCGTGTAGGTCAAAGTATATCCAAATATATAAACGACTTTGCATGAGACGATGCATATCATTCTAAACTTTCTTACTAGTGCATACTATTGTGTCGTACTTATACATTTATAATATTACTCCAATTAATTTAATATTTAAAGAAAGAAAGTACAACGTCCTTACTTCGTTCCCATAAAGTTGTTAATCAATGTTGTATTGTTGCACGTTAAATTCTCCTTCTGCTATCAACATTTCTACATTTTTATGCTTTAGTATAGTCCTTCCGAAATTTACAAATAAATTAACTTAAAAAAAGTAATGGTACAATTAAAAACAATAGCTGTTTTGCATATACAAAGAAACCATGCTTTTTATAGATAAACATCAAGCATTTTTATTACCAGGAGATAATGGTTTAATGAATTAAATAATTGTTTCCAGCTAAGAACATTTCATGCGAAACTGTCATGTTAGTATAATAAACGAGTTCAATGCTCTTAAGAATGTGTCACACGAGAATATAAAAACTGTACTTAAAAGAAATGCTTTTGGTCAGTTTTATTGTATAACGAACAATTCTGACATTGATATTTTCATTTTGTTATGCATAAGTATGCGAAGGTTAAAACAAATATGACCAATATTTAGCTTATCCGAATACATTTAAGCAAAGTGATAGACGCATATGTGTGTTATTATCTTATCATAAAACGTAAATCGTTGCCGTGAATCATTTTAGGCAACCTTAAAAAGATCACAAACCTCTATATATACATACAAAAATGAACAAATGACAATTAACTGTTTTATTAATAAAACACAACTACCAAGGTGTTTTAATAAACTATAATATTATTCTCTGACGTTCTGTTATGTTCTCTCCATTGACACCCTGTTACCACGGAAGATTCAACGACATTCCCTCAATCCAGAAAATAATGACAATATGCATGTAAAAACATGAAACACACCTCATTTCAAATTACATTTAATTTCCAAATGTACGTGTAAAGACGCAACTCTCGGCGTAAATGTTTAGACATAAGACATATATATATAACAGGTTCTTAAAACCATCGGTTGATTATTTAAAGCCTTCAGCGCAAACTTTACAAATTAAATAATTATACCAACGTTCGAGAGTATTTTGAATTCTAAGGTATTTGCGTTTTTGAGAATTTCGTAGATACCTGTGAGGCAATGTTCTGTTTGTTCTGTTTGTGGATTACCAATGCCAACACTGTAAATGACACGTGTCATATAATATTTATCGGGCATTTTATGATCATGTATTTCCAAAAACCCTTGGATTGGAATTGGAATATGCCGATGGCTCAAAGAGACTCTTATGACAATGCATATAAAAAGCTCTATAGATTAAAGGATTCGGCTGTGAAGAAAAAAATCCTCTTTATGTGATTCCCTCTAAATTAGTTTCATATTTCTAGACCACGTGGGTGAATATATCATGTGTTAATAGTATGGTATCACAAGAACGTGTACATTCCAAATAATAATTTTAAACTAATATTTATATCAAATATTTTCCCTTTCTAACTGGATATCGCGATAAGATTTAGGAAATCACAAAGAAATGTTATTATACATCCGTAAGTTGGCATGTCGTTACAACACGCGGCCGAAAAAGGTCAATCTGCCACCATAACGTGTTGTAACGAATAATGTTGGCTTAGCGATTAGACAGCTGCTTTATTTATGCTCGTCCTATCAACGTATTCAGATTTATATCATAATTTATGCCGTAGCACATCGATCCGTCTCGTTAGAACATCGCTATGTGGCACAAATATCACATTTATGAAGTTTTTTAAGTGCGTTTATTGATATTCAAATGTATGTTTACAACATTCTAAGTACTCTAATTTAAATATTATCGCACAGTGCTTTATGACTTCAACTGCATGCTAATAAATATTTCGTCATATGGACAGGGCTGAATGCTCATTGTGCAAAATTCACTTAAGTAAACAAGTGTTCAAACAAAGAAGCATTTCATTCGCCAACCGGTGCATTTGTAGGTGCATGGACATGCATGGTTAAAGTATGTTATTAGAACGAAATATAAGGCGATAAAACTAAAATTTAAACAACCGGGATTTTCGGTGCATGTTCATTTGGTACATATTTCAGAGGGCCGTATTGAACGCGTTAAAACTTTACAAAGTCCAGTATTTTATTCAATACTAGAACATTTCTTACTCAAATCATCTAGAAGTACTTTCTCAAAATAATGATGTTAAATTGCTGGGCGATATTTCAAATTGCTGACGTTCACATAGTTTCCTTAAAGCAACGCACCAATTATTTATGTTTTTGCTAATATGTATACGTATGAAAAGGTTCGTGTCCACTCTGTTATAGCATTAATTCAAGCACACACTTAAAATTGTCTTGCTTAACAAAGTATCATATTTAAACATGTATGCACTTGTGTTGTTCTTTCTTCGAGACCTTGTCACAGTAACCGCGCTATTCTAAGCAATCTCCGCCAATATTTACGGTCTAAATAAATGACATTGATTACACGCTCGAAAGTGTAAATACATCCGAAGCGGAAATCGCAATTATTTCACGATCATAAAAAGGTGTTGGAGAGACTATAAATGGAACACGCCTAAACAATGATTAAAGATATGAGCAATTACCCGTGTCAAGAAATACTATTCCAGGCGTAAATGCTTAATTGAAGCAACTGCAAATTTACAATGTATTTGTCAATATGGCTTTCCGAGAGCTCACTAAAGACACAGGAGCGGATATCAATAAGTGTTCATTAACGTGTTCATTATAGTTTTGCCCAGTATTTATACGTCCTGTGGCTTTATTATGTGTCCGCGAGCATGGTTCACAATGAGCTGCGTTTGATAAATCTACGAAAAAATACAGTTATAATATCATAGTGTTCTACGTATTATGAGTTATTTGAAATGCGAAACACTCTAATTGTGAATACTGACATCCATGACTAATATAAGGGACCACTAACACATGTTATGCTTCTTAGAGGAGAAAATGTATAATAACCTAGCGTTCGTCTTTTTTAAGTCAAGTGGCCGATTGCCTTATGGATACATGAAAAAACTAAAATATTCGACGCTTAACATAAACCTGGTCTAACTTGTGAAAGGTGTGATTTTTACTCGGTTTACAGGCAAGCCAAAGATTACATATATACGAATATAGCAGGCACATTGTTTTCTTAGTGTATGTACCCACACTGCCCAGATAGCATTTATGTTTTATATTTCATATATCATTGTTGTCATACAAGTCGGGTTTTCTTTGAGAACTGCAATATCAACCGAAACAATTCGTTCAATTGTAATGTTTATGATTCGGCAAGATTTTAAAGGTTAAACTGTCATTCACTCTGATTTAGAAATATGCACTCTTAAGATTATCTGGTGTTTTGACGCATAACAAATTATTCACTTCAGCGATAATGCTTACTTAATGTGAATATGACGACAGCGTAATGTTCAATTTGGTATAGTGGAAACACCTGCCTCTATTTAAAATGTGTTAAATAGATTTATCACTTGGAAATTTGTGCTGAAAGTTTACCACCATCTTCCTTAATACGACGCTTTGAAATTTTCCTCAATGTCATTATTTGTTATTTAAATGCTGAGCGTGAATTTTTTTATTTTTTTTTACCACTAACTGGTTCAATTCAAGTCGCGAATACCGTATTAAAATGATGTTCAGCGTTCCCAGTATGCAATGGCTAAAGATTTGCATGCGCGTACCGTGGATTGCCGTATATCCCTTTGATCTGTGTTTTGCAACGAATGTAATGGTTTCGCAACGCAACAGGAATACACTGATTTCATATTTTAACGCCATACAGAGTATTATTAATTATAAATGAACACTTCTTAAGGCAACCAAACATAGAGAGAGAGGGATATTTGTTTTCTTTTCTTGTTGAGATTGTTTTGTCGTTATCAGCATTATGAATGTCATCCACACTTAACACGAGGGATTTGTGTGCACTTGTTGCACTATTCCGAAACAAGTCTGTCTCCCGTTCTAAACGTTTCAACATTTTCTGTGAACGATAATTAAATGGTCTAGAATAACACAATCAACAGTTATCACATTACATATTTCCATATTTAAACAACACAAATTGCAATGCTGCATCTTTAGGCCCAATAACATATCGAACAGTCTTTAAAGCCAGTCTTCAATAGATAAAACAGATGGAGTTAGGGGGACTTAGAGAAAAGGGGGTTTAAATCATTTGCATAAAGTGTCGCCCTACATTAGCCTGTGCAGTCCGCATAGGGTAATGATTAATCAGGGACCACGCTTTCCGCGTGTATTGTATTTTTGGTTTAAAGTAAGACTCTTCTTGACGAAAATCCAATTTAGGCGGAAAGTGTCGTCCCTAATTTGCACAGGCTAATCTGGGAAGACACTTTACGCACATGAATTTAACCCCGTTTGTTTTCAGTGCGCGACACAAATGCCTTTGAACTTCATCAGCAGTAAATTTTGAAAACGAAATCACGATGAATATTGCATTCAAATCGTGTGTATGCCTATTCCCCCATATACAGAACAATAATAACAATGGCGATGTGGGTTTACCTTAATGTACGCCCTTGGTTCATAGGAGATATCTTCTACATTGTAATGGAAAATAATTATTTGTATTGTTATACATTCACGTTTTTTTACGCCCTTCGTATTTCCTGAAATGGTTACTGGTTTAATTAACCATCCAGCTGAATAAACATATAAAAAGTGTTGTTTGTTCGTTTCTCCGATAATATTGATAACTTTATAATCGTTAAATCTCTTAAATTACATGCATGTCATTGTTGTTTTCTAAAGGTATGCCCACACTTGAAATTTCATTGTTATAGTGTATATATAATGGCTTGTTCTTAAAAAATATTTTGTTGACAATTATTAAATACAAAACAAACGTACCGACCCTGGGATTCAAACCAGGGACCTACCAAACCAAAAGTTTACACTCTATCACTACACCAAGCAGTTTTTTTTTAAATTTGTTTGGTAGTTTAAACGCTATGTGGTAATACACGTTTTTGCTAAATAATCGATCGTTTTTATCCGATTTCGATTGATGATTATCAATAAACGAACCCATAATTTAAGAAACTTTCTTAGTCAGGATTGTCATTTTTCCTTCTTTGATGAAAGTAGATAATTATTTTAAATAAATGAATTTCTTAAGTTGTCACTGTAAACAAGTCTCTTTAACTAGGAATGCTAAATTTGTTCTGTGAACCTGTTTTGCAGGATATGTTTTAATGAACATAACGTTAACATCAAGTCGATTCGCCTGCATGATCAAATTAAATATCTATTGATAACGGAAACAACGTTTATGTCAATTTCTTAAATGAACAAATATATCATATTGGCACATTTTATAAATATATAGACATAGTAGTTTATTGGAACCCGAATACGTCCGCAGTAATGAAGCCTGTTTTCAATGTAACGCTGACATTTTGCACGACAGGTGCACGATAAGCAATGAGACTAAAAGGGTACGTTTGTTAAAATTAAGATTCCAATTTACATGTATTATGAAAGGGAAAGAAAAGAAGCAGATGCAATGTTTATTACTTTAATTGTGCTAAATACAAAAAGCTTGAAAACTCAGTTTCATTAGCAGTAAAGAATCCTATCGTTTTTATCGATAGTGGATATCGGTATAAGCCTTAAAAAGTTACTACCTTATTGCAAACAATTAAAAGGCTATTTTCAATGAAAACGTGCTTGCAATAACATATTTGTCAAAAAAGACCTTCCAACAGATCTATTCGCATAGTTCTTTCAATCAATGAACTAAACCACAAGAACAACGACGTACATCTTTGGGTTTATTACGTTTAAACGATAACGTGACGGAAGTTAACCGCACCAGTACAAGCTGCAAGTGTGAATGCCATTAAAACGCCTGACAGTTGGAAACCTCATACATCATCCTTCAGTAGGAAACTGAGTGGATCATACTTAATGTTCTATTCTTTTGACCACACATAAACAGTTTCGGTGCGTTTGCAATAAAACATTAATAACGTTTTAAAATCGTTTAATTATTAATTAATTGACTTGTTTATTCGTTTGTGAAAAAAACATGAGTCCACAATTAATTTATTATCTAATGTATGATAATTTAATTTGAAAATGCCATAACACGTCATTTCAGGGCATAAACGCCAGTTAATTGTGTGTTTTCCAAAACAAAACATTTAGTGAAGACAAAACCTGCTAGTATCATTGTGAGGTTTATAGTTTAGTACACGTAGTCGTTTTGTTGTTACTTACCTATTTGATAAATTTGTATTTATATTTATCAAATAACATATAAAAACACGATGTTCTCCGAAACAGAATGTTCGGAGTGAATATGAAAACTGAACACTATACACATGGACAACGGGTAAAATGAGGTTTGTTGGTACACGAGATATGATAAATTGCATTGAAATACGATTTACCATCTACAACGTTTATATTATCAACTGTTGGTAGCTTTGTACGTTGAGCGCACATACGAAACATGTGTAAACATTAATACAGGATACGTGTAACCAAAGTGGAATACAAGTTTACCCCTTGTCTGTCCGTTCGTCCATTAGTCTGCGTGTCCGTCTGTCCTTCTGGAAAATATCTGGATCGTACGACAACTCAAAACGTACGTTGATGAAACTCAATATGTGGATATATGGGGAATCCGCAAATTATTTCAGTTTTGTTCGTCGAACAAAACTTGTGGTTGCTATGCTTGCTAAAGTTACAGAAATGAATGAAAACTATAATCTGGATCCTGCGACAACTCAAAATGTACTGCGGCTCGGTTGATACAAATGAGAATGTGGATATAAGGCCATCGGGTAAATATGCCAGTTTTCCAGCTTTTCAGACCGAAATGGTGGTTGCTATTGCTACAGAAAGCATCCTTCAACAACTAAAAGTACCTAATTAGGTAAAACAAACTTATGAAGACGCTGTTCTTTTTCCGACAAATATTAAAACGACAGGGGAATGCTGTTTTGTCTACGAAAAAAAAAAGCTCTTGTTTAATTTGTTTTGTAGATCTCAGATAAATTCTGCTTTCGTACCTTCATGAGCATTTCTACTTCTGCTATCACAAATGCATTACATGTATTACAAAAGACATGCACATTCAAATCGGGAACAGCTAATCGTAAGAGCGATATGGATATTCCTCGGATAGACAGACAAACTAAGTCCCAAACGGATGGATTGTAAACCGGATTAGTAAAAAAGATGGCATATTGGAACGTTTTTCGACGATTTAATTATTTTGTTTTCCATGGTGTGAGCTTAACCAATAGAAATACTGTATCATTCAAATATCTCAAGCGTCGTTGATGAACGTTCTCATTCAGGATAGAACCTTTTAACATCAAAACATTGCAAAAACGCGCCGTTTAATGTTGTATGACCACTTTCGTCTTCATTTGTATAGCCATTTCAATCATCGAATCGACGTGCTTCCTAGACACCGACACCGTTATCAATCATTTGACCATTATTGATGAGCCACAACTATGCAAACAAACTCTAATGAAAGCGTTAAGAATGTATTTAATCTTTTTAAGAATGTCTCATTAACTTTTAGGCATTGACCAAATGCTTTATCATGGTGACAGTAGGACATTCCAGTTTGTCTCTTCTAAAGCTACCCTCGTCAGTTATTGATATTCATTGCATATACAGCTCATATGGCAGGACAGAAAACTAAAAAATCACAAATAAAGTTTATGAAGTCTCAAGAGTTCTCAGTTAAGGGACACATGTTTAATTCGACTCAAAACCCAACACAATATGTTGTGGACATGGACTTTAGAAACATATATAATTAATTATAGTTTAATATAACTTAAAAATTGCAAACAATGCATACAAGTTTTTCTTTATGAAACACATTTCTGTGCGAGCAATAGAAACAGTTTCTTTTTACTTATTATCTAGTCCGATTCCTTATTGATGGTTTGATCGCATAAAGGGTTTACTTTAGTATCTTATTCGGCGCGCAAGAACTATATATATTTTTCTGCGTGTGTCGTCTGCAAGACATACGTTCTCATCTTTTCATCAGCAATCAAAACTGATATCTATTGGAAACGTTTGGTATATGGGAAACCCTATACGTTTTATCTCAGTAAACAAATAGTGTGTTATACTAGGTTAAGTCAAATAAAGAACATATATGTACTTTTCTAATAATATTTACATATCTATTATCTTCGTTGCTTTACGCAGCACAAACTTATGATAGATTTATTGGAAAATTGGACGCGAGAGTTAAGATCTGGAATAAATTAACACGATTTACCTATATGTATATAACGACTTAATTATTTATACATCCGCTTTACGGGTGACAAGTTTATTTGCATTTCAAAAAGCTATGAAAGGTGGTTATAAGCTTGCTAATGAGATAATACTCACTTCTGTCAAACGTGTTAGGAAGTTATTTAGTAATCGCATTAATGACAGTTATTATAATTTATGACATAGTTCGTGTGAGGTGAATGGGAATGGGTCGTTTAAACCAATAGAGATGTATATCGGTATTTTTAAATTATAACTTATATGACATTGATTGAGTTCAGTTGTGGAAGATATATACCGAGGCAGCGTTAGCAAAGGACACGGTCATATGACCAATGGACAGCAGTTGAATCAGTTGCAGACCTTGTATTATAGGAATAAAAGATGAATTATAAGTGGCTTTGGTCATAAAATAAATACATATGACATTGATTGAGTGCAGTTGTTGAAGATATATACCGAGGCAGCTTTTGGAAAGGACACGGTCATAGGACCAATGAACTGCAGTTGAATCAGTTGCAGACCTAGTATGATAGGAATAATAGATAAGTATAATTGGTTTAGGCTGTAGCAATGCAATCAGAAGTTGTTATTGGTAAAAACTGTTTATTAAAGCTTGATTGCATCGAAATCCTAATGACTTATTATTACTCATATTGTTAGTAGTAAAAGTGTTGGTGTTCGAGGTGATATGGTAGTGGTGAATTGTTTTGTAGAAGTCTCTTATGTTGTGGATGTTGCGACGGTTATTTTTAGTGGTGTTGATGTTGATGGTAGTATAGTGGAGGTGGTGGAGTTGATGATGATGGTGGTGGTAACGGCAGCGGCGGTGGATTGGTGGCGGATGCGGCAGTGGCGGTAGACGTGCTTGTATTTTTGGTAGTTTGATACGTTTTGATCTGTGTTACAAAGTCAAAAGCAGCGGTTGTACCGAAGTTGATTGTACGGTTTAAACTTTAATTCATTTTTCAAGTATTGCGCATTCTAACAAAATCTAAAAAAAAATGAGAATGTTTGTTTTAATTAATTGTTATATGACTTGTTTGCAGACAGTAATTAGATTTTAGGTTTTTCGTTTAGAAGAATTGTCGATTTCATTTTCTGTTGAATGTTTTTCCATTTTCGTCTAAATCTGCATTTTTTAAATAAAAACTCGCGTGTGTTTTCACAGCTTTGTCAATGAGCAAATATTGTGCAACAGTGATTTTGTTGTTGTTGTTTTTGTTGATGTTGTTGTAGCATGAATAAACACATGTTGCTTGTTATGAACCCACTCGCACAATAATTATGTTGACGGCCGGTGGGATAATGATGAATGAAATGGACATGATTATTTGTATTGTACAACTGGACATCAGAAATTCAATTGAGCGCATAAAGTTCAGCACAGTGTCAAACGTATCAAAACAAACACTGGAATGCATGTAAGAATTTCAACCATTTCATCATGCTGTTATCCACATTTTTAGCGAAAACTGCAAAATCATATCACCCCGGGCCTATGGCGAAGTTCAGTTAAACTATTAAAAGGACTTCGTCACATTGATGAATTACCGACCCTCACACTCCGATGGGCTTGATCCTTTACAGCCATTGTGTTTAAAACTCAAACTTGTCATTTCCAATTACCGTTAAGGGTAAAATAGTTCGTTTTAACGTAGTAGATTGCAAATTTCTTTATTTCACAAACATTTAATAGTATCATCCATAAGGTCGATCGCATGTTAAAAAGTCTACATGGTTTATTCCGTGTGAAACGGATAGAATAAACCATAATTATATAATTCAATATGTGTCCTTAAAAATGTGATGTCAGAGAAAATTCAATTTTATTTCAGCCGTTATGGTTGTACATGTCATCGTTTTAAGCAATATTATGAGACGATGTATTCAAAGTAAAAGCTTCACTGTATCCTTATTATTTCAAGAAGAATAAATGTGTTACGTTAGCAAGCGCACGATTAGAAAAGCATCATTAGTATTATATAGGAACTTGACTGGGACAGTTTTGGGACTGATAAATAAGAAACATAATAGAAAGTAGGACCAAATTAAAGACATTGTTTTATATATTATATCTTGTTACATATTTTTTGATATTGGTTTAAGGACACGTTATTCATACATATTTTAATATTTAATAAGTCTGTTTTCCCTTCAATGGCACTCTTTCTATAGTACTAAAGCATTTGTGCTGTTATTAAAAGTCAATATAATTATTTTTTGGTTGAAAAACGATTATCCTAATACCTTTCAACTACCTTACGATATGAAGGATAGAAACTTAGGTTAAGAAGTAAATTGTATCATAGTTGAAAAGAACACGAGATTGCGTTTGCTACTCAATTGTTGTTAATGCCTCACACGTATAGCGTTATCATCATAAATGTAATAGCAGAGCAAATGTGGTGCATCCGACCTAATAAATGATTTTCAATTTTCAGGGCGCATGAACATTCTTTCACTCAAATTAAAAAACGAAGAGAAATCTTGGCAAGCGGTCTGTTTAATGGTTTATTTAAAACCTAGTCATTACTTGCGCCGCAGTGGAGTCGGGGTGTTTGACGAATAAGTCAGAGTCACGCTTAATCAGGGGTGTAGCGAAGTCATGGTAAAAACAACAAACTGGATACTGTAGATGGTCTTTGAACGCCGGGGTTTGTGAACCGTAATATGTTGATAATAATATAAACGTATATCAATGCGTGTGTCAATAGTGTTGTATATCAGAAACTAATCATCATTGGGATCTAGAGATATAATGTACCGGTATAACAGGTCGTTTGAAAACTATTTAACGCAGCTTGTCTCGTATAAGTAATTCTAACCTATTAAGGGATTGTTTTGTGTCAACCCGTGTTTATTGCTCTTGCGAAGCTATCAACATCAGCCTTTTCTTCAATGTCTGTCAACGACATGCGACAATTGAGTTTAACTTGAAAAATCGATCAAATGACAAACAAGCTAACAAAAGTTCTGTATCTGAAAATCAGACAATCGTTTTTTAAGCACAAACATTTTATGTGCATACTTATCAATGCATCAAAAATAAAATGGAAATTAATTTATCGAATGGTTAATATTCCAAATCAGAAGAAAAAGTCGGCTGTAAATAAAAGAACATGGCTGCATTAAACCAATAAAAACAATTATATGATGAGATAATGACAACAGAAACTAATTAAAAAAAGTACATAAAGTGCAAATTAAACTATGCTGCTCCATAAATTATCAAGGCGAGTGAAAGATTTGGAACAATCACAGCGCAAACACTGAAATGGCTAACCGGTAAAGTTGGATCTTTGATACCAGTATCGATGGTGTAATAAATGTATCAATGTTAGTGTCCACCTACCCGGGGATATCTCCCAAAACAAGCCGCATAATAGTTCATCCCAGGAAATGACATCAACATTATCTGAAAATAATACGGCCTCGCGCACAATTACGCTTAAAAATATAAATAATAATAAACTAAATGATGCTCACTTTTACACATTATTTGCTTCAATTACTATGATTTGTCTCAAGTACATCGGGATAGTAAGTTCAAACAGCGTTTCGTTAAGGAAGAATGCACCTCTGTTTCGTTTTCATAACGGTCGTAAGTGCTGGTAAAGACATCGTGACTACATTAATTTGTTTGCGTTTCGTTATGTCTGGATGTTAACGTACGACAGCGATTGAAATGGTATCCATTTGTCTGGATTGTATCGTTATGTCTCTCGACAGAGATATATAAAATGTAGTTTTGCACAAACAATTTGACAGACTTATTGTCTTTGACAAAATTGTCTGCTTTTATGTCACGATTTTTGTATGTAACGGTTTCGGAAGTATGGCTTACGGTTATATATATAAAAATGTATATCTATTCGAATGCGTGCCCAATATTTCACATGGGCTTATAACTGCTTTTTTTTATTTGTATGTATGCATTTACAATAAATCAGCTGACTTCTTTTTACTGGTCTATTACACAATGCATCTATGTCATGACCGATGTGTATAAAATGCATTACATTTAACTTTTACTCAACCGCAATTAATCATTCTTCAGAACTGCATGTTTAAACGACGCACAAAATTTTGATTTGCGCACTGCGTAATGTTCCTTCGATATTTAGGTGCATTAGTGATAGGTTGAATTTATTAATCAATCAAGAAAATATTGTGCGACATTAAAAAAGGGGACCAGAGTTTAACTGAATTTAACAGAAATGTTTTATATAGAGCGTAATTACATTTGCGTCATGGCCTGAGGTGGCAGTTTCGATTCGCATCTATACAATACCATATCAATCGCGTGAGAGACAATATTGCGTATTTAAGTGACCGGTGCACTCAAGCGATCAACGCAGTGCCTCATAATTATAATCAAAATAAAGCAGTTTCAACAGAGCGATCCGCGATTGCTCCGTACCAAATATTGCTACTTTCAACCGTTTGATTTTTTTTGCGAGATGTTTGTCTGTTTTAATATGCTACTATCTGTAGCAATAATAGCGTACATTTTGAACAGTCTTGAGCTGATCATTTAGGACATTAATTGCTATTAGTTTCAATTATCCACCTCCCAGCTATTGACCCTCCGGAATGAGCTGTACGTGTATACACATACAATATCAAAGCATTCGAGAACAACTATAATTTCGTTATGCCTTCTCTGTCATTCGAAATAAGCACCATATTTTTTGTATCTCACAACCATGAAGTTGCAGTTTTAATCCTTAAGCTTCTGACACACAATATTGTGTCAAAAACGGCGTGTGTTCTTGTCAAAACATGCATATTTAAACATTGATAATAACCCCTCAGTGGGGTGTTGGTCATTCGAGTTTTTTCACATGAGTGTCCAAGTGACAGTGTTTACACAGTGGACAGTGTTCGCGTCCACACAATACCGTGGTAGAATCTGATTTAAACGCAATTATTTATACGGTATGTCCTAGTGTAGGACAAGCATTGTGTACGTTTGGAATGCAATTATCTTTCCTTTTTAAAAATAATTTTTATCCGTAGAATTAAAACTGTCATTTTTTTGTCGTTCACAGCTTAACATATATTCTTACGGAGAAATCCGTTTACAAATTTGACACGAAGATAGTGAACTGGGGTGACGTCCTTCGGTTTTGTGTCGATGACCCGCGGAATCATGACATTCAAAAGAGCTAACGAGGGCATAAATTATATAACAAATTTAGAACACTTGCTGTAAAATTGCATCACAATCTTCTACGTATTAAATGAGATATTGTATAGGAAGCCATGTATGATACGGATTTTCTCATAACGTTACTTGTAGTAGCGTGTTTGTAGCGTGTAATTAGCGTAAAATATACACTACGCACATGTATATACATATGTGGTCGTGCTGACACAAGTGGATCACCGGACTCTTTCTTAAATGTGTATGAATAAACCAATAAGTATTATTATTTCTCCCACGTTGTGAATAAAATTCACTTTCATATATATTGACTTTTAAAAAAATGGAGACACTAAACATTTTAACGATAAAGAGAGAATATGGTTCAAGTTTTATGTCTATATGAAATTTTATATCGCGAAGATTACCGCATGTAAGTGAACTTGTACAGTACCAAATTGAACTCTTTGTGTACATTTCAACCTGTCCCAGAGACCACCATTTAATAGCGACCACCTGTCCATAAAGACCACATCGATTATATTGTTTTTGCCGTATATAAATGTATTTGATTGCGACGATGTAACGGAGTCCTAAAATCATTTTATACTGTCATTTGCGCAAGTTTAAATTGTTATTTATGTATGTCCTGGCTTTTCAATCGTCTTTTGACAGTAGCAATATTAATTGAAAGTTAAAAAAGTAATTCATAGTCTGTTTGTTTCGTAAGTAGGTATTGGCATTTGTACGACGCTATGGACGGAACCGACATTTCGAGAAATCAGCATTGTTTTTGTATCAATGTGAAGGTAAGATAACTACCTTAAAGTAGTAGTTTCTAGCATAACATCGTTTGTTTGTTAATTCGTGCGGTGGTATGCTGTGTTATTTCTATGGTAAATTGTATGAGCTACAACACATATAATGTATTTAAACCTGTTTTTTCTTCTAAAATAGCCATGGCTAAATCTATTACACAATGGATGCTGATGTATTAATTTAAAAGTAGTTTTGTCATGGCACACGTTGATATCGAACATTCCTAGTCGTATATATATAAAGTAATGTATCTACGCGTCCGCAACCTTAACGATTTTCAGGGGAGAAGATTGTGCGATGTGGGTATAAGAGCCACCATTTTCTGATATCTGAAGGTCATTTACCACGAAGTGTTTATACAAACATTCGTTTTTTAACTTAACAAAATGTCGTAAAACCGTTTTAAATTCATTTGTTCATATATAGTTTACATTATTTAATCACAACTGACACGTTTTTTCCCCAATGCATATTGCTTTCACACTCATTGTGAACAACATCGATTTTTGTTCACTAAGATAATAATTTCGTGCGATATTTAAAGGAGTTTTCCCTCGTTTCATGTGAGAACATTCTTAGATATCGTTTTTCTTCGATGATCGTCCAATTAAACGTCATTACATTTATTGCGTATGACAGCAAATATAATTACCCATTTAAACGACACAGTATATAGTAATCGACACGGTACAAGTATTCGTTAGCAGTTCAAGGTATGCTTTAATCACAATACGCACACTGGACAAATACCATCAGCGGAAAGGACAAGGCAATTTAAAGACTGTTGCCTCAACAAGCAGTACTCACATTAAACTTATCATACAAGAAATTGTCGTTGACATTTAAACTTATTAAGAATTAGAGGTTTTCTCGACCCAGTGCCATTAAAAATTATATATTTATTTATGTATTTAATTCGATATTTTTCCGTTTCTGATATTCGATATGTATTAGAGAGCACTTAAATGTTGATAGAGACATTATGGTATTCTTGTTTGCTTTTGATTATTTCAGCCAGTGATATATGATGTAACCACCCTATGACCCTTAAGTCCTACCATCGTCTTAAATCGAGTAGCACTTGTGGGAAAACAACAACACCTATTTTGATATATATTATGAATACATTTTGTGTTTGATGCCTCAACTCAAATATGTGTGCCTTACCTTTCAAGATGGTTAATTATATGGCACGCAAAACTGCTGATACAATTATTGTATTGTTTGTACGAAGGCGATGACTACAGAGTTGTTGATAATGACGACGATGATGACGATGATAATGATGATGATGCTGTTGCTGATGATGATGATGATGATTATGATGAGGATGATGGTGTTGATGATGATGATGACGACGACGACGAAGATTACGACGACGATCATCATCATCATCATCATCATTATTATCCTCCTCCTCCTCATCATCGTCATCATCATCATCATCATGGCGACAACGACTTTGACGATTATGAGGAAGATAATGATGATAATGATGTTGATTATGATGACGATTATGGAAGTGTAGATGATAATAAGCGAAAATAATGATAAATGCATTATATTGTGTAGTGCCGTAATTAATTATACTGTCTGATATTTTCAATGGCCTAAATCAAGAACAATCTACATGCAACGTTGATTTTATTCTTTTTTAATGTATATCTATTCGTTTGAGAGGGTGGTCCAAAATAAGGACTGTAGCATTTTGAAAAGTTGTATTTAATTGGTATTTTTCACAATATATTTTCCGACACATTAACATAGCGAGAAAAAGCCGCTTGAGAGCTTTCAAGAAGGTGTCGGTTATTGTTGTTTAGAGGTTTTTAATAGTTTTGGGTAAAATTCTGACTTGTTTAAAAATTGTCTTAACACCGTTTTCTCACCAGTAATAATTGCGTAAAACTCAATGTCAAATTAAAGAGTTATACTATTCGAAGCAAACGTATAGGAAATTAGATAGGCAATTACAGTTTTGTACCGAGGGAAGACAGAGATATCCAACAAAATATTCTTCCATTGATTAATAAATGAAGACATTTAACATGCAATACCGAAAACCATAAGATGTGTACTAGCATTACCTAAACAAGGGGATTTGAACCAGCAATACATAGAAAATGAGATTTTAACTTGCAACACATTAATAAATAGAATGCCTTCCTACACATAGACAAGGAGATTTGACCTTGCAAAACCCAAACCAGGAGATGTGCAAGACTATTTGAACAAGACGATAATTGACATTGAAATACATAAATAATAATATTGATCTTGCATACCTAAAGACGGAGAAGTAAACTTGCATACATTTACAAAGAGATTTGAACTTTATTTCTAGTACCAGGAGTCTTAAACTAACATAAACTAATTAACGAGATTTGAACTTTCGATTTCGCAACAATTTGATTTAAATATGCCATACATATTCAAGACTATGTTGCATTGCGATACATCAACACAGAGATTTGAGCTTGCATACCTAAAAAGGAGATTTGGGCTTACCATATATCAACACAGAGATTTGATCTTTCAATACCTTAACAAGGATAGTTGTACTTGCAATACATAAACACGAGATTTGAACTTGCATACCTAAACAAGGGGATTTGAACATACATGCATAAGCAAATAAATTCAAAGTTGTTTTTATCTAAACAATTAGATTTGAACTTGCAATACCATAAACAATGATATTTGAACTTGCAAATCATATACAATGAGATTACAACTCAACATTATTAAACAATGATATTAAAAAGTGCAATACATAAACGATGCGATTTGAAATTACATACCTGAAAAATGAACTTTGAATTGTCAAATATTTAAACAAGGAGATTTGAACATGCAAAAACTGTACGATGAGAGTTGAACTTCCAATACCCATAAAAATAAGATTTGAAACTGCAATACCTAAACAAGGATAGTTGATCTTGCAATACCACAACAAAGAGATGTGAACGTACCGTGTCTTAACATTGAGATTCGAACTTAATATACCTAACAAAGGCTATTAAACTTTTGCAAAACATAATCAAGAAGAAGCACACTTATTTATGTCTCGGATGTATGTTAACACGCCAGCACGTCAATTAGTACTTGACGCTAATTTACATAACGCTTTGAACGTCTTCTCACTGTCAAATAATGTTCGATCACGGGCACTATACGACGTATCTAAGGTTCTTAATATCGTATATGATGAACGGCTTATGTAATTCATTTATTGATTACGCAAACACGAAAGTGAAATATTAGTTATAGTGTACAGTATAAAATCGTGTAAGCAAGTCCTATAACTGTCACATAAATCTTAATATCGTACGATACGATTGTATTTTGTATTGTATGATGAGTGGCTTAGGTAATTCCTTTATTAATTACGAAGACACAAAAGTGGGATGTTAGTTACAGTGTACAGTATTATATTATATAAACAAGTCGCATTACTGTCACAGATAAAACATCAAAAGTTGAGAGCAACATACATAAATGAATCGTACATGTCTACTGTCTTTGTGTTGAATGCAATCGACACAAAATAATAACATAACGGTATACTGGTTTTGGGACGTTTCTTTATATATTGGAATACGACTGGAATAATCCATGCATAATGATTCGTGTATTAAATGTGTATGTATACATATGTATATCTATGTTTATCTATGTTCTATGTTTATAATTCAAATAAAACAAACGTCTACTTACATCATTCAAACCACGGAGAACACTTATGACGTCATTTATATTGTTCTTCCATCGTTGTAGTCAGCCATTATGTTTATAGCGTATGTAATCCACTTGTGTGTTTAGAGTTGCCTATCGATAACATGTTACGGTTGTTTTTTGTGTGCAATATTTGGTCACGGGAAAACACATGTATATTTTGCACATATTCTTTCGCGTGATCAGGTTTTCATGTGCACTATTTTGTGTCAGGTGATCACAATTGTGTATGTTGCACAATTTTACTAAAGTAGTTATTGCGCCATTAACAAAACGTAACCTTTTATTTTTCTTCACATTCATATATAGTGTTCTTCACATTTAAATATATTTTCTTCATATTGAAATATAGATTTCTTCACATTTAAAATAAGTTTTTGTTATATTTAAATATAGTTTTTCTTCACATTTAAATATTGTTTTCAAAAATGGTATAGTTTTAACAATTATAAATGTCAACTGTATTGATACAAAGTGAAATAAAATGAAATGTTCATGCACCTATGCTATTTTCTTAATAATATGTCACAATGCTTGTATACCTTATTTTCTGGTGTTATATATATGGCCATCGGTTTACTTCTCCAATAAGCTATGGTTTATTGTAAAAATGCACATAAGTATAATCCTGCACTATCACTGCATACTTTTCCTCAAAACTTAACATATCACTACACAGTACAATGCATTTGCATGTAGCTTCACAGTGATATTAATACTCATAATTGGTTTGCCATCCTATTTTTGTGCATAAAAGTTTCAGTTTTTTGCTCAGGTTAACACTCGAATGACAGAGTTTCTAGGAAGACCATATATCAGACTCAGACCTTAAATTGCTACTGCTGACAAAAATGGTGTAGAATTGACAGCGTGATAAATTGGTCTTGCAGCTAACGTTACGTCTGTTAAGAACGTTAACGTTATCAATGAACGCGCGTTTTCTGACAGAATGATGACAATGTATTAGTTAACGTTCACTGGCCTGGGATGTGTCGATATTTATGGCTAATGGCAAACATGAAATATCGGCGTAGGCGTTTAAATGGTTGTCAAGACGTGACTATTGCATATGTCGTTGTTATACCCATGTACACCTTTATGAAAGAACAAATACGTATATTTCAGACATATACAGGGATTTTGAACGAAATATAGATTTTTCATAAAACATTATTATGTTGTGATATGTTTTAATATAAACGATCATGTTGACACAAACAAAGTAATATAGTTCAAATCAAATGTTAAATTGCCCTGAATATAACTTATAAAACAATTGCTGCTTATTTTAATTAAGTGATTTATGTTAAAACCAATTTTCTTAACTTCCAAGATCGACGTAACAGTAGTTTGTAGCAACTGGTCCAATATGTTAACATAAGGTCTATTGTTTTCAGTGTTCTTAAAATATCACATACAAAATTAATAAACTTGCGCATGTCAGAATATGTGAAATTTAAAAATAACTCTAGCTTTTCACCATTAAATTGTGAAGCAATGAAACAGAGATACGACAAAAAACCAACACACACACACACACACACACACACATACAACACTACTTTTAGTTGGCTCAGTGTAGATAAAAGCATTATATGTAATATATATAGATACACTTGTTTGTTGTAGATTAAACAACAGCATTTTATGTTTGGTTTCGAAAATAACCGAAGCCGCTTTGAATCGGTATATCTTAATAGTAAATACTAATTAAATTCAGCTATAGCGTATGTTTATACATTACAATTGTAACGTGTATACTTCATACGCGTACTTATTTAAACCGATATGTTTTACAGTAGAGGGGTATATATGTTTTGAAATTATATATTGCTAAAAACGAATACGGTGTCTAATTTTAAAATGCTGACGAAGCAAAGTACTTCCGATGCACTCAAACAGCGCTTGTTGTAAATAATCTCCTAATCTCTGTTATTGGTCGGTGTTTTTTTTTCTCTGTCATTTATTATCGCTCTACTTCAATGTAAATATCAACAGATATCGGTATTTTAAACCACGTTTGAAGTTTTATGTTTTCTTTCGACCTTCAAATGACGAAAGAAAAAAACAATCTTACGCTGTTAAGCCATTTTTAGAAGCAAGTGATACCTATTCAATTTGCCGTTTCAGTATTTCGGTCGATTAAGAACAATCTGTCTGAAAACCACTGGCCTAATTTATCTCAATTTTGCAACCAACTTGTTAAATACCACACCAGTTATCAGACGCAACTATCATCAGCTTAATAATTGGTTCAGCGTTGGCGACAACACAATATTATCACCACCCTGAGCTTTTTTCTTATCACGATTAAAGTCGTGTAAAACACTCTTAAGCGAGTATTTCGGTGATAAGAGGTTTTACTGACGAAATGCTTTTTCAATAATGCCGATATAAATTGCATTCCAGTTTTGTATAGCTGTCTTCGAGCTTAACACAAATAAATATATTTGTTGGTTTTATAATCTCATTTTGATAAGGGTAGGTCTGTGCATTTTTTGCTTTAAGCTTAATTGTTTACACAGGACCTGATTGTATTCGCAAGTACATTACAATCTTTCACCGTATTCACGATAATTCAAGGGCGGTACTAGAAGACTTCAAACGGAAAAACGTGTAAAGTGTGACCTAATAAATTTCATTATGGCTAACGCATTGCAGCCGTCGGCGAGAAAATGACTTTAAACCATGAAACAACCAAGTATGGAATATCGTGTTGTTTGTATTGCCCTGTGTATGTGCTGTTTTGTATAGGCAAATTTATAACTTGCCTTAAGTAAAGTATTAGTGGATTTTAACCATTTATATTCTTAAATGTGCTTTTTAAACAGTGATGTCGCAGTGATTTTGGAATGATTTAAAATTGTTATTCCGAAAGAAAAAACTTTCTAAAATATCTCTTAAGCTTGATAAACTCTTTTGTACCTGTATCATTTACGCTGATAACATGGTATTTATTGACTTTAAACGCGTTTAAAAAATATGGTCAGATTTGTTTACAGGTTCATTAAGATAACAGCTGGAGGTGACATTCATTCAAATCTTTCATGGCGAAGAATATTTAATGAGGGAATGAAGCTGATTTAATGGGGCAGGCAAACAAACTACGTTTTACCTTTATCATTGAGGCTTGTCAAAGGGTGTTAAAGAAAGCGTTAACGTAATTTTCCGAAAAACTTCTGTCATATATTTACGATTTTCCGTGAAAACGTCCGCACAAAGTCGTTAATGCAAGCTTAAAATCTCATGATAATAATACAGCCTGCAGTTAAGTTACATAGTATTCCCAAAAACAAAACATTAACTATACAAGTTAAATTTTGTATCAATGTATATTTGTTCATGTCGTTTAAATGTTTAAGGGAACATTTTTTTAAAGAAATTTGGGTGAGGTAAGTTACAAGATAAGAGATCATGTATAGGCGTTCCGGTACATGTTAACACACGAGTGAGAACATGTTATGATTGATTTATCGATTTGGCTTATTGATTGAATGAAATCATTACCCAGCCGACAATCTGCACATAATTGGACAGATGTTATCAGACATATTTTAACTCATGGTAGTAAAGTTCTCTTAATTATTCCTTTTAATAAATATATTGATTTATAACTAATCCAGATTGGTTTGCTAATTAGACGACTTGTAACTAATGGTAATTCAGTGCTCTTAATTTGTTTACAAATACATTTATTTATAACCAATCCAGATTGGGTGCTTATAATAAATTTCATCAAAAAGTGCCACTTTACCGCGAAATACATAGCCATCTAAACTTTTAATCACTTACATCAACGACAACAGTTCCTTTTCAAAACATTCCATATACTGTAGTGTATAGTAGTGAATACTACGAGTAGGAAAATAAGTTTTCGTCGTTCTTTTAAAACATTTTTGTTAACAAATATGCATCGTAACAACTTGATTTATGTTTAGAGCGAAAACCAAATTGAACTCGCTACCAGATCAAGTTCTAATATGTTGTAGACGTGCGATTGGAAGACAACAATTTGCACGTTATCGAATCTTGATCTTATTGAGCTCGCTGGGGAGCAGACGCCACTTAGTGCCACGTGGAACGTCCTCGAGTCGTTTGCGAGTGACAAAAAGTGGCATTGTCTGTTGGCAAATTCCGCGCATTCCGTTGGCATTCAGAAATACGTTTTAAAAGTACGCTTAAATAAGTGTTATTCGTGTTTTATGTTAGTTTTTTTCTTTTGTATTGCACAATCGAGTTTGAACACATTTTTTCAGCTGGATAGGTGGAAAGCCTCAAATTAAAGCATTCTTTTGAATCCTGGATGAATTTGTGATATTTACTGATACAATCATTATTGCTTGGTTTGTTCGAAGGAGGTGTCGCCATAAAATGGACAGAGTTTATCCAATCGATGCATCTTAATATGTGGCCTTTTTGAGGTGTATCCACCAAGGCCTATTTAATGTTTAAAATAAATCGTTTATGACGCACGCAGAAGAATGCCGACGATAACCCATTCCTCTTATCATCTCGTCTTTCCTTTAGCATGGTTCCATTTGTACGCCAACAGCAACATATATCGGTACATATAATTACCTTTGAAATGTTATGTTTTCTTTCGAACTTCAGTTGAAGAAACAAAAAAGCTAATGTCTATAAGACGTTTATTAAAAACAAGTGAAAATGATTCCATTTGCCGTTTTTGTCGTACAGTCGAATACGGATAATCTGAAAGGATTTTTACCCTTTCAATATTTTACCCAACTCGTAATATACCACGAGTCATCAGATACAAAAATCATACGCTTGCTAGAAGTTGTCTTCAGCACAATAGTATCACTCCCCTAGCTTTTTGGTATCATAAATTAATTTTCGTAAAATACTCTGAAGCGACTACTTCGGCAATAAGAGTTTTATTTACCGACGAAATAGCGTTTTCAATAACGCCGAAATAAAACCCATTCTTTTTTTGTATGTTATCATATGCACTTTCCAAAACATACATGTGTTGATATTTTATCGCTACTTGATTCCAGCAGATCGGTGCATTTGGCTATATGCTTAATTGTTTAAATACGACAGGATATTTAAATTGGTTTGAATTGAAGATTTTAATTGATATTCAATATACAACCAACCAACCCACTTTCCTATCGAGATCATTTATCACTTTCATAGGAATGTCACACTCAGTGAAATGGCCCACAATATACAATAGAGAAACTTAAAATAATATTGGCTAAGAAGTAGTGAATTCAAAGAGGTAGTTATATTCATATCATTTCCATACACAAAGATGGGAATTACTAAGCGGCATCCACCGTTCATCTGCTCATTTTAGTTCATGTTGTTTATTTGTTGACGCCCATGGGCCATTTCGACCTTATGCATTTGTGCATATGATATCCGATGAGAGAGCTCCCTCATTTTGGACCTTATTTTACATGTTGCCTCCATATGGGCAACTTGCGTACCGAGTCAAAAGAAAATTTGACAGAACATTGTTATAAAAATAATATGTCGATGATATCATATCATTGCGATAGATTGAGAACTTCGTACTTATAAACAGCGATTGTACTAAGTACTCTCATTTAAAATGTACACACACCGCCATGTGTCTCACGTTAAGTTCTATACCGTCATGTGAGTGTGAATTCATAAGCACCTGCAAGAATCGTAATAATGTTCTGAGTATTAGGTTTCATTTTAATGGGAATTACTGATATTTCCTGTACGCAAACGTGTTGGTGTTCGTTGACGCCTTAACCAATTAACATATTAAAAAGCATTAAAGGAAAAGCTGAGATTATTTTGTTAATATTAATTGAATTGTTGTTGTATTTTCTTTATTTTATATATACATAATACAGTAGTGTATCGATACGTTTTCGATTTATTGTTGCTTATTGTGCCTTTTCTCGCCAACCGTCATCCAATGTTAATAACGTTTTGATTACGTTGTTCCGAAACTATAGTGATACATCAATAAATTAATTTAGTATAGTTATTCACAAAATGTAAATTTAAGTCATACATTTCCATGTATGCTATATCATCTTAAAATTATGGCGTGTCAAACGTTGCAAAATTCAATGTTTCTATATTTATGTGGTATATTTGAATATATTAGTTCTATATTTCCATTTGTGTGAGGTATAATTGCATATATATATGTTGTAAAAATTCATAAATAAATGGTAAAATCTGATATATGTATGGTTTAACAAATATATGTCGTATAATTTCATATTTATGTTTGATATTTTCATATATATGTTCTAAAACTTCATATATGTATGCAATATTTTATATATATGTGGTATAATTCTGATATTTCTGTTGTATAATTTTGAAAAAATATGTGTGTGTTATAAACTTTCATATTTGTGTGCAATAATATTTCCCATGATGCAAATTATAGGACATATATATTAAAATTTTACAACAAACATATGAAATTATTGCACAAACATATCAAAGTTTAGAAAACACACATATTTTGAAAATTATACAATACAAATATCAGAATTTTACCACATATAAATCAAAATATTGCATATATATATATATAAGCTTTCAGAACATATATATGAAAATATCGAACATAAATATGAAATTATACAACATATTATTGTTATGCGATACATATATCGGATTTTACCATGTATATATATGACTTTATACAACATATATATGCAATTATAGCACAAACAAATGGAAATAAAGAACATATACATGTATATTCAAATATACGACATAAATATGGAAACATTGAATTTTGCAACGTTTGACACGCCATATTAAATAGCTATTATGCATGTGTTCTAAAATAGATCGATACGAAGTAGTCTTAAATATTAAAACCGTTTATTTCGGCAACTTCTTGGAAGCGAGCGAATGCTTAAATCAAAATATGGGAATATAATTATATTAACGCTTATGCCCCATTTTTGAAACACGTTTCTCGCATCGTCAAACTGTTTCAGCTATAAATCATCGTTGAGTAATGTGTTTGTAATTTGTTTGTACGTCGTTTACCCGCTATGCTGACAAACTTCAATCGAAATTTCTAAGTATTCGGTAATTTATAAGTTTATAAATAATTACTGCACCTATCCCAATGACGTAATATGTTTGCAAATTTACGATATAAGGCCATTTTGTGATCAAATTAGCCGTTTTTCAGAGAACTGTGCCGAAAAGTACATAATTTGTCAAATTTTAAAATCACAAAATAATGCTATTCTTTATTACATTTTTTGAGCAAGATAGGTCACCGAATAATAATATGAATTATTTAATTGAGGCAACTATACGCTATATACGCTCACAAACGTAAAATATAATGGAAATAATAACACCGCTATATGTGAAGAATATAATACCAATATGCAAAATGCTTTGAACACTGAAATCGTATTTTAACAAATATGATATATTGATTTAGGGAGAAGGATTTTCCAGCAGGTCGATACACGGATAAGTTAAACTCGGAATGGCGCGGGGGGGGGGGGGGGNGAGATTTGAGGGATCCATTGATGTTTTGGTTGGTAAATGTGCACACTTTGCTTTAAAACGTTTGTTGCTCGTGAATGGGTGAGTATAGTGGTTTTAATGGAAGATATCATAAACCCGTACACAAAGTATTATGTCTGTGGTAAACTTTACTGCTAAGCCGTACACAAAGTATCGTTGCTGTAATGGACGGTTTTAGAAACATGAACACAAAGTACCATGTCTATAGTGGCCGGTATAAGGAACCTAGACACTATCTTCTGTGACTGAAGTGAACGATATCTTCACCCCATACACAAGGCTCCATGTCTGTTGTAGACGGTATGAGAAACCTGAACACTATCTACTGTGTCTGTAGTGAACAAGATCTTAACCCTGTACACAAGGTACCATGTCTGTAGTGGACGGTATGAAAAACCTGAACACTATCTACTGTGCCTGTAGTGAACGATATCTTCACCCCGTACACAAGGTACCATGTATGTAGTAGACGGTATGAGAAACATGAACACAAAGTTCCATGTCTGTAGTGGACGGTATGAGAAACCTGAACATAACTACTGTGTCTGTTGTGAACGATATCTTCACCCCGTACATAAGGTACCATGTCTGTAGTGGACGGTATGAGAAACCTGAACACAAAGTATCATATCTGTAGAAGACGGTATGAGAAACCTGAACACTATCTACTGTTCCTGTAGTGCATGATATCTTAACCCCGTACACAAGGTACCATGTATGTAGTAGACGGTATGAGAAACCTGAACACAAAGTATCATGTCTGTAATGGGCGGTATGAGAAACCTGAACACTATCTACTGTGTCTGTAGTGAACGATATCTTCACCCCGTACACAAGGTACCATGTCTGTAGTAGACGGTATGAGAAACCTGAACACTATCTTCTGTGTCTGTAGTGAACGATATCTTCAACCAGTACACAAGGTACCATGTCTGTAGTGGACGGTATGAGAAACCTGAACACTATCTTCTGTGTCTGTAGTGAACGATATCTTCAACCCGTACACAAGGTACCATGTCTGTAGTGGACGGTATGAGAAACCTGAACACTATCTACTGTGTCTGTAGTGAACGATATCTTCACCCCGTACACAAGGTACCATGTCTGTAGTGGACGGTATGAGAAACCTGAACACTATCTACTGTGTCTGTAGTGAACGATATCTTCACCCCGTACACAAGGTACCATGTCTGTAGTGGACGGTATGAGAAACCTGAACACTATCTACTGTGTCTGTAGTGAACGATATCTTCACCCCGTACACAAGGTACCATGTCTGTAGTGGACGGTATGAGAAACCTGAACACTATCTACTGTGTCTGTAGTGAACGATATCTTCACCCCGTACACAAGGTACCATGTCTGTAGTGGACGGTATGAGAAACCTGAACACTATCTACTGTGTCTGAAGTGAACGATATCTTCACCCCGTACACAAGGTACCATGTATGTAGTAGACGGTATGAGAAACCTGGACACTATCTACAGTGTCTGTAATGAACGATATCTTAACCCCGTACACAAGGTACCATGCATGTAGTAGACGGTATGAGAAACCTGAACACTATCTACTGTGCCTGTAGTGAACGATATCTTCACCCCGTACACAAGGCTTCATGTATGTAGTAGACGGTATGAGAAACCAGAACACTATCTACTGTGCCTGTAGTGAACGATATCTTCACCCTGTACTCAAGGTACCATGTATGTAGTGGACGGTATGAGAAACCTAGATACTATCTACTGTGCCTGTAGTGAACATATTTTCACCCTGAACATAAGGTACCATGTCTGTAGTAGACGGTATGAGAAACCTGAACACTATCTACTGTGCCTGTAATGAATGATATCTTCACCCCGTACACAAAGTACAGTGTATGTTGTAGACGGTATATGTAACCCTTGCACAAAGTACCGTGGCTTTGGTGGACGGTAAAGATAATCCCTTGCACAAACTAGTGTACTGCATCAACAACCAGTAAACAATGTACAGTGACTGTACTAGACTGTGTTGCGAGTCGTTAACGAGTTAATGTACCGCGTTCGAACTGGACGGTATCGACAAACCATAAACAAAGCACTTTGTTTGTAGTAGACGGAAACTGAAACACGTGCACTAAATACCGATTCAGTATAGACGGAAGCAACCTGGTGTTTACCCTATACCATGCGACCTACCCAAGACGTTGAAAATGAATAATGTAGCAATGTTTACATGTAGGTTTGTTTTGTGTAAGAAAGGCCATGAAATCCATAATTACGTACAGACAGTTTGACGTCAGTAGATACGTACTCCAATTTCATTTGTTTTTGTTTCTTTCCGCCTTCGCCGCCAATCATCTTTTAATGTTGTTAGCGATTTGATTATTATGTCCCGAAACTACACCTTTACGTCAATAAATTGATGTCGTGTATAAGTCCGCACAAAATGTAAATGTCACGCCTCGTCGCCTTGAAGTAGCTTTAATAAATCTGTTTAAATAGATATGTACGTAATATTCGTAAATATAAACCGTTTATTTTGACCGCTTGTAGGAAGCAAGCGAAGTTAAGTGATTTTTTTTATCAATATATCATCATTGAGTATTTGTTTTATTTATATTTACCAGTGATGACAAATTTAATCGCAATTTCTAAGTATTTGGTATTTTGTAAGTTCTCACTGCACCTTTCCACGGGACGTTACATGTTTACCGCGTTTTATTTGGTTGATATTTTGAAAATGTACGATATAAGGCTTTGTTGTGATCAAATAAGCCAGATCACCATGAGGATCCTTGAACGCTCAACTTGATAACCTTAGCCAAGTTATTTTATACTCGAGAACCTTGTTTTGGCTACTTTTTGCGACATAGGTCATAATTCAAACAAATCTTATTAGATGTATACATAAGGACAACGAGGATCCTTGAAGTAAAAGAAGACTCTGAAGATCATTGAACACTCACCTTAGAAAATGTAGCTGTTAAAATAGTCGAGACCCCTGGTTTAAGGCTACTGACGACAGGTGTATAATTTGAACATATGTTGTTATGTAAGTTAATACAAAACCGTGCACACACCACATGTTTAATCCAAGTTTGACCGTAGGTGCCTTATTAAAACAAACTCAGTAGATAACCAATAGTGTGTACCAAATATAACACCTATAAGACTTAATATTTTACACAAAAAGCTAATTTGTTTTATTGTGCTTATATAGTTTATATAAATAAGCAAACCCAAAAGTTAACTTTGACCATAGGAGCATGATTTGAACAAAATTGGTTGATTACCCACTATACAAGGTAACATAACAAAAACCAAACATCTGGACTTTGCGGTGAGAAGATTTGCAGATGAATGGGCAAGTCCAAAAGGGTATATAGAGCATTACTTAGAGTTATAAATTTCAGCATTTATGTATTTGTCTATAAACAATTAACATTAACTATTCATAACTTAATGCACGCATAAAAGCGAGTATACGAACTTCTTTTTTTCAAAACAGATTACACGATGATGAAACTAAAACTATAATAAAAGGTCAGAAGAAGTAGTACCAAAAAAAAAACTTATAAAAAGTTTATTGAATTGCAATTTTCCAATGTTGTACCGAAGGAAACGTCTTCACACGACACATACTTCGTTGGGAAACCCCCATTAATATGTGAAGATTCGTTCATATGACACATAAACACAATTTCAGTTCTCCAATAAATTCGAATAAAGGTATCGACGTTATCTTGCTCGTTATAAATATTACTGAAGTAGAAAATATTTAATTAGTGAACTATATAAGGATTGTTTATTAATTTTATTTAATATTCCTCGGTCATATTCACATGTTGGTTTAAGATTGCGAGATTACAATGTTGACATCGAAATCGAATATGCTTGCTTTAAATTATCTTTTCCATCATATCCTGATCAAAATAAAAATGCTATATCTCTTAATTGATGTTTTTTCACACCTGTTTGGATTTATGCTCATATTGCATACTTCGAAAGTATATCGTTGAGCTACATTAAATATATCAATATTCCGTATTGCATTTTTGAGCGTGAAAGATAAATTAAATATGGGCCGCGTCGCGACAAAACATGCCTAAATGACAAATTTTGACATGGTCGTTTTTAGTCAATTTTTATAGCAATTTCATTTTGAAGTTGAATGGTAAAATCTTTATTAAAATCGGCTAAGAAACGCCAAAGTTATGGGCATTTTCGTGACGTCATGTAATGTCCCATTTTATGTTTGACGTTGAAGCCATTTTCGACGAATCGAGAAAATATCACGGGCTGTATTTGAATTCTGGTTTTGTTAAAACAGAATACTAACATGGTAATTGATCAAACAGACAATTAAATTGGTTAACTATGTTGTTTTTATTCATTATGTTATCATAATAAAAAAAATATGAAAATTGTATATTTTTTTCCCAAATGGGACCTAAAAATTCCCAAATGAAAGTTTTTTTTTTTTTTCGATCTCAACATTTTGTTCATCTCCCATCCAGCTCTATTAGTTGAACCTTAATAAATATAATATTGAAACACTCTTATTCTCAATTTTGAAGCATTTGTTACCAAAACAACAACAACACTAATTTTCCAATTGTAGTCAAAACGCTGCGATTTTTCCCAATCCAAAGGGACCCAGCCCCATTCCCAAAATGGTGAAAAAAAACACTGGTGGCAACGAAGGAACGAACACAGTATGGAGGATTTCAAGTTCAATTATTATTATTGGGGACTATCATAAGGCAAAGTTATTTGTTCGAATGTGAAAATTAGACAACTCTTCCGTTAGAAAATTGGGTGGCCTAAAAAGGGCCGTTTGTTAGACAAGTCGCTAACTTTCTGCTGGTGTACTTGGTGACAGCCTTTTTGCCCTCGTGAACAGCGCAATATATATTATGTTTTACATGCCGTTTGGTAATATCAAGGTCTTCTGGTAGTCATGCCTTGAAAGTGATCTTCAAGTACAAATGCTTTAGCAATTATCATGTACATATCTAATAAAGTCATTAACTGATAGCTTTATAATCCCTAACGCTGACAACATGATGTTTTTGCATTGTAATCATATTGAACATAATTGTTTCACTTTCTTGTTTTATGGAATATTTCATTTGTTTACAGCTGGAGGTGACATTCACTCAAATCTTGCAAGGCGATGAATATTTTATGAAGGAATGACAATTTGATGTGACAGGCGAACAGACTGTCACTTTTTTGCATCACCTCTTTTTCAACGAGCGTCATAGATAACGTTAAATAATTTTCCACTTGATTACGTTGATACTTTTGTGGTGTACAATTGAACAATCCGCATGATAGTGATAGCTCAAAAAGGATGAAGTCATAAACATAACTTTTGACTCGACATTTTCCCATCACATCACAAACCACGCATTTGATATATAATAATACAAGTTATTCATGATAAACACGGAAGATCTGATGTCGTTAATTTAAAGGTTATACATTTTAAGGCTTTTTCTCTCTGAATAGTGTTTCTTTTGCGAGATCATATTGCGATGTTGTTGTTTCCGGTTGATCGTCCAAGAAACCGACATTATCTTTATTGCGAATATAATGTCCAATTTTAGCGCAAATATTAGCAGTAAAATGTATTTATTCATTCCCATAAGTACACTGGGCTAAATGACACATGCGGAAGGACTAATGCAATACTTTTACCTCATTAATCAGTATTGCAGTGAAAACTATCAAAAAAGGAATTATCGTTGACATTTAAACTCATCAGGATATTTTGTTTTTCGTTAACAGTGCCATTTAAAATATCATCAGAGGCATATGTATTTAATACAATATATCTGTGTTTAGCTGTTATTCTATATGGGTTGGGCAGCACTCGGCATGTGATGAAGTTATTAAGGCAACAACAACGGTAGTTGACATGCCACAATATGACATTACAAAGTCTCAAATCGAGCTGAACTTTAAAGAAAACACATTACAAAGTCTCAAATTGAGTTGCACTTTTTAGAAAACAGAGCATCACTGTTTGTATAATGTTAGTATATTATATTAGTTTTTGTAAATGCCTCAAATACCAAACTTTCAATATTGTAACCGTTATGTTTAATAGGAGAAGGGAAGGCAGAAATACTGCAAGACATTTTTTGATGTCGTAAACCGTTTATTGCTATGGGAATAAAGGTACAGTTGATTATGATAATGATGATAATGCTGATGATGATTATAATTATGATTATGTTAATCATAATATAATAATGAGCAAAACTACAGAGGAAAACTTTTATATTGGCTTTTTTTACCTTCTTTAATTCTACTACCCTACATATTCAATGGCCTAAACCAAGAACACTTGAGATCAAATGTGGTTAATTGTGCTATTTTAATAGATAACAATTGTCACAGTTTGAGGGTGGTCCATATTAAGGACTTAAGCATATTGTCAAGTAGCATTTAATTGGTATTTTGCACAATACAATTTCCGATACATTAACATGGCGAGACAGATTTGTTAAAGAGTGTTCAATGGGTCAGTGTGTTATGGCTTTCAGTGGTTTTGTGTATATTTAAGACATAGTGCTGGGTCATTGTATTCTGACTTGTTTGTGACATTGTTAGGCCGCTAGAATTACAAAAAGAGTGAGATTTCAGCAGTAATAGTTCTGCATAACCGATTCATATATACAAGTGTTAACATCTGTGTAGCAAACGTTAATTTCTCTGATATCAAATGCTTGTATAATTGAAGGACAATCCACATATTTTGCTAGACAAAATAGACAATGGCCTTTTTTCAACAGTATCCGTTTAATTTGTTGTTGTGTGATTGTTTTGTTTGACTGTTGGCCATTTCCAACAGTATTTCAGTCAAATTACAACGGTCAGTTTACCACTTCACGCTTTTCCAGGTAAATAATTGCACACACTGATCCCGGAAATTGACAACTGCCTTACTTAAATCAGAGGTAGGGTGAGAATTGCCGTTAAATAATTACATTACCAATCATCACACAAGTTATGTGGCCGTACCGGGGATCGATCCCGCGATCCAGGGATTTGAAATCCTGTGCTGTACTAACTAATCTAGCTTGCTATGAAGAAAACATGTTTTAAAACTTGCAATACTTAAACATTAACATTTTAATTTGCAAAAACAAAAAGGGTGAGATTTGAACTTGCAGTGCCTAAGTAATTAGCTTTTAAATTGCAATACCCAAACAAGCAGATTTGAACATGCAATACGTTCATATTGAATTCTGAAAGTTGAAATACTTAAACTATGATATTGTTTTTTGCAAGACTCAAACACTCAGCTTGAACTAACAATACCTTAACAATCAGTTTTGAACGATCAATACATCAACCACGAAAATCGAACTTCTATGCCTTAACAATATTATGTTGAACGTGCAATTCCTCAACCATGAGATCTTGAACTCGCAATTCTTAAACTATGAGATTTTAACAATGTTATTAGACTTGTAATGCATAAGCGATGAGATTGGAACGTTCAGTACCTAAACCGCGAGAGTTGAACACGCTGTACCTTAACAATTATATCGGCATTTGGAATACCTAAACAATGATATTTGAACTTGCAATGATGAGATTTGAACTCTCTTAACATAAACAATGATATTTTAAACTTGCAATTCGATTCGAACTTGTAATATCTTAACAGTGAGACTTGAACATACAATATCGACCAATTATTTTTTGAATTCGCAATACATAATCAGTGATATTTGAACTTACATTACCTAAACTTTGAGATTGGTTCTTGAAATACATAACCAGTGAACTTTTGAACTGCTAAAGCCTATACATGTACATTGAGTTTTACACTTATATGTATCATGAATATTGCTGGGCCAAGTGTGAGGTTGAGCGCTCTATAACCGGTTTAAACCCTCAATGCTTAGCATTGACCGTTCCAAGGCGGTGACCCCAGCTTTATTCTACTATGTGTATATGTTGTTTCCTTTTTTGCCGTACTGTACCGTTTTGGCAATTGGTTCCTTGCCATAAATAAAGGGCCACAAAGGTGTGTATGATAGAATTGCAATACTGCTGCAGTTTCTGGAGTTATACTTCTTTATATTGGAAAACCGAAGTAAACTGAGGGTTACGTTAAGCGTTATGTATGTCTCAGCCATACATAAATGCGACTGTACGCTGATTAGCAATTTACGTTAATGGATATAAAGTATAAACGTCCTACCTCGAAGCCAAATATACCCACATTCAGCATTATGTAAGAAAACATACGTTTAGTTGAGACATGTACAAGGATTAAAAACGAAATATGGATTTGTCATAAACAAATATTATGATCCGTTAATGTTTAAAATAAACGATCATATTGACACAAACATGGTTATACAGTTAAAATAAAATGTTAAATTGCCCTGAATATAGCTAATAAAACAAGGATTACTAATGTTGATTAAGTGATTTAACTTTAAGCCAGTTGTGTTTAGCAACTGGTCCAAATATGTTTACAGAAGGTCTATCAGCGTTCTTAAAACATCACATGGAACATATAAATATACTTGCAAATGTCAGAATATGTGATATTTTAAAATTACTCTAGTTTTTCTCCATTAAATCGTTATGCAATTAATCAGAGATACGACTCATAAAATCAACACACGCACACACACACAACAATACTTTTTAGTTGGCTCAGTGTAGATAACAGCATATTATGTAATATACCCGGTAGATACACTTGTTTGTTGTAGATAAAACAACGCCATTTTGTATTTTCTTTCGAAGTAACTGACGATGATGTGATTCGGTATATCTAAATACTTATTCAATGCTTTTATATCGTATGTTTATACATAAAATGTGTAACGTGTATGTTTAAATATGCGTTTTTTTTAACCATTATGTTTTACAGGAGAGGGTTATTGATGTTTTAAAAATATGTGTTGCTTAAATCGAATACGGTGTCTAATTTAGAAATGCTGACTCAACAATATACTTTCGATGCACTCAAACAACGCTTGTTTTAAATAATCTCCTAATCTCTTTTATTGGTCGGTTTTTCTTTTCTCTGTCATTTAGTATCGTTCTACTTCAATGTAAATATCAACAAATATCGTTATATGTAGTCACCTTTGAAGATTTATGTTTTCGTAAGCCTTCAGTTGACGAAAGAAAAAACAACCTTCTTACGCCTTCAAGACTTTTATCGAAAGACGCGAGACCTATTCAATTTGCCGTTTTAGGATTTCATCAATTAAGAACAATCTTTTTGAAAAATATTCTGGCCTAATGTATTTCAATTTTGCCCCCAACTTGTTAAATACCACACAAGCTATCAGACGCAACTATCACCAGCTTAATAATTGGTTCAACGTTGGCAACAACACAATATTATCTCCACCCTTAGCTTTTTTTCTTATCACGATTAAAGTCATTTAGAACACTCTTAAAAAGCTAGTTTTGCGGTGATAAGGGGTTTTACGGACGCAATGCTTTTTCAATAATGCCGATATAAACTGCATTCCAGTTTTGTATACCTGTCTTCGAGCTTAAGTCAAAAAATATATGTGCAGGTTTTATAATCTCATTTTGATAAGGGTAGGTCGGTGCATTTTTTGCTTTAAGCTTAATTGTTTACATAGGACTTGATTGTATTCTCAAGTACATTTCAATCTTTCACCGTACTTCACAATACTTCAAGGGCGGTACTAGATGACTAAAACGATAAAACGTGTATATTGTGACCTAATAAATGTACTAACGCATATTTTTACCAAACGCATACATCACTCAGTTGTGTGACCTTATCTGAAACTCGTTTTCATTTAATCCTGTTTACGCTTCAACCTTCCTCATTAGGCTCACAACTTTATATAAAACGAGATTTGCTGCGTAAGCAAACATTGGCCCTACTTGTTGCAGCATCATAGTCAATGTCATGAAAATAGACCACTGCAAATTGAATCGACATCTACGTACTTGATAAAAGCTGTTGGACACTAAACAAATTTAGGTTTCAGAATGACAAAATGTGTACCTCACATATAAAATAAACACGTAAAACTGCTTAACAATTTTGCTGAATCAGCGAGTCAAAACTCCGAAGACCATGCAAGATCATTTAAATTAAGCAACAAATTGTAAAATAGCGAACAACAAACAGGTCATAAACACAAATCATAAAAACGAATAAATAAAAAAACACTAACTTCGTTTAAAACGTCACTGAAAATAATGACAAAAGATGAAGCAAATTTCACCTACGTGTTACCTTCACGATTAACGATCAAGCCGTTTTGACTTACGAGACAACTTGAATGATGAACATCTTTTATTCTCGTATCCCATATGTCGTGCGTTTCGAATGAAAACAATCTGTACCTTCAAGATGCATGTAAGCAATATCAGAACAAGACCCATGTATGACTCGAACCATCGCCCTGCCGTTTCGTATGCTACCGCTCTATCTTTAAGGAATCGGAAACGGGTTTATCGTGGTTTTAGGCTTAATAACAAAGGTTGTTGTGAATGAGCGAATGTTAAATCAGAACGCCATGGTGTCGTGGATTTGGTGTCCGCCTAGCGAGCGTAAGGTCTCGTGCTCGATTTCCACTCTATGAGCTTTCTTACGATCTTCCTCAAAGACACCCAAAGTAATGGTTCTACTCAGAAAACGGTGACAAGATGCTCTTTATAAGCATCACGCTTTCAATACAATCGAGCTAAAACGAATTGCTTTAAACTAATGAGTGCATTTCAACATGTTCACGAGAGCATCTGGAATAATGAGAAAAAGAATAACGTCTTTTGTTAATGTGTATAAATCAGTTGACAGCTGAGTTGAAACATTTATTACAATCAACGTAGATTCGTTTGCTCATTTTGGTAACATTACACAAATATGTATTGTTCAAATTTTAATTGCTGCATTTTCAGAACAACAAGTTTTTAAAAATCACAAACCTTTACAAGTGTACTCCCGAATTATATCCTTTATGTCGGGTAATTGGCAGGTAGGCAGTCGGTACATTTCCATTTATCAAGTGGCTTAACTAGACCTGTAAGAAACCTGAAACGTATTCCTCTCGCTCCGTTGACCAAGGCCATCGACATGTTATTAGTCCCCTTCTGTAGTAACAGGAGCATATGTTTACTCCCGGTTCTTCCGTGGGTCTACGTATCAGTCTGTCCGTCAGAATCAGTATACTGCAAAAACTCAAAAAGTATTAAGCGAGGTTGATGAAACTTAGTATGTGGATAGAGGGTCGTATGGGAAATACGGACGTTATTTCAGTCTATATATCGAACAAAAAATATGATTGCATTGGTAGTTAATAATAAAAGAAACAAACATCTGGATCATGTGATTGCTACAAATCTTCGTAAGCTAAGTTAATGGAACTTGGTATGTTTATAGCGTGGTTGCTATGGTTACATATGATATGGTTACAGACGTAACTAAACCAACTAAAAGATGGATCCTGTGATAACTTAAAAAATAAGTAAGCTAGAATGATGAAACTCGGATAGATGGACATATGTGAAACATGCACATTGTTTCAGTTATGTTCGTATGTCCGTTTGTCTTTCCGTCCGTAAAAATAATCTGGATGCTGGGATAACTCAAAATGTTCTTCAGCTAGGTTGATGAAACTCAGTATTTTGATAACAGGCCATAGGGGTAATATGTAAGTTATATGTCCATTCAAATAATCTGGATCCTGCGATAAAAAAAGGTAGGTTGATGAAACTCAATATGTGAATAGAGGATCATATAGGCAATATGTACCTTATTTCAGTCATTTATCAGACAAGAATTTAAGTTGCTATGGTTACATAAATAATCGAAACTAGAATCGAGATCCTTGGACAACTTAAATAAGACTTAACCTAGGTTGGTGGAACTCGGTATGTGGACAAAGGGCCATATGGAGAGTATGCACGTTATTTCAATATTGTCTATTCTTTCGCCCGTCCCGATAGTTTTTCAACTGATCAAACTGTGGTTGCTATGGTAACAGAAATAATTGAAAACTAAACTTAACATCCTGCTATTAATAAAAAGGTACATAGGCTAGGTTAAAAAAATAATACGCGGGATCATGTTCTTACACCGACAACATTAACACGATAGGGGACTGCTGTTTTGTCTGTGACAACGCTCTCGTTAATATATACAATATTTAACAAATATTTGGCTACATTAGCGTTTTATGCAGTATTTAGTCGGAACATATTTATGAAAAAAACATGCATTGCAATATGAAGCTTTTGTTCATATGTTGGGACATTTCGGCTAATGACCTTAACTGTTCACACTGTGATCAGGTGTTTGAATTTAACAACCTTGTAACACATATAAACGTTTGCTTAATAGCTCAATAGCAAACTAACATATCATTTAAATGACATGAACTACTTAAACTATAATAGATACCAAATGAACCGCATCAGTGTATGCACGTGTTATGGAAAAAAGAATACTCATGACCCCTTCAAAAAGTTAACAAACATTATTTCTCGAAAACCAAACAATTTAATTACATCAAGAATTGTAAGTGAATCACATAATCATATAAACATGTGTTCGCATAACAATGAAGTATAGACTAGTGTGAATAGATGTGGTTGGTAGTATGCGAGAATTTCATGTAGATATATGCTACAGAATGTTCGACAGATATAACGGCCAGTAACCCTTATTAATCTACAACTTACGAGGCCCGATGGATACAAAATAGTTGCACACAATATAAATTTACGTATTCTTTATTTAAGCAAATACATGCAATAAACTAAATTTAAGAAACAATACACGCGCAGAACTGACACACACGAAGATGGAATTGTTCTGACTGGCTTGAAGTTTGCAAGTATTTTTGAAGCACATTAAACGTTAACACTGCAATTAGCAATTCAGAAGATTAATATTACGATCTCATTGGAGTGTAATTAAGGTATCTGTTAATAAATAAAATGAAACTTACATGTTAGAAATATAAGTTTTACGTTGTCACAAGTCCTTGTGTGTGGTACTTTTTTTTTAGTTTTCTCACCTTTCAATCATATGGTGAATGATAATTATTACACAATGGTGTACGTAATCAATTAAGCGCAAGGTTTATTGTTGATGGCTTTCTTTCATGTGGTTAATTATGGTATTTAGAGAATACAATTGCATCGACAAAGAACACATATTTTGACGTACATGCGTCGAAAAGCAAAGGTATCGATCAACGAAAAACGTACTTTTTTACATTAAAGTTTGCTTTTATTTATTAAAAGATATCTTGCTTACATTCAAATGAACTTGTCATCTTGATGGAAAGATGGATGGATGGCTGGATGGATGGATATGTGGGTGGGTTTTTTCTTTCCGTAAATCTTCTATCTATTATTTTATGTTTAATATGGTATCAAGAAATAGGTTCATCGCTTGAGTGTAATGTTGTTGTGTTTTTGCTAGAAATTGCATTCATCTTTTAAGAAAACAATGTCAACACTTCAGATATATTGAATTCAAATATCATAGAGGCTCCATTACGAAGTTAATTCTGTGTTTAAAGGTGTGCGAAAATAATGCACAGTTGATTTTCATTATCACTCATATGTCATCACTATGTATATACGACATACCATTGCATAATTTTCATGCATATAGGTCGTAGGTCTATTGAATTAATTTTCCTCATAATGAAATGATTTCTTTTAAACCTATTTGTTTCCTTTGTATGTCACTTGTTTCAGGCCTAGCTGGTTGGTGGGCCTGAGGAGGATTGATAGTGGTTCATAAGACTGTGAAATGTCCGCACAAGTTAATCCGGGATGAACTTTCCGGTTATATGGAATTTTTCGTTTGAAGGAAGTCTCTTCTGAACGAAATTGCAGTCTATGCGTAAAGAGCCGTCCCTGATTAGCCTGTGTGGACTGAAGGCTTATCTGGGACGACACATTAACAACATGTATTCAGCACTGTATGTTTTTCTATAACAAGGGTCATATATTTTTAGGCGCGTTTATGCAAAACTTGCTTAATGTATATGCGTAATGGGTTGGCCTATGTTGAATATATGCGTAGTATATAATAAAAACCATACAGGTTGAAAGTGCTATAATGGATTAAAAAGTGTGGTAATCCTTAAATATCTATGGTATTATATGCATATTTTAATTTTGAAAATCCTTCTGTCTAGGTCAACATTTATCCAAATATATAAATGATATTGCAAAATTTTCATATGATGCATATAATTCTAAAATTCGCATACCATTACATACTATGGTGTCGTACTTAAACAATTTATTTTAAATTTCAAGAAAGACAGTGCAACGTTTTTCATTGGTTCTCATAAAGTTGTTTATCAATTTTGTATTGCTTTAAGTTGAATTTCTTCTTCAACATTTCTACATTTCTACAGTTTATGTTTTAGTATATTTCTTCCGAAAAATAGACATACATTGCAAGTAAAGAAAGTAATGGTTCAATGTAAAACAATATCTGTATAAAATATACAAAGATATACCATGCTTTTTATAGCGATACATCAAGCATTTGTATTACCAGGAGATAATGGTTTCATGAATTTAATAATTGTTTCCAGCTAAGAACATTTCATGTGAAACTGTCATGTAAGTATAATAAACGAGTTCAATTCTCCGAAGAACGTGCCACACGAGAATATAAAAACTGTACTTAAAAGAACTGCTGTTGGACAGTGCTATTGTATAGCGAACAATTTTGACATTGATATTCTCATTTTGTTATGCATTAGTATGCAAAGGTTAAAACAAATATTACCGATATTTAGCCTTTCTGAATACATTAAAAGCAATTTGATATACGCATATATGTATTATTATCTTATCATAAAATATAATTCTTTGTCTTGCATTTGTTTAGGCGACCTTTAAGAGATCAAACCCCTATATAT